>CAXIVR010000001.1:108952573-109440073 GCA_964035755.1 Teleogryllus oceanicus
CATAGTCGAAAACCTACGTTACGAGCTTACATTTTGTTCATTCATAAGAATCCCAGATATCTTAATAAAAATCTACTTAAAAGCTTTGACAAAATCTTTAGGGTTACTAGAAGTATTACTAAAGTTAACGATACGGAACTAGTCTAGTTAGAAAAAATACTGGTAAATTCTTCTAGAATTACGGAGTGACAACCACGATGCTGGATATGTTCGTAGCACATTACCTACGCGAGGGTTGACGCTATTACATATCTATTTAAAGATAGTGTAAATAATGCGTGTGTAATACGTGTGTAATACGTGCGCAGGTGAGAGACGGTTGGTGCTAGACAAGGAATGCACGTTCCAAAATGAAATCTTAATTAAAGTTGAAACGACGTTTTAAGATGTCTTGTGTTGTTTATACGACATACTACATTCAAGATGCGTACTCACATTTTATTTGGAAATCTAAGTCAAGAAAGCTAGCACGTGTTTAATGGTCTCCATTTTTAATTGAGGGGTTTGCGATGGGACAATCTTAATCTACCGATATGGTGAAAGTATGGCTTATTTTGTTCTCTCTTTTTTATATTTATGATACTTGGATCAAAAGCGAGATGTATACGAGTAGCGGGAGGCTTACTGAGGCTGCTGGGCCGAATTCTCTTACCCTCTTTACACCCTTTCAATATATCAATGTGATTTTGATTGAATTTGATTGTTTAATAGCACAGCATAGTTCTCATAATTGCATAATTCAAGTACTACCTTGTTCGACGCTCGGAACGCATTGTTGGATGCTACGTCATTCATGTTATTCACATTAATTGGCGCGCAGGAAAACCAAAAACAGCGAGCGCCACGTCACAAACGCGGTTAGAAGAGGCCCTTAACTTTCTTTGATCTATACTCTCCTACAGGAATATCGATAAATAAATACAAGGAAATGTGCGTATGTGTATCGCAGAGAAACGCAAAAATTACTAGGTCGATTTCGCTGAAATTTTCACACTTTGTTTTTATAAGTAATGGAAGTATTTAAAGAATGGTTTGACATGTTGGGGCGTTGTTGATGAATTGATGATTTATTCGTTAAACGACGACTGAAGCGCCCCTGAACTCTACGCATCCGCCGAACAGTCAAAGATTAAGTGCGTCTTCACTGCACACAAGTATTCTGCCCTTGCGATTGTGAAATATTGGCCGAAATTATTACTTGAATCTCGGACAAGTGAATCAAATTACTTTAAGATACTGTCATAGCGAACGCATGCCCAAATTTGGGAGAGAACGATTTAACAAAAGGATACTTGACCACTAAGTCCATATCAGGACATAGGACAAAACCATGCTTGCGAGAAAGTCTTTCATCTATTACAATTATTTGCACAGCGTAGCGTAAAACGTGATTAATAATCACGTAACCGATAGTGTGTATTGTGTAATATACTACAATAGCGAAGCATTGCCAGGCCCACTAGTTGGAAATAAAACACCAGTTAAGCCAAGGAACGAAGATATTCCTCGTGGCTTCGTGGCGTAAACACAATTCAGGCAACTCAAACGTGCCGTTACTATGGTAGTCAGTCAATCTCTTACAGTGAAGATTTTCACGCGGTACTTCAGGCTCGCGTAAGGTGAGATTGACGTTTGAAGGGCTCGGAAAGAAGAATCGAAAGGAACGCAAGCATTTTAGAAGTCAAATTCGCTGTTTTGAGCAAGGAAGGAAACCATAATAAATTTCATAAAAGAAAAACCGTGAAACAAAATGTTTAAAAAATGGTGAATTGGCACCTATTCACCAACCATAATCTACAATGAATATAACTATTTACTAGGTATTTTCTGGTTTCTAACTAGCTTCCTTTACGTTGGAATAGTACGATTTTGTATAAATTTCGTACCTGTACAAATATTCTCGTAATTTACGACTTAGTCGTTTCTGCTGCAAATTCGCTAATTTTTGCCATACCTCTTAGTGAATAAATCATTTTTATACGCATCGTCCTATTTGGTCTTCTCCGCGTTCTCCTTTTCATTCCGTTTCTCCACTCGCACTAATATCGTCTCTTTCATATTTCAGGTGGATTACATTTTACTAATCTACCGATCCACTGCACTTTGTATCGTATCGGGTGTCATTGTCATACGATAAAGATAAAGACTGAAGCCATACTGGCGATTTCATTCCAGTCGCTTTGTAAAAGTTTTTATTATACATTGAAAAAGAAATTACAGCAATTCTACTTTGAGAAATAAAACGTTTGTAAGAAAACTTAATATATTTTTAGAATGTATATTGATTCACCAACCAGCGGACATAGGAGGTGAACAACCTCTAAAAAGTTTGTTATCCTATTTCGTTTACTCCATATGGCTGTCAAGTCCAAACTGTTTTTACTTATATCGAGATTAAATTTGGATCATTAAATTTGGATCAGAAGGGGTCAGCAACCAGCAGCCCAAGAAGCCATCTCACGCGGCCCGAAGGGCCTTTATTGCATTGATCTTCTCAAAAATAAACAACCGATGTTGGCATTTACGTAGCCTACAACAAACCGATTAAAAAAAAATTGTTCGACGAACAGGTAATTCTAACGCACTTCCCGTGTTTCGGTGTTATCTGTAGGTATCCAATAGCCTCTACTCGCCTAGCCTATAATACTGAACCTGGATCCCAGGCTCGTTTTCACGTAGTACAAACAAAATTATTCAGTATTAGTTTCATTTTAAATTTGTTGAATAAAAAGTTGGAGATATGTGCGGCCCGCAAGCTACTGGGGGTTTGCCAATGAGGCCAGCAGTTACAAAAAACGTTGCCGACCCCTACATTAAATAATTTGGAACAAATTACAACATCTATGCTTCATTATTTTATCAGGGTTATTAAATAACGGCGAAACCACACGGGCTGATTTTCAAACATTATTCTTGTTTTACTACTTAATGACGTGACGTAATACTGTGTCGAATTTGGAATTCTGAATATTTAGCCCATAAAACAAAAACTGACGCTCGAACGAAATTAACACATTCATTCCTGAATAACGTACCATGAGGTATTGCCTGAAAATGTAATCAAAGCCTACAGGCCTTCTCAAACCACTATTAAAAGAAGTCCCCGAATCAATACACACCAGCAGTGAACAGTTTCTTCTGACAATGGGAAGTCTCTATTGTCAGCAAACAAAAGGTCAGAATGACAAAACCATATAACGTTCGAGCAAAAGGTCACTACCAAAGCATTTTAAATGGATTTTACAGGATAATAAAGTTTTTAATACAACTATTGCAACTAATAAGCAAAGCAGCCTCTTCAATTGTGTAGTCCTATTACAGAAATTATATGTAAAGTATATCTCCCTTAAAATTCTGTTTTCGACGCAAAAATTCAAATGAATTCCACCTACATCATTTGTCACTAAAAACGCTCATTTGAACAACGATTGAAAAACGCTCATAGACTGATTTGGAACAAATCTCCAGGTAATAGACAATTAATTTTTTTAAATATCAGTTGTCACAGTTTTTACTTATAAGTTTGTCTTGAATTCTCTTCCAGACAGCGGCGGAATTTGACTTAGCCATCTAGCTAGAGTCAAAAATCTGCCAACGACCGGATTCGAACCTTAGGACCTCCTGGTCAGAGGCACTGCAGTGACATCAGTTGATGTTTTGAGCCACCTAAGCCGATAGAAGCACTTCGAGATTCCGTGACTTGCAAGTAAATTCAAATCAGTAGAGTATAACAAAACTATACAGGTTGTTTTTGTATTTGTGTCCAAATAAATGTTGGTTGCTGTAGCCAACAATAGCTTCCATCAAAATAAAGGCTTGTAATTAGATTTAATATAATATGGGATTTTCAAACTTACTTTATGGAAAATAATAGTAAGAAACTCAAACACACTGCATGCATTCAAGGCATCAGGTAAGTAATATGATTCGCAACACAGAATATCAAGCAAGAGTAATTCAGTAAAGCAGCCTTATTACAATTGAACTGTTGTGTGAGAACCCTTGTTATCAGAGCTGGAGAGCCGACAAAAAAATACTAAAAGAGTTGCAGCTGCAAGTATTGTTTAAGGCACTGGAATCACGTTTCATATACATTGAATACATCGTTTTCTCTTTATCCTTCCTTTTATAACATCGAAGCATTGTTAAATGCTTGCTTCAGAACTCATCCCCCTCTAGAAACACGAGACTAACTTTGTTAATTGCCTTTTCCAAACTACATACACTCTCGTAGGTATGACACAGAGCGCTCGACGAACACAACGGTATCGACATGTGCGTGTCACATTTACACCTTAAATAATCTGATGGACATTAAAAATCCCACTTGAATAACCACGGGGAAGATCCCGCAAATTATTGTGTATGTTAAAAACACACATGTCCTTTCCTTCTCCAGACCCTAAAAACATACCAGAGTTCAACCACTCGCAAAATATCAATTAATAGTCGATTTTCTTGTAACTACGAAGTATTCGTAGATAAAAGAAAAAAAATACGCAGGTTTATTAACATTACCGTTTTGATTTTGGAAAAAAGACATGAAATTCTATTTTTTTTAAGAATTTACATTATAAACGTCATTAAAATACGTACGAGCTATTAAAATTCAAGTATTTCCCAAATGTGCAATATCAAAACAAAATTTGGAAGAATATCTGGCCAAGCATTTATTTTTACTAGACGACATCATACAGCATTTATTCTAACACAAAATTAGTACGTTTGACCTCATTTCAACAAACTTAATTACTACAATCAAAAAGCTCCCCAGCTACCACCGCAATGCTGGACCTACGGTGCAAATAGACACCCCTCCATTCCCCAAGGTATCGAAATGGGACAATAAGAATGGCGGCCGTATTAGCGGTGAATTACCAGGGGACTCTCGTACTGTATTTACTTCAAATAATTAATTCACGGTTCTTTAGGCCGATGGGTTAAATCTGAGCCAAAGTAAGAAAGCACTTTTCAGAAAAAATTAGTAATCTCATGACATTCAATTTTTTTAAAGGGAAAACTAGTGGTGCACAGACTATCTCGCATCATTTGTTATTCTAGTTCTGCATATACGAGAAAGTAACTAATGGTGCTAAAACAGCACGTACTTCCTCGACCGCATTTTCACGCAAAATTATGCGAAATGTACTCAAAATTTCGAAAAAGTGGACATGACCTTATTTCAAAATCAATACTTAAGGAACAGATTACACCAATCTCTATCTTTAATATTTCAGTGGGTGGAATACTCCGAAAATAATTTGAACGTTTGCAATTTTGAAAAAATGAGGATTTTCAACGAACACGAGATTCGCATAATTCTCTTAAACGTCCTGCACACTACCCAAAAACAAAATTTAATAAAAAACGATGGAGTCATTTTTTGAAAATGTCCCAGTGACTTCATGTAAAGTACCCCCAAAATTAAACTATCGGTTTCAACGCGACATCAGCCTGATCGAATGGAGTATATCGATTTTGGAAAAAAACGGCTGAACCGTTTTGCCGACATTCGATTTTTCGGTATCAAAAATCCACAAAACGGATTGTGGCTACACCACGTGATGATTTTCTTCTACAATAAGCAACTGTATTTATCCACTTTTTCGTTACCAGGGCCCTGTAATACGAGTTTTTTGGCCGAAAATTCGCAGTTTTTTTCGCGCATTACATAACTTTCTCTCTACTCCGTAACGAGAAAGTAAAAAGAGCAAATCCAACGTAAAATGGAGAGTTTGTATTTGGTGCAGCAATGATTTTATCTGATAACATTAAAATCAATTTAAAGAATGCATTTCAATGAAAGAATTTTGACTTCCACTAATGCATTTAAATGTATTTCTACCAAAATACAGTATACATTTGAAAGGTTTTGAAACACGTTTTCTGAAGAGAAAACAAAATCAGACAAATCACGAGGGATGAAAGGTCATCAGGACACTACAGAAAACTTTATATTTTAATGATTTGTTTCCCTTTCTGGCATGCTCTAACACTGTCTTCGGTGTATTTTGCGATCTAGTCATTCCTGGTTCCGTTGTTTGTCGAGTTTGGTCCGATTACACTAACTTTGCTCTTAACTGCCCCGCATTTCTGTCTTGATTTTCATATCAGCCCATCAATGTCAAATTATATACTGGGGTTGTGATGCAAATTGCAGGAGTTCACATTCGCTATGCGCGGACTCGAGAATCAGCATCAGCCAGGCATGAAGTTAACACGCTTGTCCAGGTCGACAACAGCGCTTGCATGTTTATTCGGTTAGTGAGTGTTTTACCATTATCAGTTCGGTCATGTTTAATGTTCTGGCTAACCAGGATTTAGAATGATCGAATTCTCAATGCTACACACTCGTTTTGTCAATCATTATTTACGATAGTTCTAGTTTTAGTATCAGTTCATACTTTTATTTTCATCGTGATGAAATTTTGCAAACTTTTATCCTCAAAACATGAGGAAATACATCATCTACACACGATTTCGAAAACACTTCCAAACAGAATTTACTTCAGGATTAACTTCAATCAGGATTTAAGTGCACTTTTTTCGGTAATATCTCCACTTCGAGGAAATTTGCCACAGTAGATGGAATATTTCTAAAAGCCCATCACACGTCCTACAGAATGTATTTTAATTCATTCCGATTGCTCAGCTGTGTTCAGGATGGTTCAAGGTCAAACTTTAAAATCAGCTCCTACCCCACCTTTCTGCAACATTTTTCATATGCATTAAATTTGTTTCTTAATCCCGTGACGCAGGATTGTTTATTTCGGACAGAGAAGACCGGTTAACCATCAGGCCTAGCAGTAAGAGTTTTGATATAAACAGAATTACCGTGGTTTCTAATTGGCCTCTCAGTGCACTCTAACAAGGGCAGAGGTCTGGGGGGGGGGGGTCCAGGAATCTTAATAGTTGCTGGAACGAAACAGTTGCTATAACTTAAGTGAAGCATCTTCGCTCTCTGCAATGCCCAGAAAATTGCGAATACCACCAACATTAATGAGATATATAACAGTACTACATCTAGCTTTACAGCTAAGCGTATCTACTCCTATTTGCTTGAACTATAAATAAGCATTTCTCAGACCACCAAGGACAGATGTTGTATGGCTTCAACACGTGCTGTAACATGCGAGTTCGTGCGTGTCAGCATGTCAGTGTCCTCACTGCACGTGCGATACACTGGCTGTAACGAAGCTGCACGCGATCTCCACGGTGCGACATTCTGCACTCCGAATATTGAAGCAGGCAGATGTTATCCCTACATTAACATTACAATATTTCATTATTTAAAAATTTTAGAGCAAATTATCTGCAGTCAAAAGATTATGTAAAGGATTTCGCAAAATGCACTAGACTTTTTCTTCAGGGGCTTCACAATAAGGCGGAAATTATACTAAAATATGGTTCAAAAAATATATGGAAATATTGCACTTGCATCTTATAACAATATTGCCATGAACCAAATAGAGAAATTAAGTCTGCATAGTCGCATCAGTCTATTTCAGAGATACGCAGTACTTCAGTAGAACCTGTTATATCATTTGTCCAAAATGAGGTATCCACGCTCCAAGAACAGTGGGAGAGTTGCCATGGAATACAAAAGCACGTATCATAACTGAATAAAGATGGATTTATTGCAGCAACAATACAAACCCGAAAACCCTTTATGATTTTCCTCTATAACTGAATGAAGAGAGCACATCATTATTGTATACGTCTTTCCGTACTACTTATTCTGCACAGCGAGCAGTGACAGTCATATCGCACGAGAGTTACCTGCCTTGCGATGGGCAGAGCTGAAACATTGTTCGCCTTTTCTTTGTTGTACAAGGCATTGGTTTGAGTAATAAAATAAAAATTACCTTTTTTACATAATGAATTCTTTGTCCGTTCGAAACTGTAGAACAGATGAAACGAACTTCCCACCGTCATGGGGTTACGAAACAAATTGAAAATACGCGTATGAAAACGATGTTGCAGAAAGGTGAAATAGATAATTTTCAAATTTGATCTTGAGCTACCCTGAACGTAGTTGAGCTATCGGAATGAATCAAAATACGTTTTTAGGACATCTTTAGATTTTAGTAATAAAAAATTATCACATGAATTGCTTGAAATAAAGCTACATCATATTTAAAGAACAGAATGGATTTTCATAGTCGCCTCCCTCCCTTCTCCAAAGAGACTCCAAGTAACACCCACGCATCAGCTATCTCCTCCACACACCTCCCCCCTGGAGCCAGGGGCGGATCCAGCCGATCGTTTTGGGGAGGGGGCATCGTAGATTTTTGTTAAATAATAAACATATTTGTTATTATATTGAATTATATTTATAAACTGTAGATTACTTTACAATATTATTGTTTAAAAATTACATAATTCGAACATAAATATTTAAATCAATTTTGCCAAATAAAGGAAGGTAAACGAAAACCGTAGGCCTTTGGAGGGGCATGGCCGCATGGATCCGCCAGTGCCCCTGGAGCTGTATGTGCAGAGTGAGCGGGCGCATATCGCGCGGGGCGCGCTCCATTGCCGTGGCCCCGCGACTCATTAATAACGCCCCGCAGACGGCGGCTTCCAACCCCACGAACAATCCATTGCGCTGCATGGGCCCAAGCAAAAGGCACAGGACAACGCGATCACCCACATGGGGGCGAGAGGAGGCATTGTCGCCTAATCTCTCACAGCCGTACGCGCGCGTGCGTGCGTGCGCGCGCCCGCGCGTCTATGTCCGCACGGGGGGGGGGGAAACTTCTGAGTAATGCATGGTATTAGTTCATATAAAAATATTGCTTTATGAATTATGTTTGGGAATAATAAAAAAAAGATGTCTCTTCAAATGGCCAGACTTAAAACTAACTTGCGCTGAGTATAATCTCCCCATACGTCACAAATACATACAAACTTCGTTTTTTTACTTTCTTCGAAAGTAAATCAAATTTCAAAATTCAAATCAATTTGCTGAACACACAACACCATTACGTGGCAAACAGTGGTAATGGACGAAAGGCAGGTTCTAATTGACAAGTGAAAATGGGGTAAGAAATTCATCGAAGGTAGATGTGAAGAGCAGAGATAAATGGCACTTTGTAGGCATGTTCCATATCAATTTTAAGGTCCATAAATAGTGGAAGGGGTTTTTCCACGACGCAAATAGACACTAGCAAAGTACAGAGTTTTTTTGGAGCAGGAAGAAGCACTTCTGCCGAACTCTAAATTTCTGCTTGGTGTCACTATCTCTGGGGACTTGGAAATACAATTTGCGCCAAGCGTTTCAATGAATACATTTCCGAGCATAATGGGCACCTCGAGAATCTGAGCAGGTAACTCCACAAGAACATTTATCATGTTATTTTATTAATAAGCGTATAATTTAGCTTAAAATTGGCGGCGAGAATAAAAGGACTGAATTGAGGAGCTTTGAACTCGTCTTCTGGGAATCTTGAATCGATTTTTATGCTTACTGATGCTGTACGACCTAGTTTACATTTTGCTTGACTCGGGGCAGTTGGAAAATGACGCAATGAATAAGGAGGAAAGATTTGTTGTGTGTCCTGTTATTGGATCGGTTTGTGGTTCCTTTTGAATATGATAGGTAAGAAGCAAGAAATTAAATAATTTTTCGTAGTATTTAGTTTTGAACTACACGGATATTTTGAGTGTTTGATATGGCAACTCATCCCATATAGAGTAGGCGTAGACTGAAGACTGCGTATCTATATGGGCCTTTGCGGAAATTTTATTGGTCGAAACGCAGCGTCCAAGGTGAAGGTCGTCGTCAATAGGTTTACGGCGCCTTGAGCGCTAGCACTGCCTTGCACGGAGAAGTATGCATTTCGACTATAAAAAAGTTAATACGAGAACGGTACTAGCATGAAATTAAAACTGATAACCCTGAACTAGAGATTACATCCAAGTGACGCGTGGCAAATCAAATGGAACAAATACCTTAACAGCCAGTGAAAATATTAATGATCGCGATAAGTTCAATGTTAATGTCCCACATTTAACGTGATAAGACTCCATTTACTTCTCCATAAAAGCGAGAGCAAATTGAGCATTTACAAGACTACTCATAGCCTCCGCTTCTTCCAACGTCAACAGCATCGTTTCCAATCCTTCACTGTAGGCATCCTACTTCGTAACACGTTAGGAATACGAGACAGGTCAAGAAAAAACATTTTGTTCCACCTGATAGCGCACTTCAAACATCAGTGTAGTACAGACATTTTCTCTTTTACCATACCACACAAGCAATCAAAACCAAAGCTGCTCTAGATCCCCCTCGTGGCAAGTGAACGGCGATGCGGTCACAGAAGGGTTTTTCACTACATCGCCCGCTCTATGCCATAATATAATGGATCTTGTTTGTATTGATTTGGGGGCTCCCAAATTCTTGTCTCAAGTTCATGCATCTTTTTTCCATTACGTATATTGTGCACCATCGGAAAGCACGAACTATTCGACCCATGTTTTCGAAATGTGACATTCAACCTTAGTCTTGTTATGACAGATCCAAATTTACTTCTCTAGAACCTATACGTCCGACTAACATTACATTCTATATATTTCTCACATTTAGCAACTTCCTCTATACACCGCTTGCAGGAAAAAAAATTAAACCTAAACCTATGGTTAACGCACGCACCATGATGAATACAATTTGTAATTTTACGAATTTGTAATTATCGGGTTTAACTACAGCAGATCTAGTTCTCAAGTGATAATGAAAATAGCTTCTGCTTAAATGTCCTTGTTTTACATGCTGCACACTTGTACGTGCAAGCGAGTGCGCGCGTTCGCGCATACACACGAGTGGATTTGTGTACATTCGTGTAACTCCAAGAGGAATATTTTTTGTGGCATTTTGTTAACTAAATGGGATTAGGGCAAGATTTCGGCTTTTTAATACTAACATCCTAAAGGGAAGTGTGTGCTCTTAACTGTCATTTTCATGGAATAGAATCTAAAAATCATTTTCTCTGTATTACTACTAGAACTTCCCGTTCTTTGAAGACTACGTTCTGACACTACTGTGTGATGTGTTCACGTAGTATACACTTAAAATCTGGGTCAGTAACACATTCTTTCCATCATTTCCAAAGCCTTTTTGGCACAGTACGGGGGTAATAAAACGGAGGCGGGAGCGCGATTGAAGATAAAAGTGAGGGTGGGCAGAGCACGGGCGAAGCGAGGCGATGCCGCAGGCGGTGCCGGCGGCGTCGGCGCCGAAGGTGGTTCAATTCAAATTCCGTTGCCAGAAGACATCAGAACAGCGTGGACCAGCGATGCAGCGAGCGAGTTCAGCTTTTTTTCGTGATACCGTCAGTACGAAAATTCACCATAACGCATTTGTTTCCCAATGCATTGCCCCCGCAAATTTCGTAAACACAAAAATAACACTAATAGGAGCTTAAAGACCTTGAGTTGCGAAAAACCGATAACGACCGCATACGAGTACATTGGTGTAATAGTAACATCGTTGCTCATGGAATTTGTAACACTCCTCGTTTGCAAGAGACCATTCTCTCAGATTTACTTACTAGGCTTGCATTTAAATTGAAAATAAACCTAAACTAATAAGGGCTGAAAAATATCGGGAAACATCTCATGAAGTTTCATGTTCAATCATCTAACAAAACGTACGATTGCAATTATTTACGTTCTGTTCTTTATGGAATGTGCACGTTTCCTTAAAATCTATTGCCACCTATTTCAACCCTTATTGTAAAACTTTTAAATGAATCTAATAATTTCCAGCCCTCTATCCCTGAACTACCTACTCATCGTTAAACAATAGTTAATACAAGATATTTGCCTGCATTAGGAAGTTGGAATGCCACTAATTAAAATAATGTCGAGGTATTTCTTACCTTTTAAATATTCTGATGCACAAACCAATATTTCATTGCTTTCATCCATCGTTTCTTATTTTTCGTTCACCTGTAAGCAATTTTAATATCAGTTAATTATGAACTTCTTAAAACAAACAATATAACCAATTGGAAAATAAAGAAATCAGCAATATTTCTAAATAATAAAATCCAAGTAGATGGACGTTTTTTGTTCAATATTTTCTTTCATTAAAATTGAAACAGGACAAGATTTGATTACTGAATTACATTTTTGTGTGATATTAATAAGTCGAAAGATATTACCAGTGTTTCAGTCTTGATGTGTTGATGAAAATGACATCAATTTAACCAACGCTAAATCCGTACGAATTTATAATTTCTAGCAAAAGATTTAAAATACTTAGAGAGGATTTCTTCTGGAAAATACTACCAAACAACATTCCCTGTCAAAAAGACACTGATATTTGTAATAACAGGTTATACAGAGGGAAACATTTTATTTTTAAGTTTGCAGACTCAATTAAACTTTGACAGAAACAACAACACATAGAAAACACCTGACAACTTCCAATAATTTCAACATTATATGAATGTGTCTTGAAGCAATCAGTTTTATAATTCCAAAATTCTTAATTTTAAAAATTTAATCACTGCAGACGAGCGTATGGAATGTTTCCATACGAACTCTCTATTACACAATTCGTTTACCGCCTACATAACTATAAACTTTTAGCAACGCATCTGATGTATCTTTGATATAAATTACGGTTTTCCTCAAGCCGCAAACGAACTACGCGCGCCTGCGAAGCACCACTTCGACGCACTATTGATGGGACCATTCAAATACTACTCACCTCTTTTCGTGAATGAAAATGTGTTAGTTTATCTTAGGCTTCTACGAGCGTTGTAATTTCCAATGACGCTAGGATAAGTTATCAGCATTCATGCACTAAAACGTACGATCGTGCACAGAGCTTATATCGGCGAACCGTTGATTGCAAATCATGCGCCAGATATCTTCATTTACATGGCAAGTGCAGAAGCACCAAGGTTTAGTTCACATTACGCTAGACACTGTTGAAAATTGTCACAGCGAAATGTCACAGTAAAACTCGAACCAAACCCAACGTCCGCACAGTTTCTCTCTCAGCCGCCGACTACTAGAGACACTTCAGATTAACTGCCATGTTTATTTTGAATGGATTCAAATGTCACGTGGGGCACGGTTGACCAATCACTGACACCACAGAGATTTTCATAACTAGCGCATTCTATCCATAGAACGTGGTTACGTTCCTCGAACCTCATTCGATATAGTGCTGCACTCTGTCCCAGGTAAAATAAACTAACATCGCCAGCTACCGCTCGAACGTCACCCTGTGAGCGCTCTCACAAACGCAACCTGGTAGACACTATTTAAACTATTACACTGTGTCTGGTGGTGTCTCTCAAGGTTAGATGAAATTGAAAACATGCTACTCTGATTGATCGACTGGTTGGGCAATTGAGGAGGAGATGCATAAGGCGCAACTTCGGCGGACAAAGGGGGGGGTGGTGCCCGCCGTCCGCCCTCCCCCCCACATTTCGAGCTTCATGTTTATGTTGAATGCTCACAATAATCTTCTAAAAAATTCTAGAGAACCACTTTCCATTTGACAATCGGCTGAATTTAGTTCTGAGCCAGAATTGCCGCTGTCTCCGTAGCAACTCTGACCGGGAGGTTCGAAGGTTCGATTGATTGATAAGTGATTCCGGGCACAAGTGCTAAGGTAATTCGTCCCGAAAGTGTAGTGCATGTTTTATCTCGGGAGGTGACTGTGATCTTCCTCCGTTGAATGGCCAGATCCCGCGACGACCTACACGCCGGCTAGCCAGGTTTTTCCCCAACCACAAATCTCCCATCAGTGGGACACCGCCCAGCAGGGACAAGCTCCAACTGGTGTTCCTACATGTGTGGTAATGCAGTGCATGTAAGTGTAGGAGTGAATAAGTATGGAGTGATAGGATATCGACGAGGAAGGAATAATCGCGCGCGGTCCGTTGTTTGTTTGTTAGGATACTTCCCCGGCATTCGCCTGGTGTAGATCGGAGAAACACCGGAAAACTACACATCAGAGCAGCCAGCCAGCTAGGCAGTAACGGAAGTCCACCTATCTATGAAACTAGGTTCGCAAAGCCTTCCAGCGTCGGAACTCGTCTAGGGTTCGAGTCCGGACCGATATAGCTAGGTCGAATTCATCCGCTGCAGCATGCTCCCTGAAAGACAATGCTAGCGGCCGGCTGCTATAATCGATATTCTCCGTCGATTCTTTAAATGATACCACACGAATGCTGGAACAGTACCTTAAGAAATGGGTCAAGGGCCGCATGCGATCTTTCCTTCCTCTTTCTTGTTCACGCACACGCACACACACACACACACACACACACACTTATATGCACTACCGCACGTGTTGGGAGACCATTTAGGATCTTACAGCTTGTTCCCGCTTCGGTGGTGCATAGATGGGGAGGGGGGAAAACCCTGGAGAGGGAAAACTCAGCAAGCCGCGGTCTAGATAGGTGGAAAGAATCACCGACACTTCTCGGTCTAACGTCCACAACACTAATCGCACTAATGATCGTAGCAATTGACATGCCGGGAAACATCAATCAATCATTGTTTTCCACGAAATAATCTTCCAGCAATTCTCAGAAAGGCCACATCAGATGCAGGGCTTTCCAAGAGACGGTAGCGCCGTACCATAGGCAGGTTTGGCGGTCAACATTTCGACCTGTGGGTCGACAGTTCGGATCAAGATATTATTTTGTGCAGCCCGTGGGGCGTCCCCAATGTCCTCGCCACATTTCGGAAAAGTTCTATAATGATTTTTATAATGATTTTTATACTTAGCATTGACATACCAGCCTCTGTATGAGTTGACCCTCTCAATGGCAGAATTTTCTCGGTGAGTGCGGGGTGCGGGGTGCGGGGTGCGAGTGCAGATGGGTGCGTGGGAGGTTTCGCGTTTTCTTAGAATATGCAACAACAACAGCAATAATAATAATAATAATAATAATAATAATAATAACAACAACCTATTTTATTTGGATGATATAAAACTATATGCTCCTTCAAATGAGAACATCGAAAGTCGATTAGAAAGTGTTAAAATATACACAAATGATATTTACATGGAACTGGGCTTAGATAAATGTCCACTCTGCGTATTGAAAAAGGTAAAATTGATATAAGAGAATCAAATGAATTAAAAATACCTAATCTAGAAGATGTGAACTTTAAGTATCTAGGAATAATGCAAGCTGTGGGAAACAAAATTTAATTCTTTCAGATGAATTCAAAATCATCTAGATCAACTGATGAAAAGTCATCACACAGGGGAAAACCTTGTAAAAGCTATAAATACCTATGCAATCTCTATTCTGACGTACAGCTTCGGTATTATTAAATAGTCCTCAACTGACCTCTAAAATCTAATTCGAAAGACTAATTCGTACAACAATGACAAAATATAAAAAGCATCACCCAAAATCTTGTATAGAGAGGTCTATGCTGTCGAGAAGCCGGGGAGGGAGAGGCATAATTGACATCCAAGAACTACACTCAAAATAAATCATTTCACTCAGAGAATGCTTCCTCATTAAATCAAAATTGTCATTGATACACAAAGCTGTTGTGTTGGCAGATAAAAATCTTACCCCTCTTCATCTGAACCAGGACTCTCTTCCAAGAATCTTTCAAAGAGAAAAACAAAAGCAAGACCAGTGGTCAGGAAAACAAATTCATGGCAAAATTTTTCATGCCCTTCACGATCCATGCACAGACTTCTCAGCCTCTGTAAAATGGCTAGCAGATGGAGATTTATATGCTGAAACTTAGGGTTTCATGCTAGCCACTATGCTAAGTTATTCCCAGCCGAAACTACAGAAAACAAGTCCAAAAAGATCCCAAGGTCCAATCTGATAAATGCCAGAGATGTAACGTGTGGACGGAAAATATAGATCATATCATTTCAGGATGCGCAATCCTCGCACAGACAGACTACACAATGCGCCATCACCAGATCGCTTCCATTATACACCAACAAATTGTAACCAACCATGACTTTAGTGATCACCATGCCCATTACTACACATACAAACCTGAACCTGTGTTGGAAAATGAACAGGTTAGAATGTATTTCGATCGCACAATTTTGATGCACAAGACTAGAATATAACAGGCCAGATATTGTAATAACTCTGAAGAAGCCAAAAACTACTTTTCTCATTGATGTTGCAGTCCCTTCTTACAGAAACATGCAGACAGCATTCTCGGAAAAATTAAGGAAGTTCAGCGATCTGGCATATCAAATCAAAGATCAATGGATAGAGGTTCAAGTATTCATTCTCCCAATAATTATCTCCTGTAATGGTCTTATAGAAAAACACGTCAAAGATAACTTTTAAAAACTTGATATCCCTCCAAGACTTTTAAAATTAATGCAGTCCTTCATTATCAACATCATTCCATAACCCATCCCCCAGGACTAGCAACCCTGGGGAACAAAAATTGGATTCAGCATAATACTGATCCCACAAAAACCAGTCACAATACACATACACGGGCCTAAATGTAACAGCCTCGGCAAGTGTAGGTATATGTCCGCGTGGTCCTAGTCGGCCGATTCGCAAAGAAAAAAATATAATAGTAATAATAATAATAATAATAATAATAATAATAATAATAATAATAATAATAATGCGGTAAATGCGGCAGTCTCTGGACATGTGAAGAAAACAGAAGGGACGTTATATACAGCTTATATTGATTATCAAAAAGCCTTCGACAGCTTATCTCACTCCTGGCTAATTGATGTGCTTGATATGTACAAAATAGTCCCATTGGTTGTATCGTTTCTAAAGGCACAGATGCAAAGGTGGACAACCAGATTGCACATTTGCACGCAAAATAATCATGTCAATGCAGGAGACATACATATTAAGCAAGGAATCTTCCAAGGAGACTCTCTTAGCGCTCTGTGGTTCTGCCTTGCTATGAATCCCCTATAGACTTTGTTAAATAAAGATCAAATGGGCTACAAAATCAACAGCAAAATCGATCATGTACGCTTATCACACCTGCTGTACATGGACGACTTAAAATTATTCAGCACCACAAGAGAAAAGCTTAATCATTTGCTTGACACTACTGCAAAATTTAGCAATGATATTGGAATATATTTTGGCGTCGAGAAATGTAAACTAAATGCACTGCGGAAAGGAAAGTGGCAACATAAGATGAATTACACCCTTGGAGAAGGAAATGTTAAACACGAACGAATTCATGCCATGAATCCTGAGGAATATTACAAATATCTTGGATATTTACAAAGATTTAATGTTGACCAAAAAATTACAAAATCTAACATTACCCAGGAATTTAATACACGTCTGAGTAAAATTCTGAAAACTAAACTCAGTGCTGGCAGGAAAATTAAGGCTATAAATACCTATGTAATTCCAGTGCTTACCTACAGCTTTGGTATTGTCAGATGGACACAAACCGAACTAGATGCATTTAATACAAACTGCAGAGTACTTTGCACCAGATTTAGATGTCACCACCCTAAAAGCGCAGTTGAGAGATTCCACCTACCTAGGTCTTTAGGAGGAAGAGGTGTCATAGATATTGTGAATCTCCATCACCAACAACTGGAGAGACTGCGTCAGTACTTCCGCGAAAAAGCTAATGGAAGCAAGATACATCGGATTGTAACATACATTGACCGGAAAATTACACCATTGAATTTGTCTGATGAAACAATGAACCTACAAAAGCAAATACAGACCAATGAGATGAAAATCAGCAACTGGAAAGAGATGCAACTTCACGGACGCTACCCATACCAGATAGAGGGAGAACTGACGGACCGTAAGTCGTCAATTAAATGGCTGTGCTTGGGAGAACTTTTGCTGAAACAGAGGGTTTCATGGTAGCTATTCAGGACCAAGTAGTATCAACTAAAAACTACCGTGAATTTATCCTGAAAGACAATAACGTTCGTGATGACAAAAATATCGGCTATGTGGAGAACATAGAGAAAATATAGACCACATTATCAGTGGATGCAGCTCTCTAGCATCCTCAGAATATACAAAACGACATGACGACGTTTGTAAAGTGGTTTATCAGCAACTATGCCACAATAATAACCTTTTGACGGGTAACCGAACACCATACTATAAGTACACACCCGAACCAGTCATTGACACAAATAATCACAAAATGTACTGAACAGGTCCATAATAACAGATAGGTCTGTATCATCTAATAAACCGGACATTGTATGGCATGACAAGAAAAATAAAAAGGTGTATCTGATTGATGTCGCAGTTCCGCTAGCTCACAACATCCCAAAGAAAAGAAGTGAAAAAATTCTAAAATATCAACCTCTGGCAAATGAGATAAAGGAAATGTGGAGCGACGTGGAAATTGTGACGATTGTACCAATAATTCTAGGGGCCACTGGTGAAATTCCTAAGTTCCTACATGAATCCCTAGCTGAACTGCAACTGAAGAAGGGGTTATACATCCAGATGCAAAAGATTGTCATACTGGTCACATGCAACATCGTGAGGAAGTTTCTGAACATTGATGGTTGATCCAGTGCTGATTATGACAGTTGGAACGTGTATCTCTTGTTCATGGTAACCGAGATGCACGAGTGGAAACAAGTTAAATGATGATAATAATAATAATAATAATAATAATAATAATAATAATAATAATAATAATAATAATAATAATAATGGATTCTTCAGACACAGTTTCTTGGCAGAATGGTCTAAAATGCATCACCCAAGCAATTATGAAGCGAAACATACATTACATCGTGTCGTAAGGCTGCCCTCGATGAGTATTACAGATAGCCTTAAGATGATGATGATGATGTAACAATTGTGATGTGGATCAAACGGAAAGGTCTGAAGAAACAAATGTCCCTCTCCCTGCTAGCACGTCATCCGTTCGGAGGGCTGCCATCACGAGAGAAGGTACTTGTATGGTTGTGGGCACGCAATATGAACATTGAAATAATGAACGCGTTTTACTACGTTAACCAAGGCCAAAATAATCCACTTGCTGGATTAAGACAATCCTTTTATGTAGAATTTATGAAAAGTCATCCGCAACTACATTTAACAGAACAAACTTCGCCCATAGAAGAAACCTGACTGTGAGACAATACTATTTATCTCAAATTGAACTGAAAAAAATTGATACTTTCGATATCTCGATACTCGGGTAAAATCTTTAGCGATTGATACTTTCGGAAACTGACTTTAAATTTTTTACGTCTTCCCCCTCTCTTCAGATTTTGCACATTGTGTTCTTCACATCCCTTTCTCTTTTATTCTGGAACAACGAACTGTCTCTCGGTTCGGATTTTTTATTTATTTAATTTCATTTATTTTATTGGCATCTTGAGCTGAACCCCAAAAAATGTTCGGCTAGTGGTCTCTCTATAGGAATATTTTAAAAGTCCCCATGTGTGATGAGTGCACAATTTAGTTTCCAAGTCGCAGCTCGTGCGTCTGTTACACACAGTAAGGTGGCACAGCGGAGAGACTTTCCTGGCGCACTGTACTATCTTACTAGAAACACAAAGTGATTTTCCCCAATTTAAGAAAAAGTGCAATTCGGTCTTTATGAATTCCACCAGCTACAGTGATTCACGAGAGACTTTTTACTGAAGCTGCACTGATATGTGCTAAAAAAAAGAATTAGAATGGACCCAGAAGGTAAGATGTTAGCTTTTCTTAACATAAATTTTAAAAACTTAAAAAAATGTACGTTCTTTTCAATATTTCTTAAATATTAAAATAGTACATGTATGTACTTATGAAGAATAAAATCGTTCCAATTCCAATTGAAGAACTTTTATTTATTTATTTATTTATTTATTTATTTATTTATTTATTTATTTATTTATTTATTTATTTATTTATTTATTTATTTATTTATTTATTTATTTATTTATTTATTTATTTATTTATTTATTTATTTATTTATTTATTTATTTATTTATTTATTTATTTATTTATTTATTTATTTATTTATTTATTTATTTATTTATTTATTTATTTATTTATTTATTTATTTATTTATTTATTTATTTATGTATTTATTTATTTATTTATTTCATGATTCATTCATTAATTTATTTTACGTCAAAAAAACTGCGTATGACATGCTATGGGGAAAAGTGAATTGTGTGCACATTTTCAAAATTCTGTGATCCCTTCACTAAGTCATATACTACTTAAATTTTGAAAGAAAAAAAAGTGTTGTTGAGATAGCTTTCAATAGTTGACTTTTGAACTCAAATAACAAAACAAAAGCAATGTGGAATATAATAAAAAATACGACCAAACCAAAGAAACCTTGTAGAGAATGTTGTTTTAAAATATAACGATATAAATGTGAACGATCCGGCAACAGTGGCTAGTCTCTTTAACCAATACTTTTCTAGAATTCCTACCGATCTCACTAAGCGTCTTCAGCCACAAAATTCAATATGAGACATTTCCCTCTAAATTTTCGACACGATGTTCGTTTCCGAAACTTCTTCCTCTGAAATTCGGAAAATTAACCGGAAACTAAAAATAAATATTCAAACGGTTTAAATGAATTCCCAGATTCTATGTTAAAGACCTCTGCGTTTGCCATTATGTACCGGTTAACTCACATATTTAATGCATCCTTATGCACCGGAACGTTTCCAAATATTTTCAAAACGGCTAAGATTAAGCCGCTCTTCAAAAAAGGAAACAAAAATGAAATTCAAAACTATATAGGCCCATTTCCCTTCTGACAGTTTTTTTTCAAAATAATTACATTTTTTTACGTACGAATGTAAACCTTCCTCAGTAAACAGATTGCCAACATGGATTTAGAAAATCAAAATCTACAGAAACGGCCATATTTTCTTTTCTTAAATATGTCGCCTCATCACTGGACCAAAATGAAGAACATATTGGATTATTTTTAGATCTTACAAAAGCTTTTGTCGTTATTGATCATGACATTTTACTTTCAAAATTACCTTCATATGGAATCCGTGGTATTGCCCTAGATTGGTTATGTTCGTACCTTAAACAACGATCTCAGAGAGTGAAAATACCTTACTGGAATTACGGAACATTATGTACACACCTTTCCGACTCTTTGCCAATTGCACGTGGAGCTCCTCAAGGATCAAGTTTTAGACCCTATTCTCTTCTTACTATACGTAAGATATGCCTTCGACAATTAGAAACCGAAAAAGTTCTCTTTACGGATGATACGAATATTCTTTGCAATAAAGAAACCGTAAATAGTACAATATCAGATTTTCAAATTGGTTCCGAAATAACAAATTAATAGTAAATGAAAACTGTTATAATGCAGTTTTCCATTTCAAATAAACAATTCTACTCCACTGAAAATGAACGGTGTACGATTGATGTTAAGGAAACAAAACTTTTAGGTCTCTCAATTCAGTCAAACCTTAAATGGAACGTCCATTTAAATGAATTGAACACAAAATTAAGTTCATTATGCTACGCGTTCAGAATTCTTGCAAATTCAGTCAGCCTCCACACTGCTCGTTGTGCATATTTCGCGAATGTTCATTCCCGCCTGAGATATGGCATAATATTATTTTAGATTACAAAAAAGAATTTTACGAATAAGAACCACATACCACCCACGTGTTTCTTGTAAACCTCTCTTTATTAAACTAGGAATTTTACCAGTACCTTATCTGATAATTTAAAAATCAGTGGTTTTTGTAAAAAATTACTTGCTTAAGGTCGGGAATATATTTTCAGCAAGCGCCGATGTCTGCTACTATAACGCTCGACGTAGAAATCATATTCATCAGGTGAAAGTATCAACAGCTCACTACAAAAAACTCACATACAATACATGTACATTATTTTACAACACTTTGCCGGATGACATTAAACGATTACATTCGATACAAATTTTAAACCACAAGTGAAATCGTTTCTGCTGCATAAATATTTCTATACAACTAGAGACTATACTGAGCCTCACAAGGAACGTAACATTAATTTAAGTTAATATGTTGTATAGGTTGTCTTTTTTTATAGGATTTATAGACAAAAACAGCTTCAATTTATTATAGACAACGTATCACATTTTGTTTTAAACAGATTTAAAAAACATTAATTTAAACAGTGATATTTAATGCATTATTTACCATTGGACTGTATAAATGTAAACAACCTGTAACTAGTATTGTACTGCAGCCTCCGGGTCAATGACTCCATTTCGATCAGGTTTTTCGTCCAGTTTCCCTGACCCATTAGCAAATGCTGAGATGGCCCCTTTTGTTGCTTCTGAACATAAATGTAACTTCATTATCTGTGCACGTCCTCTAAAATTCAGTGGGAAATACAATTATTCAAATTATCGTTTCCATGTTGTCGCGGCAGGAAGTATTATTCCGAAGCACAACATGATAAGAGCCAAAATTTATTGCTTATTTATGCTTGAAAATAGATTTCATTACATGGGAGTGTTTTTTTTTTCAAACTTTAAGTAGTATATGACTTAGTGTAGGGATCACAGAATTTTGAAAATGTGCACACAATTCACTTTTCCCCATAGCACGTCATACGCAGTTTTAACTGTTCTTTCTTGACGTAAAATAAATAAATAAATAAACTAAAATGGAATGTGTAAGTTTTCACAAAAATAAGATGTGTCTGACACCAAGGAGTGACTGTCAACATAATGGCAAGGGTGCACGTTATTTCGCTCGAACTTTCTGAGGCGCTCGCACTCCGTATGAGATAACAAACATCTGGTTCTCACAGTGTGTACTATAAACTGCATAAAAGCATTCTAAATACATTTCGATTTCAAATCCTGACATCATAAAATTACACATGGTAAAGTATTATTTTTTTTATAATTACTCTTTGGGCGAATGAAAATTACGCTGTAAGGAAAATAAAATATTTTTTTTATAAAAATTAAATGGTATGTGATAGGAACTTTCTGGCTTTGAATTGGATTTCAGCACGCTAAAAATATCCCCAAAACATTAAAACTTTGGAGGCAGCAATTTCATCGCAGATTAGTGTAACCTTTCTTGAAAATAATGTTTTAATTTCTCATTTATTGCTTTTTATTACCTTTGACCTTGACCCTTCTGACGACTCCATGTTACGATTTTATCACTCTACCCAGAAATGAGGAAATTGTAATCTTACCTTTTTTACTTGAGTTGAACATCCAAACGCCGATTTTTCAGATGCACAAATTTCTCC
This sequence comes from Teleogryllus oceanicus, assembly GCA_964035755.1. Classification (NCBI taxonomy): domain Eukaryota; kingdom Metazoa; phylum Arthropoda; class Insecta; order Orthoptera; family Gryllidae; genus Teleogryllus; species Teleogryllus oceanicus. The sequence continues at coordinate 108,975,757 of CAXIVR010000001.1, forward strand.
ATCAATCATTGAAGTTACTGGTTTCACGGTTAAGTTGCTTCTCTACAAGTATTTGACAGCATTGTTAGCGCGCGCGATCGTTGGATTGCCTTTGAATTTCTGAGTTGTTTTTATCCACTTCATTGTTGAAAATGATCATTCAGCTTCTGAAGAAGTCATTGGAGTAGTGAGAAGAACTCGAGAAGAAGTTTGTAGACTTCTGAAAAAAAAAAAAAAATTCCCACATTCCATTTTGCAGCATTACTTGAAATATTCATACCGTTCCTATTGCATTTTTAAATTCGATTTTCTTGCACCTTCCTTGCAACAGTGTTATGTACTGAATTTGACGTCCCTTTGAAAATGATTGCATCTTCTAAATGATTTTTAAAGCACCGTCATTGTTACTAACAAAGTAATCGTAACCCTCTAAATATCCCAGGGTTTTGCGATTGTTCAGTTACGTCGTGCCCTCGCAACGCAAGCTCAAATGCACCACAACATTTGGCACAGTTTATAACAGAGTCTAGAATATGTCTGTTCTTACGCACTTAAACGTGGTCGTATTACAGAGAGACCATAACAATCGTTAAGCTGAGTCACAATATTCACGCGTCACAGTAAAGCCAGTTCTACACTACTTTTTTTATGGAGATGTCTTTTAATGCTTTTCTCACTAAAATGGTTTATGTAATTAGTATAACTAGTCTTCGCCCACACATTTTCCTCCTTGTTAAATAAGATGCAAAGAAAACTAAATAGTGCATTTTTTCCGTACACTCACGTAGCAACTTATGTCGAATAAATATTAGCATTGAATCGATGACGAAACTCTTGTTTTGCTGATTACACAGTTGTTTCAATTTACAGAACAGGCTGATCGGGACCGAGCTTCTTAATTGAAATAATTGAACAGCAGGATGCATGAACACAGAACTGAAGCACTATTCAAACCCGAGAAGTAAAACACACTTTTACACTAATTTTAAGGCCCCCTCACTATCCACATCAGATGCAAAATTTACGTTTCAGAGTTTCAAATCGGAGGTACTGTTTTACTCAGAGCGCGACGGAGACTTTGTCTCGGAGTTGGGTGACGCGATAGCCTGATAGTGCTGCGCCAAGCGGAGTTCACACCTCTCTTACGCTGGCACTACCAAAATCGGTTACCACAAAACCACATACGCCACCATTTAGAACTATTTAATTGCTAATTAATTACGCAAAAATTTTTTTTGCTCTTCAAATTTTTGCGTAATTAATGGTGAGCTAGCGGAAGATTACGCTGGATCTACCACAATTAGTTACCACAAAACCAAATATGCCATCTTGTAGAGCGGTTTAATTGCGCTAATTAATTTAATTGCTCTTCAAACTTCCGAGTAATTAATTAAAAACTAGCACTTCCGGTTTCCGCTGGCACTACCAAAAACGGTTACCACAAAACCACATACGCCATCTTGTAGAGCGATTTAATTGCTAATTAATTACGCAAAAATTATTTTTTTGCTCTTCAATTTTTTGCGTAATAAATGGTGAGCTAGCGGATTACGTTGGATCTACCACAATTAATTATCACAAAACCAAATATGTCATCTTATAGAGCGATTTAATTGCTAATAAATTATTAAAAATTAAATTAATTGCTCTTCAAGCTTCCGAGTAATTAATTGTGAACTGTCGGGCGCGCCTGCAGCCAGCAGGCCGGCCGACCGGCTGGTCGACCTGCTGGCCGCTTGACGTCACTGGTAACGGTAGCCAGCGAGTGCGCCACACCACCGGCGCCGCCGCCCGCTCGGTTGACAAATTTAAATGAAATACATGAACAGGACAGGAGCTCACTTCGATATTGATAACATTTGTTCCATTACTGTTTGACTCCTGTCCTAAAATGTTGACTGATTTTTGTAGGTCATCACATACGTTTGTTGACCTCATGACATTGTTACCAAGAAATATCTACATTCATATTCCTTTAAAATATTAAATTTCAAATAATCTGCCATCCCCGTTTCCAAATAGTCTTCCTTATTTCTTAAATACATGTAATGACAGTGTTGTCGAAATATTTATTTTTTGAAATCACTGTGTGTTTAACTAAATGAAGTCGATGTACGTAATCCACCAAATAAAGATCAGGTTTGAGCCCTGATAAAGTCAATTAGGCATTGGTGAATCGTTGACAATGTTATAAAGCCTTAACAAATAAACCAATTTTTTCAAAGAACTAGAAGAATTAAAATCTTCACTGCTGTGAATCTAGTAAAATATAAGATGAGTAAAGTAAAAATATAACCAAAAATATACTTACAAATTAAAGCCAAATATTAAATTAAGTATTAAATATGTTGGCCTTTTTTTAGAGAGCGGTAAGTAGAAATACAAATATATGTAATTACATTATAATAGGTCTCTAGTGATGAGGACCTACAAAAATCAGTCAACATTTGAGGACATGAGTCAAATAGTAATGGAACAAATGTTCCACAGAGAATGTTTACTCTCCATAATAATTAAATATCGACACATGTCAAAAGAGGCGTCGATCGCATTAGCGATTTAAAACTAGCAGATGCTACAAAGTATGTCAAAACCTCAAACCTTGATTTTTAAATAATATCACATAGGCGATATTTTGCGATATAGCCCGACACAATTCAAACAATAGTTTCAACAAAAACTTGTAACTCGATACCACAGTTGTTTAACGTACTACGATTGAATCGATTCTTTTCTAACATACCGTACACGCTTATGGTCATTCAGCGATCATCTGCAATGTACTTGGAGGACCTTCATGAACATAACAAAATATTGGTATAAATTTCAATACTGAAGTCAGCTCTCCGCCAGTTCGTGTATTTCATTTAAATTTGTCAGTCAGCCGGGCGGGCGGGCGGCGGCGCCGGCGGCGCGCTCGCTGAATACCCTTCACAATAATAATAATAATAATAATAATAATAATAATAATAATAATAATAATAATAATAATAATAATAATAATAAGTCCCCCGAAGACCATCCCTACGTCCGAGCAAAGAACATCTATGCCACGTGGGGGACGGGCAACGTTACTAATTTATAGGTAACGGCAAACAGGGCAATGGCAACCCATAGCTATATGGAGAGTCGAATGAATAGTCGAAAGGCCTCGGAACATAAGCCGCTGCCTGGGGAGCGCCAGGGCACGTCCGGAGCTAGCGCTGGTCGTGACAGTTTGCAAGCCGCTAGTGGTGTGTTGTTGAACAGGCGGGCACACACCGGGTCACCCGAAGCTACTACAGCCGATGAACGCAGCACCCAAATACAATCAGCTGCACCTGCCAACAGTGTTTCCTGGACATCACTCGGGACCACTCAGGCAGGCCTGCCACGACAGAGATTACATTGGATTACTGACATGAATGAAAATATTGTAAGGATATTCCAGCGCACTACCCGTTGCGAAACAGTCTATTTAGGTTACCGGCAGGAATTATATAAACGTTTTATGGAACTCTACCCACACTTAACTCAAATTACAGAACAGAATGTAGCAGACCGAAGAGCATTAATTTACAAGTCTGAAAAGTACGTCTCGCGTATCAGGAGAGAGGAAATTAAAGCTGAAGTCCAGACAGAGATGCGACGGAATGAAGGGCGGGAAGAAACAATAGAGTCCTTTGTAGAATTAATGCCTCAAATATCTGAACCGGACGCGGTAATCCAGCAAGTACATACTTGCTAAAATGAACACCAACACTCTGAAGATTCTATTGAAATTCCACTGCTTGAACAACTCCGCCACCAATATCAGACAACAAAAGCAGAATACTGGGGATTTGCATATCAAACAAGACCAAGAATACCAAGACAACACAGTTCCAAGAAATTGGCACAATTGATAAAATTGGCAAATGAAAATATACTCCCCACTGAAATGGGACAAGTAAAGAATATAACACACGGCCAAATTATTCAACCATTTATTCCATGGCAATGTCAATTGTAAAGGCAAATGGCGGAAAAATTATTGAAAGTCGAGAACAAGGGCACCGACAACTGCATGAACCACCCTGGAAGATAAGGTTGAAGAGGAGAATAAGCGGCTAAGATCAGATATAGCGGTTCTGGAAGCCTATCTGAGGGGAAATAAAGGCAAAAAGATGAAGAGAAAAGCATCAAAAATTATGAGAATGCATAGCAAACACGCAGCGTACAATCCTGAAAATGAGTATATCCTAGAATATATAGATACTTTGAAACAAAAACCTAGCCTGTACAGCCAAAGATTGAGACGCTATAATAAGAGTTTAAAGCGGAAAAATGATAACCAAACTTTCAATAAAAACCAAAAAGTGTTTTACAGGAAATTGAACGGAGAAATTCAAAGCATTGAGCTGCCAGGGAAGTCAGCTGTAGAAGAATTCTGGGGGAGAATATGGTCAACAGAAGGCCACTTTCAACACAACACATCATGGATGAGTGATGTTACGAACCCTACTGCTAATATCAAACACATGGAAACCAGTGAAATTTCGATGGATATCTTACGGGCTACTATTCGTAAGCTGGCTAACTGGAAATGCCCTGGTCCCGATGGGCTTCATAACATCTGGTTCAAGAGATTCACATGTCTCCATGAAAAGATCTTGACACTTGTGAATCATTACCTGAAAAATCCGGAAGAAACTCCAGACATCTTGAGTGAAGGTGTCACATATTTAAAACCAAAAACAAATGACACTACACATCCAGGGAATTACCGACCAATCACATGCCTTAATGCATTATATAAGATCATGACTGGCTGTCTACATACGATCATCGAACAACATTGTACACAAAATAACATCATATCGAAGACCCAAATAGGCAGCTGCAAGGGCTCATTGGGAAGTAGAGAACAGTTAATAATAGATAGTGTTATCATGTCTCAGGCATGCGGAAAAAAGCGTAACCTGTATACTTGTTTTATTGATTATAAAAAAGCATTCGAATGGTCCCTCACGATTGGCTCATCCATGTCCTTAGAATATATGGTATAAACCGTATGATTGTGGAATTCCTCAAGTCTGTAATGAACCACTGGTGCACGAGAATACACATGCATTCAGGGAACGAGAGAGTAGTTTCAAAGATTTTGAAGATTAAGCGGGGAATATTTCAAGAAGATAGCCTCAGTCCGTTTTGGTTCTGCCTGGCCATTAACCCCCTGTCATATTTATTGGACAACACCAAACTGGGATTTGAACTGAAAGGTCAAGAAAAGTGTGTGATCACTCATCTGGCATACAAGGATGACATAAAACTATACTCTGGCTCTCTACAGGGTCTGAAGAAGCTAATATATATTACTGAAAGATTCTCTAGTGATATAGGCATGCAGTTTGGCATAGAAAAATGCAAAATACAAAGTATTCAAAGGGGAAAATTCACAGACAGCACAGAGCACCAGACTGCATCAAAAGAGATCATCACTGCATTGGGAATGAATGAGTTTTACAAGTATCTGGGGATACAGCAAAATAAAATGATTATACAGTCAGATAAAAGAGAAGTTAAAAACAGAGTTTACCAACAGATTGAATGCCATACTCAAGACCTCCCTCAACTCTCGTAATCTTACAACAGCAATTAATGCATATGCCATTCCTGTGATTACTTACTCATTAGGCATTATAAAATGGACCAGAACTGATTTGGACTCACTGGAGAGGATTATCAGGGTCCAAATGACTCATTTCAAATATCACCATCCAAAAAGCTCTATCCAAAGAATAACACTACCAAGGAAATTAGGGGGTAGGGGCATCTTAAATATTGGTAATCTCCATGCAAAACTGATAATGGACATGAGAGAGTATTTCAATGAGAAAGCCTTGTCGTCTCAGCTATATAGAGTAATACAGCAAGTAGATGAGAACTATACACCACTCAACCTTAAACAAAAAAATGTATTACACGAACAACTAACACAAGCCGAGCTCTTAGAACAATAGAAACAAAAAGCTCTCCATGGTAGATATCCTACAGAAATAGCCAAACCAAATGTCGACGCCTGCTTGTCGTACAAGTGGCTTAAAATAGGATATCTCTACCCCGAGACTGAAGGATTCTTGATAGCAATCCAGGACCAGGTAATTGCAACACGAAATTATCTCAAGCACATTATTAAAGACCCCGAAGTGCCTTCTGATATCTGCCGGGCTTGTGGTGTAGGCCAAGAAACGATCCTGCACGTTATTTCGGGTTGCAGTATGCTGGCCCCAACGGATTATAAACAGAGGCACGATATGGTAGCACGAATCATCCACGCCAAACCTGCAAGGAAATGTGGAACTGCTAGTGAATTTGATACACCCTACTACAAGTACCATCCAAAAAATGTCATCGAGAATAACATCTATAAATTATACTGGGATCGAAGCGTATTGACCGACAAAACAGTTCGTCATAACAGGCTGGATGTAATACTTTGGGATAAATCTAAAAGAAAAGTATGGCTGATAGACATAGCAGTTGTAGATACCAGCAACCTCGACACAACACACAAAGAGAAAACTCAAAAGTACAGGGAACTTACACAAGTTATAAAGGAGCAGTGGCATGTATTGGAGGTGGAGATTGTGCCGATCGTCCTCTCAGCAACAGGTGTGATACCTACCGTCCTGAAGCACTCTCTGAAAAAACTGGGGATCGAGACGAGTGTTTAAATTTATATTTGTAGAAATGTTGACCTTCTAATTAGTTCTTAAAATAAATATATTTTTGTTAAAAGTAATGTACTGGAAATCATGCTTTGATAGAAATATCTGTATGACTCCTCAAACATGTACCAGAAAGCTGTGAAAAAATAAATAATAATAAAAAATTGTCTTTATTTGTGGCGAGGCTCAGGCCTTAAGGCCTGCTCTTCCGCCTAACCACTTTAATTAATTTATAATTTTAAAAATTACAGTTGGGGCGTTCGGATGTAATTAATATTAACTGACTTTTCATGTCGCAGAAGAAAAAAATCAATTTGTGACTGCCATCTACATCAATTTATCTGTATGAGCCAAATTAATTTATTGTCATTTTTTGTTTATTCTTGAAATTTTGCAAAATGGAAAGACATTATATAAGGAACATTGTTAAAAAATAAGATAAAAAAGAGCTCCCACTTATTCCACTTAGAATCAATAATTCAAAATTCGCCCGAAATGTCAGTTATTACCCGACATGCCTCAACTGTGAACAATACACAAAAAAGGGGGGGTTACAGTTACGTCTGGGATGCAATACTAGGGACCATCCCGGCATACGCCTTAAGCGATTGAGTAAACCCAGAAGAAAACTCAATCAGGATCGCGGCTTAAGGCCGAAATATTGAGAGGAAGAAATATCAGGGCTGAGAGTGAAAATCAAAAGAAAAGGGAAGAGAAGAAAATGGAGGCGGACAAGAGAAGATAATAAAGAAATAATGAAAAGGATATAGGGGGATCAGAAGGGTAAATAATACATAAATTTTCAATCAAACACATGAAAAATTACCACATTAATAGGTAAAGGCAAATACAAAAGGATATATTACAGGATAAAATACAGAAAGTGTCAATAAAATAATAGTGTGACTACTGATTTTCTTTGTAACAATAATAGTAATAAAATATATGAATAATAATAAAAGTGACAAACATATAATTTCGAATTATAATTTTTAGATATAGTTATGTAATTTCTCTAATTTTAAACATTGTATCAGCAGTAATAGGATTAGCTTTTACTGTGTCCTGAAGTAGGAAAGGAGGAAGATGGCCAGGAGGAAAGGAGTGGGAAGAAATATATTAGAAAATATGACTTTAAAAAAAAACAAACGATCTAACATGGAGGATGATATGTAATAAAGGGATCATGGTCATTGTTTCAGAAAATAATTAAGATAAAATTGCGGATAGAACAGAGAGCGTGTGTAAACTACATTTCATTGTTGTTTATTCAGACACCAAGTTGAGTTTTGAATTTTCTAAAGTTTCTAACTCTCTTAAGATGTGTAGGTAGTGAGTTCCAGTTTCGAATTACTGTGACAGTGTAAGATTTACTGTATGACACAGTGTTGAGTCGAGGTACGCACCGCAATAATGCCGAACGCGATCGCTCTAGTGTTAGCATTTTGAAGTTCTTATACATGTGTGTTTGAAGGCCGTTGTACAAGACTTTTTGGAGAAGCAAGAGGCTATGCAATATTATTCTTTTTTCAATAGAGCTAATTTTTGTCTGTCTGTAGTACGCAGATAGAATATGAAACGAATGCATGCGTTTTGTGCTGTTTGCAACTTCCGTTGTTGCTTGGCTTTTTAGTCAGTGAGCAAGACATCACAGTAATCGAAATGGGGCATAATTAGTGAATTAATCAGGTTCATACGTGTGTTTATAGGAAGTAGTTCTCGTACGCGTTTTAGGGAGTGGAGGTCTTTGAAGACTAACAAATCTTACTTACATGCGTAGTCCAGCTGAGAGTGCTGTCAATATGAATTCCTAGGTTCTTTACGTTGTTACACCAGGGTAGCGGGGAGCCATTTATACTAATGGACGGAAGGGTTTTCTCTAATTTGTTGATGGCGTTGCGAGAGCCTATCAGTAAGCTTTGGGATTTATTTGGGTTTAATAAAAGCCCTAAGACTGCGGTCCATCTATTGAGAGTATTTAGGTCCTCATTTATTTTCTGAACTAAAGAGTTAAGCTCCGACGGATCTCCGCTGACATATAGTTGAAGGTCATCTGCGTACATCTAATAGCGACAGTATTTAAGACATTGCCCTACGTCGTTTACGTAAATTAAGAATGCTAAGGGTCCTAGAACTGTTCCCAGTGCAATACCCCGGGCGGTTCTCATGGCATTGGATCGGTTTTCACCTGATACTACGACTTGTTGACGATCTGAAAGATATTGTGAGAACCACCATATCGTGGGTTTAGCGAAGCCCAATGCTTTCATTTTTTCTAGCAGGATATCATGATCGACCGAGTCAAATGCTTTACTGAAATCTAAGAGAATAAGTATTGTTAATTTACCGTTGTCAATCGCGATTCTGGCCTCTTCAATTAAGCTTAAAAGCACAGTTCCTGTACTTCTGCCTGATCGGAAACCATATTGATGTTCACTTAAAAGATTTTGCTGTCTAAATAGTTCGTAATTTGATGTCGTGCAATTTTTTCTAATACTTTATGAATTGTAGGTAGAATACTAATAGGTCTGTACTCAGGAGGATTTGTTGATTTAGGAAGAGGATGGACAAGTGCAGTTTTCCAAGAGGTCGCATACGTTCCAATTATGAGAGAAAAATTTATTATATCTGTTACAATGGGATATATTATTTCGGCACAAAGTTTCAGTAATTTGGCATTGATATTGTCTACTCAGGAGGCGCTTGATTTTAGACTCTGATTAGTTTTAAGGACGTCAATATGACTTGTACACGCGAAGAAAAATTCTTCTGGAGTGTTTCTAGAATGGAACTGTAAGTTTGATAGAGACATGTTTTTTAATGAACTTTCGAAATGAGGAGTCATATTAGCGAAACGTTGGTTTAGGGAGTTCAGAGGTATATCAATTTGAACCGGCGCTCGTGATCTGTCTATGCCAAGAGTGCGTAGAGTTTTCCATATTTGTTTCGAGTCGCCATTTGTGCCCAAAACTTTGTGGTAATATTTACATTTCGCGTTTCTCAATCTTTGTGTAACAACATTTCTTAATTTTTTGTATTTAATTCTGTCGTTTTCACAATTTGAATTTCGAAAACTTTTGAAGGCAGCGTCCCTTTGTTTCATTAAGCAACGTATTTCATCTGTTATCCAAGGTGCCAGCGGACGAGCTTTCCTTACGGGTATGTGTCAATTAATCAGTTCCGTCAATTGATGAGTAAAAGTATTTACTTTTCTATCTAACGAACTTTCTTGAGAGACAAGATGCCAGGGCATAGACATACCGTCAGAGAGAAATAATTCAAGATTGAATCTTTTGAAATCGCGGTAATTGAAAACTGTTGGCGTATATCTAGGGCATTTCATATTGTATGAGAGGTATATGAGGTAGTTTTTTAGATATTCCAGAAACTGGTTATTGGCCATGGAATTTCACTTTGTCATGATTCGATACGATATGATATATCCAAGTATTTGTACTGATTGTATGGTGAGTTGCATTTAGTGGTAAGACGGAAAGATTCATTTCGCCAAAAATACGTTTGAATTTGTCGGCATGCGACGTAGATTTCAGAAGATTACAATTGAAATCGCCATCAGTATTATGTCATCGTATTTACTTGAGCAAAGCGCAATTGAAGCAAGTTAAAGACCCGTGTGTTTAGCGCAAGTTAAAGACCTGTGCGTATGCCATTATACACCCGTTAACTCACATATTTAATTCATCGTTACGCACCGGAACGTTTCCAGATATTTTCAACAGCTAAAATTAAGCAGCTCTTCAAAAAAGGCAACTAAAATGAAATTCAAAATTAGCGGCTCATTTCTCTTCTATCAGTTTTTTCCTAAAGCATTAGGGAGACTTTTTTACGTAAAAATGGAAACCTTTCTCAGTAAACAGGACGCGCTTTCAGATTGCCAAAATGGATTTAGAAAATCAAAATCAACGGAAACAGCTATAGTTTCTTCTCTTAAAGATGTCACATCATCATTGGATCAAAACCAGGCACCTAATGGATTATTTTTAGATCTCTCAAAAGCTTTTGACGTCATTGATCATGACATTTTACTTTCAAAATTACCTTCATATGGAATCCGTGATATTGCTCTAGATTGGTTATGTTCGTACCTTAAACAACGATCTCAGAGAGTGGAAATACCTTACTGGATTTATGGAACATTACGTACGCACCTTTCCGACTCTTTGCTCCATTGCACGTGGAGTTCCCCACGGATCGATATTTTGCCCTATTCTATTCCTTCTTTACGTAAACGATATGCCCTCGACGATTCGAAACGGAAGAACGGTTCTCTTTGCGGATGATACGAACATCCTTTGCAATAAAGAAACTGTAAATCGTACAATATTAGATGTTTCAAATTGGTTCCGAAATAAATTAATAATAAACGAAAAGAAAACGGTTTTAATGCAGTTTTCCATTTCAAATAAACAATTCTGTACTCCACAGAATATGCACGGTGTACCATTGACTGATGTTAAGGCAACACAATTTTTAGGTCTCTCAATTCACTCAAAGCTTAAATGGAACGTCCATTTAAATGAATTGAACACAAAACTAAGTTCATTATGCTACGCGTTCAGAATTCTCGCAAATTCAGTCAGCCTTCATACTGTTCGTTGTGTATATTTCGCGCATGTTCATTCCCGCCTGAGATATGGCATAATATTCTGAGGAAATACAAATTATAGCTCCCAGACTTTTAGATTACAAAAACGAATAGTACGAATAATAACCAAATCCCACCCACGTGATTCATGTAAGCCTCTCTTCATTAATCTAGGAATTTTACAATTGCCTTGTCTGTTTATTTACGAATCAGTGGTTTTGTCAAAAATGACTTGCGTAAGGGCGGAAATATATTTTCAGAAAATGCCGATGTCTATTACTATAACACTCGACGTAGAAATCATATTCATCAGGTGACAGTATCAACAGCTTATTACAAAAAATTCACATACAATACATGAACTAATTTCAACCCACCGTTTTCATGCTCTCCTTATTAGCGAAACGTGGCTAAATATGTCACTTGCTACAACACTTGTCACAATTCCTGGATACCATTTTCTTAGATGTGATCGGAACCCACATATCACGTCTCAGGGAGGTGGTGTCGGTATTTACCTTCGCGATGATCTCACTTATAAATATATAACTTCATCAGCAGATAACGTTAATCAGAATAACGAATATCTCTCTATTGAAATTTCAATATTTAACAAAAGATGTGCCCTAGGCGTAGTGTACTGTCCTCCGAAAACGGAATATCGAAGCTATCAACAAAGAAATTTATTTATTTTCATTTATTTTACGTCAAAAAACAGTTAAAACTGCGTACGACTTGCTATGGGGAAAAGTGAATTGTGTGCACATTTTCAAAATTCTGTGATCCCTACACTAAGTCATATACTACTTGAATTTCGAAAAAAAAATGAACTCCCATGTATTAAATCTATTTTCAAGGATAAATAAGCAATAAATTTTGGGTTCATATCCATGTTGTCCTTCGGAATAATACTTCCTGCCGCGACATGGAAACAATAACTTGAATAATTATATTTCCCACTGAATTCTAGAAGACGTGCACAGAAAATGAAGTTCCATTTACGTCCAGAAGCAACACAAGGGGCCATCTCAGCATTTGCTCAATGGATCAGGGAAACTGGACGAAAAACCTGATCGAGATGGGGATCATTGACCCGGAGGCTGCAATACAATACGTGTTACAGGTTGTTTATACACATTTATACAGTTCAAATGGTAAATAATGCATTATGTATCATTGTTAAAATTAATGTTACTTTTTTTGTGATGCTCAGTATAGTCTCTAATTGTATAGAAACAGTTATGCAGGAGAAACGATTTCATTTGGGATTTAAACTTTTTTATCGAATTTAATCGTTTAATGCCATCTGGCAAAGTGTTGTAAAATAATGTACATGTATTGTTTGTGAATTTTTTGTAGTGTGCTGTTGATACTGACACCTAATGAATATGATTACTACGTCCAGTGTTACAGCTATAGACATCGGCGCTTGCTGAAAATATATTCCCGACCGTAAGCAAGTCATTTTTGACAAAAACTACTGATTCGTAAATCAAGTGACAAGCTAATGGTAAAATTCTTAGATAAATAAAGAGGGGCTTACAACAATCACGTGGAAGAGATTTGCTTATGATTCATAAAATTTCTTTTTGTAATCTGAAAGTCTCGTAGCAATATGGTGTATTTCCCCAGAGTGCCATATCTCAGGCGGGAATGAACATTCGCGAAATGTACGAAGGCTGACCGAATTTGAAAGAATTCTGAATGCGTAGCACAAAAAACTTTATTTTGTGTTCGATTCGTTTAAATAGACGTTCCAGTTGAGGTTTGACTGAATTGAAAGACATAACAAATTTGTTACTGTAACATCACTCCATGGAACACTGTTCATTTTCAATGGAGTATAGAACTGTTTCTTTGAATGAACCAGTAATTTAAGTTCTTCTGGAGGTGGTGCACCTTCACGATTTATTGGGTTTTTAAATGACTGATTCTTGATTCCGTTTTTTTACTAAAATTTTGAAATTTCCTGGTCCCTCACAACTCACTTCAAATATATGTAGTCGCTTACCTTAGAATTCCTGAACTTTCGTCACAATGCACAGTTCTAATGCCTTACCGAATTTACTTTCAGGTCTGTACAAAAATCCGTTTTCTTCAGCCAACTTTTTAGCTACTTTTATCAGGTGTTCGGTTGCTGTGAAGTGCCGTTTAAATATACTGTATATCCAACTTTAAAAAATTGCCAAAATTTGAATTTTCGTATTGTCGTTTGTTGAGTGAAAGGAATCGATAAGTATCGAAACATATTTGTCTGATTTTTCAATGCTCGCATTCTTCTCTTTATAAGATGGGTATAGCGACTGATGTTCAGAAAATGTTACTCTTGTCCCTTGACAAGTGGTCAGTTATATTTCACGAGCAAACTGTGGAGGGCACCTCATCCCTAGGACGCAAAGGGACTCAGCAGTAATATTCGTATCGCTGACGTGAGGAAAAGCAGTTTCGCTGTAACCCGTCCCTTATGGGGACAGGGTGAACATATAAGTTACAATATTTCTTGAAAACCTAATCAGACAGACGGCCATTCCTTTTATTGTTCTTCGGCACTTGTATCGAAGACTGATCGAACACAATTCGTTAGTGCAGTGGCAAGAAGCGTGCGCCCTCATACTTACAATAGATTTTTTAGACCTGTACGTGTTCAGTGCTCACTTTTTCTCTTGTGTTTTGCAGAATACTGGACAAAAAACACGCCCGTATTTTTTTCAAATTTTTATCTCAGCCAGCTCATAAAGAAATTTTCATTTTTTAAAAATAATTTTAATTAAAATATTTTTAAAAATTTAAAATACATTCGGAGCATCAATCAATTACATTTTGCGAAGTACAGGTAAATTTCAAAATTTAATACAGTCATAACTACACAAATAATCAATTTCTACGTAAATAGACAAATACGCCTCTTTTTTTAATGTCCAGATTTAATAAAACGAATGTCATACATTAAGCAGAATCGCGCCCAATTAAGTTGCAGTGTCACACGAAGAAAGAAAATTGGTATTCCCCTCGGAGGTCTCGCCACTGTGACCATACACTCCCTCTCCAAACATGGAAGAAGACTGGTTGCCGTACTGAAGGTCCTGTGTTGAAGCATAGGGCCAAAGAGTACCATTAATGTCAATAATGGAGCCAAGATTATCTAGGGGTTGTCCAAACAAACAACCTACGCACAAGCCCACATAATGAATTTTCAATAAGTAATCCTTAAAGCATTTGACAATCAGAGACTTAGAGTAGCCGATTATAATTGTATAATAAATTATAAATAGCATTGCATAGTTTCAGAAAATATCAGATAATATCAACAAAAATCAAATTATTAGATATTTCTACGGATAACTCGATTTTAAGCTCTTGCAGATTTTGTTTGCAACAGCATTAGTAAATGTTTTATTTCCAGTGACAGATAACAATCTTTGGTTTCTTATCACCTGAGCTGAGAGGAGTTTGTTTATTTTGCATCTGCCTATGATACAGCAACTGAGATCACACCCACTTATAAACACACAACATCTTTAGAAAATATTAATACATTTATTACTATTTCATGTTAATTATCTTTAGCAACAATGAATCTGTATTTAATGAAGGAAACTTCTCTTATAAACAGTTAATATGTTAAGAACAATTAACACAAATGGGATTCACTTACCTGCATTCATTTTGCAACCCTTGATATAACAAATGTGTGAGTGATATCCCTTCATCCACTAATCCCTTTCCAAAACCAGAATTTTAAATTAATTTTTTTCCAAGGCCATGTCCCGGGTGAACCCATTTCCAAATCCAAAGTAACTCAATATAATATAATGGAACAAGAAACTAATTTATTGCCTAAAATAACTACTGGTGCTAAAACAGCATGTACTTTCTCCCCCGTTTGTTCACGCAAATTTAAGAGAAAAGTACTCAAATTTTTGAAAATTGTAGACGATCTTATTTCAAAATCTATCTTTAAGGGAGAGATTTCATTAAGGGAAAAATATCAGTCTTTATTTCTAAATTTACGATTTTTTTCTAAATTTAGGAACTGGATTTCACGGAACCCACTTGTTCGTTATCAGGACCCTGTCATAAAAATTTTCTGCCAAAAAATTCGCCGTTTTTTCTCGTAGGACTACGTAACTTTCTCTCTACTAAGTAGCGAGAAAGTAAAAATGAATTAATTGAATCCTAAACTGGAGTACCTAAATTTAAATAGCTGATCAACAGACTAAATGGCAGCTGAGGTAAGTAATTTCAATCAAAAACAAATACAGTATTGTATTACGAATTAAGTAAACAAACAACTTAAAGCAAAATTATCATAAGTAATACCATGGGTGCTTTGGAAATTGTCGATAAATCTCCGACTCGCGAAGCGTGGATAGGATTTATCTGAGAATTTCTAAAGCACGAGTGGTATTTAACAGGACTATTCCACAAATAAAATTATGGTCATCAGAGTTCCAAAATGCGCCAAATATTGAAAATAGCTGAATGCTATGTTAAAATCAAATAGGTTATGCTTCAGTACATACGCGGTTTATTGGACATCAACATGGCGATCGATGTATACCGCCCCCTCAGATTGATGAGTCACAGTTTATGATTGGCAAGTAAAGGGAAGCGGTAAGAAAAATCGGATAGAAAAGGCAATAAACTTTTTGAGATGCACCGACATGACTGATGGGGACATTTTGTAGATATAGTTAAACACTATTGGTTTTAATTTCACGAGTTAAATAGTCTACATAATATCAAATGAACAACAATTACAACTAGATAGTATTAAATAGTTCCTTTACATTAGTTTAATTAAAATAAATATAAACAATATCCAACTAATCAATTGAAAACTCTCTGAAACTCAAGAAAGCGTGCGCAGATGATTTTCTCCCCCATACGTCACATACAGTTTTTGACTGTTTTTTGCCTAAATAAATAAATAAAAAATAAATAAATTACAATATAAAAGTTATGAAGTGATATGATATATTTCAATAAAAATATTATAGCAAGAAAATCAACGGCACAACACATACAAAATTAGTACTGAGCAAACTACTAAAACAATAACAAGCAATGACAAAAGATCACAATCAAGATGAACAATTTAAATGTCGGCAGAACCTCCGCAAGTCGTCATTTTTGTTGCAATCGTACATCAATAACAAGTCACTACACGCATTATTTCGATATTCAAGTAATTCTGAGAACAGCGATTGCCAACACAAAGAGAAATTAAAATATCTGATGTCGCTTTAGAGCCTATGCAACAGGAACATTTTTCATAAATTGCATTTTAGTGCGTATTTTAAGGTGACGAGGACCGTAAATCGTCAAGAACAGTCCAGTTTAGGGTTGGGCCAAGTGACTGAAAACAAATAGCTAAATTTATACATAAACATGTTTCACGGGCAACTGAAAAATGGGCGTGACCTTTCCTCGATCATCTTGCTACCGAGGTCAGTTAACTAAGGCAACAATAATTGCCACTGCAGCGACTCGAACCAGAAGATCCTAGGGTTCGAGTCCCGACACTGGATTTTTCGACACTCCTTAATAGTTAGTTCTAATTAGCCGCTGTCTGGAGGAGAAATTTAGGTGCGTCAAGCTGGAACAGCCAAGTCAGCACACCACAACGAAACATCTCAAATAATTTATAGCTAATTCATTGCCAATTAACTGCCACAATTTGGAATTAATTGTCGCGTATTTTCGTGGAGAAAACGGGTGTGTGCTGGCTTGACGCGACGCCAGCACACACACACAAGTTAAATTCGAGTAGTAGCTCAACGGAAACCATCAAATCATTTATTGCTAATTAATTGCCACAAATTGGAAAAATGTATTTTCGGCCGAAAGTCATCAATGTCAATGTCAGCAGGCATGACGCAACACCGACAATAATAGAAAATTTTCGAATATAGAGAGAACAAACGAGCACAATCAAATACTAGAAATATCACAATTTAAAAAACACTTGATACTGATTTATTACTCTAAACAGAAATTATTTGCTCCCGCCATTTATGAAATAATTTTTAAAATTTCATAGTTATGCAGCCACGTACGACTTTCGAATAGGAAATTCGAGAGTACCAACGAGCACAAATAACTAAAATCTTTGAAATAAAATAATACAATTCTTTACTAATTTATTATACCGAAGATTAAATTAATAAATGTTGCCGTGTATTATATAAATATTGTTAAATCTGCATCAGAGTTGTCGAACCAAGCCAGATATTCAAATTCAAAAATACGGAGAACCAACGAGCACAATCAAATAAAACCAAGTACATAGTTTATAGATATTTGATACTATTTTTGTATTTTATACACGAATTATTTGCTTCGGCCATTTATGAAATAAATTATTTTAAAAACGTCATAGTTATGCAACCACGTACGAATTTCTTATTAGCCGTTTGGTTGACCCTCTGGTGGATTTTACGGCGCCTAACTTCTTCCACTCTTCTCTATTTTTCCAAGTCCCAGGAGGTATCTGCTATCCAGCCATTGTCTTCTCTATGTTGTCTCTTCAACCAGGTCGCGGCCGGCCTCTTTTCCTTCTTTGTTGCGGTTGCAAAAGATTCTTTGGAAGTCTTATTGCTCTGCATTCTCTGCACGTGCCCAAACCACATCAGTTGTTTCCTTCCAATTTTGTGCAGTATATCATGCTCAGGCTCATCATTTTTTAAATTCTTTCATTACGCATTTTCTTTCTTCTTATGGCATCTCAAGATGCCAGCGGATCTTCTAAGGAATTCCTTTTCCATGACCCTCAACTTTGTTTTCATTTGTTCATTTGTTTGGATTATTACTATAATCATTAGTTTTGTTCTTTTACTCATATTCTTGTCCCATATGATAGAATCCAGGACATCATGGACAAGAGCCCAAAAGTTATTGCTTATTTATCCACAAAAATAGATTTTATTACATGAGAGCTTCTTCTTCTTTTTTTTAAACTTTCAAAATTTATGTAGTATATGACTCAGTGTAGGGATCACAGAATTTTGAAAATGTGCAGAGAATTCACTTCTCCCCATAGCACGCCATACGCAGTTTCAACGTCATACGTCAACGCAGTGTTTTTTGACGTTAAATAAGTAAAAACCGATGAATTTTCTGCCTTGCGTGATCCGTTTCAAAACCTCTGTCTCATACAGCCCTGTTTCCCAATTTTTACCCCTAAATATTTTATTTCTTCAGTTTTCTTAATTTTGAATCCTGTGCCCATAGTTATGTAATCGTCGTTATTATTGAATACCCAGTACATTGTTTTATCTACGTTGAGTGTCAGTTCCCAGTTTGCTTCTTCATCTCTTATTCTTATCAGCATAAATTCTATATCATCTTGGTCGTATGCCACGATTACCTGGTCGTCAGCGAACTGTACAGTATAGAGAGTGGAGTACATATCCACCGGTATTCCAATTCCCGCACAACTCCTTTTCCATTTTTGCAGGACCTCATTCACATAGATTTTGAAGAGTGTTGGTGACATGCAGCATCCTTGTCTTAGGCCTTTAGTTATTGGAAATACTTCTATCAAGTGCTTTCCCACTTTCACTATTCCTGCTTGCTAGGAATATAATTCTTTCACTGCAGCAATGAGTGTACTAGTCATATTTAGACGTCGCAGGTCCTCCCATAATTTCTCTACTGGCACATTGCCATACACTTGTGCGATATCGAGGAAGACGATGTGTAATTCTCTCGCCGTTCTCTACTGGCACCTTTCGAAACAATCATCAGAGGGAAGTGACTCTGAAATAAGTGGAGTATTTCCTTTATAACAGTAATTTGTTGGACAATGAAAACTGTGTAAATCTTGTGTTTGTAATGTTTGTAATGTTAGAGAACATCTCGGGGTAAATTAATGTGCTTCGCGAAGTGGAGAGCATCATTTGACATAGGACGAAAATGCAGTTTATTTATGCAATGCAGTTGTGACGACGACACATGCAGTCATCCACCCACTGTAAGTACCGCTTGTCTTTCTGTCACCGCGATCGGGCGGTCCTCGCCGCTCCTCCCCCAGCCGCTCTAGCACATGCTCAGCCTCCCGGCGTGGCAACGCCGCTCCCCGCAACAGCCCGCCCTCAAGTCGGTTTTTATTTTAATCGGACCACAGGCACGATCAATTGTCAGGAGGATAAAACATTACTGATATTTCCAGGAATCACCGTACACAAGAATAAGTACGTACAAGAATACGTAAGTACAAAAATACGTAAGTTTGGATCGTATTCGCCCTTGGTCTATTATGGGATAAATTCTACCAGAATTGCCGCAAGAGTTGATACCTAAAATAGTACAATAATTGCATTCAGAGCAAAAACAAGAAATACGAGTTGCAGGAAAGAGAACTAACAAAACATGAAATTTGTCCGAGGAATTTAAACAGCAAAGAATCCAGAAAATGTGAAAGGTGCAAGAAATCAGTAGAATACACATCACATCCATTGCTTGTAAAGATAGCGAAAAACATTATTACTGAAATGTGTACATACATTTTCAAATCAACATTCACCATATATGAAAGTGTATGCTCTTATTTTCCATTTTATGAAAGAAAAACATATTGTTTAACGCACTGATGGATTTTATAAATTTATATTAATTTTAAATAACAAAGTACTCGATAAAATAGGTTAAGAATGTAAGTCACTTAAATACTGAATTATATTTGTTTATGATGTTAGAAAGCATTTACGCAACGAAATTTTCCCTGAGGTCCGTTTTCTCCCAGGCGACTAGTTACGTTCGTTTGCAAGAAGCGATCTTTCCCGGGTTAATATTCACACTTTGAGAAAATGCACATAATTTTTAACTGTTTAACGGTTTTTATACTTTGGACTTCAAAAGTGCTTCACCAACTAAAATTGTCACCGCACACCAGAGGTTTTAACAATGTTTATATAATACACGGCAACATTTATTAATTTATCTTTAATAAACTAGTATTGAATGTGTATTAATAGATTTCAGTGATTTGTGATCGTTGGTACTCTCGAATTTCCTATTCTGAAGTCGTACGTGGTTGCATAACTACGAAATTTTTAAAATTATTTCATAAATGGCTGGAGCAATTAATTCCTGTTTAGAGTAATAAATTAGTATCAAGTGTTTTTTAAATTACGACAATTGTTTTATTTGATTCGCTCTTTTTTTTTTTGGCATGTCTTGACATTGACATTGATGATTTTCGGTCGAAAATACTTAATTCATTTTGTGGTAAATAATTAGCAATAAATGATTTCATGGTTTCCGTTCAGCTACGACTCGAATTTAACTTGTATGTGCTGGCGTCGCGTCAAGCCAGCACACACCCACTTTATCCACGAAAATACGTGGCAACTAATTACCAAAAAATGATTTTAAGTTTTCCGTTGAGCTCCAACTCGAATGTAACTTATGTGTGTGCTGGCGTCGCGTCAAGCTAGCACACACCTGTTTTCTCCACGACAATATGTTATGTCGTATGACGTATGTCCACGGCAATTAATTTCAAATTGTGGCAATTAATTAGCTATAAATGATTTGACATGTTTCGTTGTGATGTGCTGACTTGTCTGTTCCAACTTCACGCACCTGAGAATTCTAGTGACTGCTCTGCTAGGTAGTTTAGCATGGCTTCTTCGGCGGGAATATTTTTACGATTCGAGAAATTCATCATCTTAGATTCTTTTTTAAATGGAATTATGTATTTTTTTCATTAACAAGGGATGCATCATAAAAATAATTCAATTACGTACCATGTGTTAACGTTTTGATAGTAGCTTTTACTTTTCGATATGTTATTTTAAATTAAACCGATAAAAGTTCTTATAACCCTTGGAACTGTAGCCTTTGGGAAAGATGGCCTTTGCGGCGCCGAAAATGTTATAGAGAGAGGGGAAACTGAAAGGGGTTGCAGTGAGGGTAGCAATCCGTGGTCTTGGCTAGAAAGACACATGAACAGAGATATACAAGTATTTCTGGTATTAATCATAATTTTATTCACATTAATCACCCTTTTCTATTATTTACGGCTAATAATATCATCCTTCTTAATTAACATTAACCAATTAAAATGAAATTGTTCACGATGATATCAAAAAATAAATAATTTCCATTGAATCTCCCTATTAACAAGAATATCATTAATAATACTTCCTTTCTACCAATTATATTTTTCAGTACAAGATATACTTGTATTAACGATCAGATCGAAAGAATTTTCGTTGAAGAATCGTTGTAATGGACGATATAAAGAAACTGATGATACTAATACAACGTCATTTTCAAACTTAACAAGAAGCGAGCTCGATGTCTATGTAATGGCTGTAAGAACAAGCCAGCATTTTAAAATACTTCAAATACAAGTAAATGAAATGAAAGATTGAAGATTTTAACTAGATCTTCCAGAACATCAGATTATAAAAAGATATAAAGTTCGTTATTATTGTCGTTATTCAACTTCTCCTTGTAAATATACAAAAATAAAATAAGACGTAGATAACGATCGACAAATAAAATAAAAATATGTACTTAAAAGTATTTACTAAGATGTGTCCCCCATCGACAGCAAAGCACTTCTGCAGTGGTGTGTGCAAGGGTCAATGAACTGATGTGCGCATAAGGTGAGGAAGCGCTGACTTCATGAAAGTGCCCACTTTTGCCCTCCACCGCATCACCGACTGCTACCATGATACGGGCATACCGAGAGGGGAGGCCGGGCACAGAGAGTTGAGAGTGAAACTATGGATCTATGTCGAAAGGAAAGAGAAAAATACCGTATTTTCTCGAATACAGACTTTCCTCGCATATAAGCCTCCTTCAGTTTCTTGGATGACAATTTCAAAAAACTTCGGGATGTATTTCGTATGTTATTTGTTGCAATAACATAAGAAAACTGCTAATTTTCTACAATTTCACTGCCAACAGCTCCCCAGAAAACTGCTGATGGGTTGTCGAAAACTAAAATATCTATTCATTAGTAAAATTGTTTGAAAACTATATAAGAACACTATGGAAAAAATATTTCGTTTCTTTCCAGATCCTCACGTATTAGCCCAGTTTATTGCTAGTTGAAAGAAAATTTGAAAGAAAGTGAACTTATATTCGAGAAAATACTGTAAACGTTCTTTGAATGCTCCGGATTAATTTCTTACAATGACTGGCGTAGAAAATTATTTTCAGAAGGCAAAGCGAGACAAGGCAACCAAGAAAAGGAAAAAGGAAAGGAAAAAGGAAAGGAAAAGGAAAGGAAAAGGAAAGGAAAAGGAAAGGAAAAGGAAAGGAAAAGGAAAGGAAAGGAAAGGAAAAGGAAGGGAAAAGGAAAGGAAAAAGGAGAGGGAAAGGAAAAGGGAAAAAGAGAAAGGTGAAGGGAAAAACGGAAAGGAATGGAAAAACGGAAAGGAAAGGAAAACCGGAAGGGAAAAAAAGAAAAAAGGAGAGGGGAAAAAGGGAAAAAGAACAGGAAAAAGGGGGGAAGGGAAAAAGGATACGGGAAAAGGAAAGGGACGGAAAGTGGAGAGAAGTCAAATGAGAAATTCTGTGTTAGCAGCAGAACATTTTTAGGGTGAATGGAGGTGCTTTGGTTAATTCGTATTATGGTCGTAAGTTACTTTTCTAACGAGGCAAAGAACGCAGTGGTATTGTAGCCAGTAATTTTCGACCATAAAATTCGCAACTTCAGGGTCATTGTAAATTAATGCAAAAGTTTAAGAGACAAGAAAAATTGTCTCCTGCTTCAGAACTGTTTCTAACCAATTGGAGACTATACTACATAACAAAAAGAAAAAAATATCAATGATATTTAATGGATTAGTGAATATTCGGAGTACTTTATAATTCTAAAAGACTAAGTATGGCAGTAATATGCAATTTACTTCAGTTTATGGATCAATGACAACTCGATTAGGTTTCTCGTCCAGTTTCCCGATATCCATTTAGAAAATATTAAGAACGTTTGTTTTGGGACATAAAGCTTTATATGAGCAAGCATTGTCAAGATCTCCTTTTGTTCGTTGGGGTAGGAGTAGAGCAGGGGATGAGAGTTGCTAGTTTGTTAGCAATACTATAACATCAAATATGTGGTACGTTTACAGATCCAAATCAGTTTTCTAATACTCGGGACCGAAAAATACTAGTTTTCAAATGTTCCAAACCACTCTGTTCCGGTTATATCATTCAACTATGTACAGAAAAAGAATGGGTAGGGATTCTAAACTTTCATAAAATCTATCCCTGATTATACTTCTGACCCTATAAATTAGATACAGATGTTTGCTATTTTTTAACGAAAAGAGATCAAAAATCAATTAAAATCGCAATTAAATTATGCCAACAAGTTATTATTACGAACATTCGGTGTCAAAAACTTTTCCTAAGACTATGCATGCTGCGGGTCAGGTCTGTTCTTAGCAAGTTCTGATCTTACATTAATCTGTTGCAAGTGCAGTAACGAACTTTTTAAATACGTACTTCTACTCTACTAAAATTGTGCACCGTCATAAAATTGTGGAACAATTATCACAAAATAAATGTTGATTCTGAGGCAAGTAAAGCATCGACCCGTAGCAGAACGAGAGTTTTCTTCTTCTTCTGCGGGGGTCCTACAACGAGAGTTTTCTTGGCAAGAACAAAAGAAAGGTTTACACGTACGGGTAGAGGCGCCTAGAGTAAACAAGTAGCCTAGGGCAATAGATCCACGGTAGGCCTTGTTTCACAGAAATGTTCCTTCCCCCAATACGTTTACAGAATTAATCTTTTGATTAAACAGAAACAACATAAATTAATAACAGAAATAACTATTTAAATCGTAACGAAGCTTCCAATTGGATGACAGTGTCCCCCTCTCCGTCCAGCTCGTGGCTTTGAGGTGCCATTCTATTTAAATCGGAGTATAACTACAGTAGAGGCGGCACGTGATTAGGTGAACAACTTCCAAATAGAAAACTAGACATGCTACAGAATGGCACAGACTTTCTCGTAGCAATTTTTTTCTAATTTACTTGGTATGGACTGGCTTTAAGGTCTTGCTCCATTTTTTGGCCAGCTGCCATCTATTGTCACCGAAAGTACATTTTCTTGATATTTTCTCAACTTTTCGGTTTTTAATATAGAACCGAAATATGACTTCAAGAATATTAAAGAAGAGTAAAACCTCGCAAAATAGAAATTTTCATTGAAAATTTTGAAGCCGTTTTGAAGCAAGTGCCGGTTAAGCATTACTGTAAATGCGAAATTTGAAGCTATTTTTCACAGGAATCTTGAGTTTTCGAAAACCTTCATTTGGATTTATACAAATCGATGGAAATGTGCACATTAACGGCGTGAGAGATATTTAAAAAAAACATGTGTGTAATTCTGAAGAAAAAACAAAATAATACACCAAAATGGACTTTGTCGTATTAAACCCTGCAATTAGCACTATCCATTGAATAATTTGAAGAAAATATTTGGAGGCATTTTTGAGAAAATGGCGTTTGAGCGTTTCTGAATGTGCGGAATTTTGAGCTCATTTTTGCAGAGAACTTAAGTTTTCGAGAAACTTTATTTGACATTATTTAAAACACACGTACTCATAAATCTAAAAGTGTGAAGAAATCGCCTCTAATGTAAATATTACCGACGTGAGAGACAAGTCAAAGAAATCAAATTTTTGTAAATTTTGAAAAAGCAAAAGAATAGAGCAATACGGTGTTTATGTATTGGGATAGAGTGCATTCGCCACTAACCCTACTAAAGATTTAAAGAAACAATTTGGAGTCGTTTTTGACAAAATTTTTAAAATGTCCGGGGATCTTCATGTAAGGTACCCCCAAATTTTAAAGAATGTTTCCCAAAATTTCAGATTCAACTAGAGCCAGTTGGACAGAGGGTTTCTTCAATTTAGAAAAGATCGTACGTGTTGCTTAGGCGCTAGTAGTGTTCACAGACGGACGGACGTTTGGGGAGGGGGAAACGAAACTTCTTTGGTATCAGGGGACCCCAAAACGTGTATTTCCGTTGAATCTCGAAATCGATTTTCCGCAGCATTACATGACTTTCTCTATACTACATATATTACTCCTGTATATACGTATGTATACGAGAAAGTAAAATTCCTATACTGTTAGGAATGTACGAGGGTTGGGGCAAAAGTCATGGCAACTCCTTTTTTTTTAAATAAATATCTGACCACATAATTTTATTTGTCGCGTGAAAGAAATGTAGCACTGGTGTGTGTTCACAACAACAGATAGTAATGTGAAATTAGTTTACTACCGCCGTGCAAGATGAATGTAAAGCTTTCCAACAACGCTCTTTCAGAAAGACAGACATTCTCCAAGGAAGAAATGACCTAGAATGTCAAAGGATATCTGTCGATTCTGCTGGGAATAATACCCTTCCATACCGGATAGTCGCGAGATGGATATGAGAGTTTCTGCGAGGACATGCAGCAACACACCAGACGACCTCCCAGTGTGCGCTTCTCGATACCATTTTCGCTCTTTCACTCCAGTATCGTCTTCCCCTATCCATCAGGAACTCTATTACCACTCGTGGTATCGAGTTACAACTTGGTTTTGAAGGACATCGACATTTTTTCGAGAAATCGCGTCGAAATACATATCGGATATGGATGAAATACGGCTAGCTGGACGCGACACCGGCACACACAAATTCGGTTAGTAGCTCGACAGAAACCCTAAAATTTTTGTTGCTAATTAATTACAATAATTGCCACGTATTTGTGCGGAGAAACGAGTGTGAGCTGGTGTGATGCGACGCCAGCACACTAGTTAAATCACGATCAAACCTGTTCATTTCCCCATATGACCCCTGCTTATCCATCACCTAAGCCCGAATTGTTTTCTCATAAACAGCCAAAAAATATGTTTCCTTAGCGTATGATATACTTATCCTATACTATATAAATTATTACAAAGCCTTAAAAACATGATAATTTGTAACTACATTTCTAAGTGTATTTAGAGTCAAGGTGATTTAAAGGCGGGAAAATTTTAAAAACACTTCAATTTTTTAACTGCAGCCCAGCAGTCGAAAAAATGAAAAAAGAAAAAAATTGACGGAACTTTTCAACAGGTGGTCACAATCTGCCCTGATTTTTTCTATTGAAAGATATTAACTATTCATGTTCTATGAAAAAATTAGCTGCCAACGCGAATTAGACGCCGAATTAATTGGAATATAATAAGAAATACGACAAAGTCAACTAGAAACCGTGTAGAGAATGTTGTTTTAAAATATAACGATATAAATGTGAACGATCCGGCAACAGTGGCTAGTCTCTTTAACCAATACTTTTCGACAATTGCTGCCGATCTCACTAAGGGTCTTCAGCCACAAAATTCAATAATAGACAGTTCACCCAAAATTTTAGACAATATGTTCGTTTCCGAAACTTCTTCCTATGAAATTCTCAAAATAATCGGCAAACTAAAAAATATTCGTCCGGTTTAGATGAATTCCCGGATTCTCCGTTAAAGACCTGTGCGTATGCCATTATACACCCGTAACTTACATATTATCCTTATGCACTGGAACGATTCCAGATATTTTCAAAACAGCTAAAATTAAGCCGCTCTTCAAAAAAGGCAACAAAAATGAAATTCAAAATTAGCGGCCCATTTCTCTTCTATCAGTTTTTTCAAAAATAGAGAAACTTTTTGACGTACGAATGGAAACCTTTCTCGGTAAACACGACGCGCTTTCAGATTGCCAACATGGATTTAGAAAATCAAAATAAACGGAAACAGCTATATTTTCTTCTCTTAGAGATGTCGCCTCATCATTGGACCAAAATGAAGCACCTATGGGATTATTTATAGATCTTACAAAAGCTTTTGACGTTATTGATCATGACATTCTACTTTCAAAATTACCTTAATATGGAATCCGTTGTATTGCCCTAGATTGGTTATGTTCGTACCTTAAACAACGATCTCAGAGTGGAAATACCTTACTGGAATTACGGAACATTATGTACACACCTTTCCGACTCCTTGCCAATTGCACGTGGAGCACCTCAAGGATAAAGTTTTAGGCCCTATTCTCTTCTTACTATACGTAAAAGATATGCCTTCGACAATTCGAAACGGAAAAAGTTCTCTTTGCGGATGAAACGAATATTCTTTGCAATAAAGAAAAAAAATAACAAATTAATAGTAAATGAAAAGAAAACGTTATAATGCAGTTTTCTATTTCAAATAACAATTCTGTACTCCTCTGAAAATGAACGGTGTACCATTGACTGATGTTAAGGCAACCAAATTTTTAGGTCTCTCAATTCACTCAAACCTTAAATGGAACGTCCATTTAAATGAATTGAACACAAAATTAAGTTCATTATGCTACGCGTTCAGAATTCTTTCAAATTCAGTCAGCCTTCATACTGCTCGTTGTGTATATTTCGCGAATGTTCATTCCCGCCTGAGATATGGCATAATATTCTGAGGAAATACAACTTATAGCTCCCAGACTTTTAGATTACAAAAACGAATTGTACGAATCGCACCCATGTGATTCTTGTAAGCCACTCTTCATTAATCTAGGAATTTTACCATTATCTTGTCTGTTCATTTACGAATCAATGGTTTTTGTAAAAAATGACTTGCTTAAGGGCGGGAATATATTTTCAGAAAATGCCGAAGTCTATTACTATAACACTCGACGTATAAATCATATTCATCAGGTGTCGGTATCAACAGCTCATTACAAAAAATTCGCACACAATACATGTACATTATTTTACAACACTTCGCCAGATGACATGAAATGATTAAATTCAATAGAAAAGTTTAAATCCAAAGTGAAATCGTTTCTGCCGCATAACTGTTTTTATACAATTAGAGACTATACTGAGCATCACAAGAAAAGTAATATTAATTTAAACAGTGATATTTAATGCATTATTTATCATTGGACTGTATAAATGTGTATAAACAACCTGTAACAAGTATTGTACTGCAGTCTCCGGGTCAATGACCCCCCCATTTCGATCAGGTTTTTCGTCCAGTTTCCCTGATCCTTTGAGCAAATGCTGCCCTTGTTTTGCTTCTGGACATAAATGTAACTTCATTATCTGTGCAAGTCTTCTAGAATTCAGTGGGAAATATAGTTATTCAAATTATTGTTTCCATGTTGTTGCGGCAGGAAGTATTATTCCTTAAAGAAGGACATCATGGATAAGAGCCCAAAATTTATTGCTTATTTATCCTTGAAAATAGATTTTATTACTCGAGTGCTTTTTTTTTTAATTTTCAAAATTCATGTACTAGCGAAGGGATCATAGAATTTTGAAAATGTGCACAGAATTCACTTCTCCCCATAGATCGTCATACGCAGTTTCAACTGTTTTTGACGTAAAATAAATAAATAGACGCGCTTTGGAAGTTACTGAAAAAATAACGAATTTGATGAGTTGTTATCGCTAACCCCTTGACAACCCTTGCTGCACACAGCAGTGTGACTGCGAACGACTCGCGTTTTTATTGCTCACTATTATCTCTACTTAAGTTTTGTTTCACAGTTTCCTGGGGGGAGAACAGTAGTTCATTTCGGCGAACATTAATCCGGTGTAACTAAATCTGTGGATTTATTTCATTTATTCGTCAGTTCGTGACAATTACTACGCCAATCGATAATTTTATATTAATCGACACAAATAAAGATCATATTCAGGCCAATGAATAAACACATCAACTAAAAGTTACGATTGTACAGTTCGATTATTGCTATTCAATTTAATTTCTATTGTTATATTTAGTTATTATTTTAAAAAATGCCGCTATTTCGACACAAATCCAGCTGACAACACACAATACGCGGCGTATTTGGGCGGAGATGGCGGTGATCTTCCTCCGCTGGATGGCGAGATCCGGCGCCGACCTACCGTCGGCTAGTGGGGTTTCCCCCTAACCAGGACTCTCCCACCGCCCCAGTCGAGACAAGCTCTAAGCTCCCGACCGGTCTCCCGGAATATGTGGTAGTGTATTGCATGTTAGTATAAGTGTGTGTGTGTAAGGGGCGAGGATAGGATGGAACAAGGAATGGGAAGGACAGATCGCGCGCGGTCCGTGGCCCGTTTGGTAGGGTACTGCTTCGGCATTCGCCTGGTGTTGATCGGAGAAACCACGGAAAACTACCGATTTCTCCTCCAGACAGCGACTGAAAACGACCTAGCTGAAAAGCTAGTTGGAAATCCTGCTGCCGTCAGGACTCGAACCGAGGACCTCCCGGTCAGAGGCGCTGCAGTGACATCAGTTGATGCACTGAGCTACGGCTCCCGGTCCGTAGCTCGTGTCGTAAACATCAAATCGCAAATAATATTCATCATTACATGATCGCTGAATAACATATTCCATATCTAGGACTCAGGAAATGTGGATTCTGATTGCACTACGTATTCTAGAAAGCACCAATTTATTACAAGTGTGATCAAGAATAATCTCTCTCATCTGCATCTGGGAACTTCAAAAATATTTTATTAAAAAATTGGCACTTTTTCATTCAGGTTTATTCAACTTTTTACAAAGTACATAGAAGGTAAAAACACTTTCTGAATTAATGACCCATGATCAAAGACGGATCGGGGGTAGGGGGCATGCCCACCCCCAAAACACTGAGAGTTTTCGTTTGTTATCTTACTTTATTTGGCAAAATTTACCGAAATATATATGTTTGAATTATGTAATCATTTAAAAAATATTGTATATTATCATATAAAAACTACAAAAATTATATACAATATTATCACAAATATTTATTATTTAACAAAAATGTATGATGCCCCCCTCCAAAATGATCAGCTGGGTCCACACCTGCTCTCAATTTTCATAAAAATCTGGATGTATCTGGAGATTTCAGCATTCCAGTTCCATAATTTGGGGTGAATACAATCTAACGTGGGGAAAATTGGGGAAGTGTAATGTTTTTTTGTAAATTTTCAGAATTGGTCGATTAAAATTTTTTTCTTCACAATATTTTTTTATCTGACTATCAGTATTCCTTTTACTGGTTCTCTAAACCTTTTTTTATTTTGAAACATGGTGAGCTCATTGAGCCCGTATCTCCTTACAGGATAAATCAGGAAATTCTTGTGTTTCTGTTCATTCCAACTTGCAGACTCATACATCAAGGAACAGAATTAATCCCATCAGGATAATCACTGGAAATGAAAGAAATAGTTGTTTTGTAAATTGAGATAAACGCCCATAAAATAGATTTATTAGTATGTTTTTATAACAATTTATCATTTAATCTAGAAAATGATCCTATTCACCCCAAGTTATGGTACTTTCTCTATACCATGTATATGAAAAAACAGAAACCCTAATTTCGGTGTCAGGGACTCCCAAAAGGGTTTTCCGTCCAAATTCTAGCACTGATTTGTGCAGCATTATAAAACTTTCATTACAGTGTAGATATTTCTTATAAATATGTACATTAAAATACAATTATAAGTAGTCGGAACATTTTTAATACGTCAATTTGCAATACAATAATGTAGTCTCAAGGATCTAAAAGTTATTAAATATCACTACTAAATAATCAGTGTGCCGTTTCATTTATGTTTCCACATTTTCTTATAAACTTATTTTCACAGCACATATACATAACTAATTGAGCTAAAACAGCACATACTTTCTCGAACGCACTTTCACGCAAAGTTACGTGAAAAGTACTCAAATTTTCGAAAAATTGTACAAGACTTTACTTGAAAATCTATCTTTAAAGAACTGATTTCATTAAGAGAAAAATTCTCTATTTTCAATATTTTAGTTAACTCCAAAAAAATTTCGAACCTTTTCGAAAAATCATGGCTTTTAACAAACACAACACTTGCTCTATTCTCTTAAATGTCCTTCACACTATCTAACAACAAAACCCCCCAAATTGAAATATGGGTTTTAAATTCAAGGGGCCGTGACATCAGCCACATCGACTGGGTAATATCATGTTTTGAGAAAATCAGCTGAATGGGATAGCCGTTCACGTTCATGGATGGACAAGTTTTGCCTTCATTTGAGTTTTGGTATCAAAAACCCACAAAACATGGATTCTGGCTACACCATGTGATAGTTTTTTTTTTTTATCGAAATTGAGCTTCTGGATTTATCGACTTTTTCGTTACCAGAGCTCTGTGGTAAGTTTTTCTGCCGAAAATTTGCAGAGAAAAAGAAATTTGCAGAGAAAAATTCTGAAACGTGTACTTCACAATACTAGTGAAATAACACTTGACTCTTTCAGGAATTCAGTTGCACCTTAATATTAACATCTCGAACAGTCCCCCTTGTGACTCAGAATTTTATGGACATCATACATCATTGTCTGGTAGTGAAGTTCTTGTTTTTCCCTTATTCTTTCCTATTTCTTCCCATTATAACTTTTTTCCAATTGAAGACATTATTTTAAATTCTAAAGGGTTTGATACCAGAACGATCAGAATAAGTGATAAGGAAACATCGGACAAAATACGTTTTGTAAAAACAACAGAAGGCTGCAAGTCTACACACCTATGGGGACCCAAGGTGTAAACACCTATGGGGCCCAATCATCACTATTGCAAGGAATTAGGAAGGATTCACAATTTGCAAGTTGTTACCTTTCGATAAATTTCATGAATTTCAACTTTGTACACAGTTTTAAATATTACAGTATGGCATCTTGCTATTGCTAAGGGTTGTCTATGAAATTAAAAATTAGAAGTACACTTCAGCGATGGTAATACTATCAATGCTTGAAATTATTCAGTCAATACAAATTCATCAAACCTGAAAGTACATACACACACAAAGTATGACAAACAATGGAAAGTGAATTTGAAATGGGAGGTAAAGCATTCAAATTCTAAACTTACAATTTTTTTTTCAATTTGTGGCTAAATTTTCATTCCATAAATAATCTCAACATCACCAATTACCGTAGCCTTTTATACTCATTAAATTGGAACCAACAAATGCACTTGCAACCTGCTGTAAAATTTCTGGATTTTCAGCTAAATGTTTTTTAATCTTCTTCCTTTCTTCACCTGTAAGGAAGAAATTATTATTTTGAAGCAAGAACGTAAGGGAGTTACTATCATCATTTTTGCCTGCATCAATTGATGTTGTACAATCATTACTAACTTTATTCCCTTCTTTCTTTGTCTCAGTTTTTTCAAAATTAGAAGATTTCTCACTTGTTCTGAACTCGTATCAAACTGGGTATCAGCATTTCTACTTACACTTACATTTTTTATAGTTTCCTTTTGACGAATTTCCCTACTAGTTTTGGTATTGTACATAAATTCTTCTGGGCAGGTTGGTTTCTCATCACTACTTTTGTCGTATGGCACAGTATTGAAATCTGTGCAGGGTGTACTAGAATTGTCCATGTTTTCCTTCATCTTTCTCTTCTTCTTTTTGATAATTTCAGTATTTTGCAAAGTAGAGTCATTTGTGTTGAATATGGCACAATTCTCAGTGTTTTCTTCAACTTTCTTTCTACGTTTCTTTTTAAAACTCCTTTCAGAATTATATACATCTATATCTACAGTGACTTCCAATTCTTTACATTGATCATCTATAGACTCACTTGAGGTATTGGCAAAAGCTTGTATAGAACAATATTCCATGGCATTGGGTTCAACAGTAAAACACGAATATGAACGGCTTTTATTTTTTTTCTTTGGATATCCACTCTCTTCAAGTTCCCCATTCTCATAACACACTTCAGTGACACTTTTACTACTTTCAATAAATGTTGTTTCGTGCCTCTGAGTCACACAAATCTGATTGTTTCTCTTCAGTAAATTAAATGAATTATTATCCATGTCAAATTCTTCACTAGAACTTTCACACTCTAGCGAGCCAAAACCTTTGTTCGTTACCTCGAGATTTGAGAGAGTATTATGATTAGCAGTTTCACATAGCAAATCCAAATTTTTCTTTGTAATTTTCTTTCCAACAATACCATCAAAGTCTTTTGCTGAATAATTACTAATATCTTTTGCACGAGCCATTTTCTTGTAACTGAAAAAGAAAATAGGCATTTACTTACATA
This sequence comes from Teleogryllus oceanicus, assembly GCA_964035755.1. Classification (NCBI taxonomy): domain Eukaryota; kingdom Metazoa; phylum Arthropoda; class Insecta; order Orthoptera; family Gryllidae; genus Teleogryllus; species Teleogryllus oceanicus. The sequence continues at coordinate 109,009,063 of CAXIVR010000001.1, forward strand.
AATTTGAAGAAAAATTTAACTTACAATATTGCACTACACATATTCAAAATTATTAATTGAAAATTAATATTGTAACTGGCCTGATTAGCACAGGTAATCAAATAAACAAAACTGACACACTAAATTGTAAATTGTAAGTGCTAGGATGTTTATAGACACATGCTACAAAGGGAGAGAGAAGTTTCTGAAAACTCAATGTTTTTTATTAACAGATTCCTAAAACATTTGTACAGCAATATTAAAACAAATGCTTGCAGACTTTATAAAAGTAATAGTATTAAAATTATTAGACTTAAAAAATTAGTTTTATAAATAGTTTTACACTTTATGAGACTGATCAAAATAAATCTGTATGAGGAAATGCCATCACAGGCATTGCCTCATACGCCTATGCTTAAACGTCTTTCACACTATCCAATTACAAAGTTTAATACATGTAATATAGTTATAATACAGTTAATAAATGTAACTTCATTATCCGTGCACGTCTTCTAGAACTCATTGGCAAATATAGTTATTCAAATTATTGTTTCCATGTTGTTGCGGCAGAAAGTATTATTCCTTGACGAAGGACATCATGGATAAGAGCCCAAAATTTATTGCTTATTCATCCTTGAAAATAGATTTTATAACATGAAAGCTTTTTTTCTTTTCTTTTCAAAATTCATGTAGTATATGACTTAGTGTAAGGATGACAGAATTTTGAAAATGTGCACAGAATTCACTTCTCCCCATAGCACATCATACGCAGTTATAACTTTTTTAGGTGTAAAAAAAAAACAAACGAAAAATGAATTAATGATCAAAAACGTTGAAGAGGTATTTTGAAAATTTTTAAATATGTCCGAGGGGCTCCATGTAAAGTACCCCAAAAAATTAAAATATCTATTTCAAATTAAAGGGCGGACGGACGGACGGACGGGCGGACGGACGGGCGGACGGACGGACAGACGGACGGACGGACGGACAGACGGACGGACAGACAGACGGACGGACGGACGGACGGACGGACTGACAGACGGACGGACTGACAGACGGACGGACTGACAGACGGACGGACTGACAGACGGACGGACTGACAGACGGACGGACTGACAGACGGACGGACTGACAGACGGACGGACTGACAGACGGACGGACGGACAGACGGACGGACGACAGACGGACGGACTGACAGACGGACGGACGACAGACGGACGGACTGACAGACGGACGGACTGACAGACGGACGGACTGACGACGGACGGACTGACAGACGGACGGACTGACAGACGGACTGACGGACGGACGGACTGACGGACGGACTGACGGACGGACTGACAGACGGACGGACTAGACAGACGGACGGACGGACAGACAGACGGACGACAGACGGACGGACTGACAGACGGACGGACTGACAGACGGACGGACTGACAGACGGACGGACTGACAGACAGACGGACGGACTGACAGACGGACGGACTGACGGACGGACAGACGGACGGACTGACAGACGGACGGACTGACAGACGGACGGACTGACGGGACGACAGACAGACGACGGACGACAGACGGACGCGACTGACAGGACAGGACGGACTGACAGACGGACGGACGGACAGACGGGACGGACGAGACGACGGACTGACGAAGCGAGACGGACGGACAGACAGACGGACGGAGGACTGACAGACGGACGGACGACTGACAGACGGCGGACGACGACGACAGACGAGACGACAGACGACGGACGGACGAGACTGACGGAGGACTGACGACGGACGACTGACTGACGGACGGACGCAGACGGACGGACTGACGACAGACGGACTGGACGACGACTGACTGACGACGGACTGACTGACAGACGGACTGACGACAGACGGACGGACTGGACAGACGGACTGACTGACAGACGGACTGACGACGACGGACTGACGACAGACGGACTGACGACAGACGGACTGACTGACAGACGGACGACTGACAGACGGCTGACTGAGCAGACGGACTGACTGACGACGAGACTGGACTGACGACAGACGGACTGACTAGACAGACGGACGGACTGACTGACAGACGGACTGACTGACAGACGGACTGACTGACAGACGCGACTGAGCGGACGAGACAGACGGACTGACAGACGGACGACTGACAGACAGACGGCAGACGACTGACAGACGGACTGCGACAGACGGACTGACGACAGACGGACTGACTGACAGACGGACTGACTGACAGACGGACTGACTGACGAGACTGACTGACAGATAGACGGACTGACAGACAGATAGACGGACTGACAGACAGATAGACGGACTGACAGACAGATAGACGAACTGACAGACAGATAGACGGACTGACAGACAGACGGACTGACAGACAGAGACGGACTGACGACGATAGACGGACTGACAGACAGATAGACGGACTGACAGACAGATAGACGGACAGACAGAAGACGGACTGACAACAGACAGACGGACTGACAGACAGATAGACGGACTGACAGACAGATAGGCGGACTGACAGACAGATAGGCGGACTGACGTTATTTCGGTATGAAGGACCTACAAAACATCTTCCCCTGCTGGATGGAGATCCAGCGCCGACCTACTGTTGACTAGCGGGGTTTCCACAACAAATATCTCCCTCCAGCTGGGCACCACCCCAGCGACCACAAGCTCTAAGCCGTCCAATGGTCTGCTGGCATGTGTGGTTATGTAGTGCATGTTAGTGTGTGTGTGTGTGTGAGTAAGGGGTTAAGATAGGACAAGAAAGAGGAAGGAGAGAGATAATCCGCAGTCCGTGGCCCATTTGTTAGGGTACTACTCTGTCATTCACCTAGTGTTGATCAGAGAAATCAGGGAAAACTACGTATATGAGCAGCCAGCTGCTAGAAATCTCCTCCAGACGGACTTAATTCGACCTAGCTGATAATCTAGTGTCAAAATTCTTGCCATTGTCAGGACTCAAACCTAGGAACTCCCGTTCAGAGACACAACAGTCACATCAGTTGATGCACTGGCCACCTCAATTTAAAAAAAAAGTTTGATGCAGCCAAGAAGGACATAGGTGGCATTATTGTTATTCTTTCGAAGGTGGATGAACTATCAGGTAAGGCATTAGAAGACAGGAAAATACTAGACGGTATAGGTGTGTGAAAAACGCTTTCAAGAAAAAATGCTAGCAGCATCTATCTTCTCCCGAGTATTCGGAAACTTATAATTTTAAATAACTGAGAAATGAAAATGTAATATCAAAATAGTGTGATAAAATACAAGATATTAACACAATTATATCATACTTTTTAATGCTAAATTTCCTGTCCTGAAACACTTCAGCAGTTTAAACATTACTGTGTGCCATTCACCCACCATTTGCTTGGCAAAACGGACCCTCCCGGTCAGTGGTGGTTCGTTTTGAGCTCCATCGGGTTTCAAAAAAAAATTTCTTAGAAAATCAGCATTTTCATCTGGTATTTCAAGAGCCAGGAAGTAATGGGTTAATCAAAATGCCTTCTATTTATACCCTCAAACTTAAAACCACCAACTGTGTTACTGGCGAGCAGTAGTGGTCCGTCAGTGGGATTTAAAGACAGGAACACGTGGCTCAGTGTTAGGAGTGCAAATGATTAAAATTTGGATATGTGTCAAATTCAATGTAACATTTGTTTATAATAATTTCCAATTTTTAATGAAAATTTGTGTTTAAACGGATTCTCCAATTTTTTTTTAGAATTTTATGATTTCCAGATACTCTGTTAAATAACAATGTCTCAAATTCTTTAATAATTTAATAGTGAAGAGTGACAGCTATATATAAGGAATGATAAAATCAAATCAAGATAATCAAGTCTTACCGTATGCGATTTTTACATGTTTTTACTCTGTCTCTCGATTTTCTCTGGAGTGAATCATCAGTATTAATACTCCCTTCACCGGTCTGCGAGTTTAATTCTCCTAAAAGATCCTCAAACGCATTTTGATGGGGTAATATTTCATTTGAAGTTTCATCTTTACTTTTAAAACCTGCAAAACAAAGCATGTAACATGTTTTATAACACCCAGAGAGATAGGAAGAATGGGCATAGCAGGGTAAGATAGTGAATACGACTCCAGGGTTTGCATGCTTTTCAGTGCTGATTAACACGTTTAAAACAATCTACCCCAGCACATACTTTTTCATTTATTTCGAACTTCTCCACTACATTATACTACAACATGTACCTGCAAGTGTTTTCCACAGGCAAAAACCCTTATATGCACTGAGACTTGAACTCAGGTCCTCTGAGTTACATCTTCGAGCGTCTTACCTCTATGCCATGAAAACAGTCTTACTTCCAAACCTGAGCTAATGGCTACACTAGTGGTGCTACAACAGCACAGCACTTTCTCATGTTATTGTTAATGGCTATGTAATATTATAATATGACAATTTCTGTCTTATACTTGAACTAACATTAAACAATCTAAAAAATGCATATTTTAGCCGTAAATAAAATTATTAGTTCATAATAACGAAAATGAACAGTGGCTGTCATTATTGCCTTCTATTATCAGTGGCATTACATGTAGCCACAAGCAACAATGACTCCTAATTCGTATGGGATACACATTTTGCAAATTAGCATTGTTGATACAGCTAGAAAGAAAATAAAAATGGATAGAAAAATATAATAATTAAGTATAATATTTTTATATTCATCAAAATTACTAGGTTTTTGATGCATACTCATCATTTCCACACATTATTACGCAATGCAAAATCATCTATTGATTGTCACATTTAACTCAATTAAAGGACACAATTTAATATAGGTTTGCAAAAATTTCTAAAAGATTAATTTTAAAACATATCACAAAAACTCGAATGTAAGAAGTGAACGAAGAAATATGAAATAATATAAAAATTCTAAATTATGTAGCATCCAACTGCCTGGCATCACTATTCATTTTACGTTCACGAAGCACAGTAAATTCAGAGTGAGTTAATATTTGACACCAAATTACTCAAAAAATACTCACATTTTCAAAAAATTCAACAGGATCTTATTTGAAAATCTGTTTTTGATGAACACATTTCGTTATGAAAAAAAAAAAAGTATCTTCACAACTGTAATTATTAGAACACACTGAAACATTTTTGAACTTTTTAAATTATCGAAAACTCGGGCATTTCAATTAACAAGGGACCTTCACCATTCTCTTGAGCGTCCTTTATGCTATCTAAGGTTCAAATTTAATAAAAAATTGTGTGCCAATTTAAGAAAAAATGGTTTAAAGACTATAAAAATTGCCTATGATTGACACAAAATTTCACCAAAAATACTGGTTTTTGAAAAATCGAACCTGACTTTTTTTCGATCTATTTTTGATGAAAACATTTCATATTTGTAGTTGTAGGAAGATGCCGAAAAAATTGTGATGTACTTCAATTTTCGAAAAATCAGGGTTTTCAACGGTCATGAAACTTGCACCATTCTCTTAAATATCCTTCATACTATCCAATAACACAGTTTAATCAAAACCGTTGGGACCATCTTTTGAAAATTTTGAAATGTCCCAGCGGATTCATATAAAGTATCTCCCAAAATTAAAGAATCGGTTTCAAATGCAAGGGGTCGCAACATCAGCCACATCGATATGGGAATATCAATTTTGGAGAAAATCGGCTGAACGATTTAGGCGCTAGTGATGTTTACAGAAGATAAACGAACAAATGTTTATTTTAGTTATTTAGGTTAAAAACTGTATGTAATGTGCTACGAGGGGAAGTGAATTCTGTGCACATTCTCAAATCTCTGTGATCCCTACCCTATACTACTTGAATTTTGAATATTGAAGAAATGAGATTTTTTAACAAGGATTGTTAACAAAATATTCGCTCCAATGTAATTAAATCTATTTTCAAGGGTAAAACATAGTCAGCTATAGATTGGGGCTCTTTTCCTCCGTCATGTCCTTAGTGAATGAATAATACTTCCTGCTGCAATATGGAGAAAGATAATTTGAGTAACTATATTTTCCACTGAATTCTAGAAGACATGCACAGACAAGTAACATTTATATACAGAAGCAAAACAAGGGGCCATCTCTGCATTTGTTTAAGGATCAGGGAGACTGAATGTTTTGCCATCAATCGATTTTGCAGTATCACGGACCCACAAAACGTGGATTCTGGTTACACCAAGTGTTGCAGGATTTTTTTTTTCTAAATTTAGCACCTGGATATATCAATATTTTAATTGCCAGGTCCCTGCAATAAGATTTTTTATACCGAAAATTCGCCGTTTTTCATGCAACATTACAAAACGTTTTAAGAACAAACTATTTTTTTAACCCCTTTTCATTTTTAACACATCTTTCATGATGATTTAAAATAATATTTATATCCAGCATTTTGAGAAAGTTCAAGTTGGTTTAGAGCAGAGGTTGGCAGCCTGTTGTTTTTCAATCTCATCAACATTTGTATTAACCACCTTAACAAGTGATCCTTCCATTTCCTTTCAGAATGTTCTATTTCTTCCCCATAATCAAACCCTTTGATCCCCATAATCAAATGCATATTTTTGGATGGGAAAATTTGCAACTTTATAATTATTTCTTTTAACGCCAAATCTGTTTATGGTGTTTTGGAGGTGAAACGTTTTTGAGAAATGGATGGAGAAATTAATTCTCATACATTCCATTTTAAAGGAGAACAGGAGACAGATGCATGAAATGACACTTCATTTGTCTTGATTGGTGAATTGGAAGGGGTCTAATAGCAAGTGTCTGAGGGTTGCAGGTTACTCCAATATTAAAATAAGGATTTCTTTCATTAATATTCAATGTTGCTTGTTCTCTGATGGCATCATCATCCACACTAGGGCCCGTATTTTTAGGATTTTATGAACGTGATTTTGCCCATTTCATATTTTTATAATTTTTCTAATGTTAAGATCAGGTTAAACAATATTTGCAATAAATAACTAATTTAAATTATTTTATTCAATGTTTTTTCTTCTGATTTAATAGAAAAAGTATTTAAGAAAACAAACATAAAAAAATGCATCTTCTTTAATTTGCCTATGAAAATTAGCATTCAAACTAAATATCCAGTTTCTTTAAGGTGCATTGTTGCAATGAAGAACCATGTAAAATCCTACATGAAGGACATCCTATTGCCTTTGAATGCATACTTTCAACGAGGGGGAAAAAAAAAAAAGAAGAAAAAAAAAATCCATTGCTTCATATGGTAGAAGTCGTGCACCATCTAGAAGTAATGCCTCTTTGGTTATCATAACTACTTTTGGCCATTTTTATGATCTAAAGAATTCATCCCTTTGGCAAAGAAATTATTGAAATTGTTTTGTATATTTAAAAAAGGAGGTTACAAAGTGAGAAATGGGTAAAAACCAGGACTCTACAAATAACTTTTAGTATTTTTTAATATTCTTTAAAATATTAATGCATGTTTCTCAAGTCTTAATTTCTGAGATAATATTTAAATCTTTGTGTTTTACCTTTGCCTGCGTGGCATTCATATGGTTGCTCATTTTCAATGCATTAGAAATGAGACAATGGGTGTTTTTCCTCATTTTGTAATTGTTGATATTTTGGTTAACTTAACAAAGACATACTTCAAACATAACCAGCTAATTTGTATATTAGCCAGATTTCGACTTTAGCCATAACACATCCACCAGCCCAATGATTCGAAAACTTGAAAAATTAAGACAAATGATGTAATGGTGACAATGTGATTATTGCAAAATCAGTGAGATAATACCAAAGTATTTGTGTTAATATGAAGTAGTAAAAGAAAGTAAATGTGTTTAGAAAAAGCAAATAAGTCAATAAGCAAGAGATACATATTCAGTAAAAACATTTATATCAAAATATACTTTAAGAAATACATACAGGTTCCCAAAATAAATTATTAAATAAGAATAATTATTTTAAACAGACAATGACTTCTCACACTCTTTGTTCATTGATCAGATTGTCGTCCCTCTAGTATTATGAAATTATACATCCATCTTTAGTCCTTCAAGAGTCTGTTTTAGGTGTTATAAATAGATTTTGGGGTGAATATATTCAAGGTCATATTTAAGGTCAGACACACCGTAGTCTAGTTGCCTTTGGCAACTGAAAAACTGGGATTTATTATCAGCCAACAAATTCAAAATGAGACTAGACATTTATATGCAGCAAAAAACACTCCTTATTCAAATAAACAATGAATAAAGCTCATGTGCTCATATAAAGTACAGTAAAACTTGCTCAATGCGTAACGTGTATAATGAGGAAATCTGTCTAATGTGAATGTAAATCACGGTCCTGCCAAACAAATTCTTCAATATTACATTGCATAATCTTGTCTAAAACTGAAACAAATACTGGTCTCTTGAAATTCCACATTGAGCAAGTTTTATTGTGTCTAGATGCATGCGATTTAAACCATGATAAAATACATTAATGTAGTATGTACAGCACAATTTATAAATTAGTCCTTAATAAAATCAATTATAACTTCACCTGCTTTACTGTCTCCTCGATTATATTTCCATAAAGGGTTTTCTATCATTCCTTGGTTGTCTTTGCCAAGGCCAAGACCAATTTCCCAGCCCATTTTTTCCAAAAGTTTTCGACCCACACTGCATCTGTCATTTATGGGTTCATTTTTAGATGGGCCTGTTAGGATACACACCACTTCAATTACTTCATAAAATTAATTCACTTACACCTTATTACGCTTTTTTAAATATTTGAAATACAGCTTTCACTCCAGATAAACAACAGTCTAAAAATAAATGGTAACAGTGAACACCATGTATATCAGCTCTGGTTAACAGTTCTACGGGTGCGTGCAAGAATCTAAACAGTGACATTTTAATAAAATATCATTTTATACCTCAGAAGAATGCTAAATGTCCATACCCATTACGTATGAAATTGCAACGTTTCTATGTATTTGGGAAAGGTGTGAAAAAACATCTCTCGCTAGTAGTTTTTTTCTGTTTGATGTATTATTATGCAAGAATCTAATAAGTGAAAGTTCTTCGTTCTTGTTACTTTTAGGAAAATAGCACAATAGTAGAATAAAATAAAACAAACGAATTAAAAAAAAGCAATATACTTAAGCATATAGTTCACTATTTTACACTTTTAAATAATAATACACCAGTATTGGTGTTCTAGTCAATGTGGGTTATTTGAGGTCTCATTTTTGCACGTTTGTTTAATGGAAACAACATTGATTTCTGATGTCATTAGCATTTCAAGCTGCTTATGCCATCTTATCATGACAAACATAGTTTCAAAAATAAATTAACTTCGATTCTAACACTGATCAAACAAAGATTTCTAAATTTCTTGACCTTTCTGAAAGCAGCATTCATCAAATGCCGATGGATGACATTAAAAACAATTATCTAGTAGCTCTTGTGGAAGAAAACTTCTTTGTTGCGAGCCTTGTCTCTGTTTAAAGTTTAAGATCTAATTCAGAGGCAAAGTTCGGATGAGCCTAAATTTTGTCAATGAACTTGGTGACTTTTTAATATATCTTGACATACCTATTCAAAAAACATTGTTTCCATAAACAAAAAATTGTCAGTACTGTTCACTAAAATATGTATACAGTATGTCAGAATGAATTTTTACTGTATAACAAGTTCTTGCACGCCTTCTAGAAATCTAATGACAATAAATTGTTAATATTCAATGTTATTTTTCAACTTATAATTGTGAATTTCGTTTTAGTAAATAAAGATACAGCAAAACATCTAGGAATGCTAAATAACATGCTATCATTGATTCTCATCGAGATTAATCTTTTGTTATGCTATTTCACAAATGCATCAAGTGTCATCTGGCGAACAGTTGCTTCACAAGCAAGAAATAAGGTGCATTATAGTCACGAATCTCACTATACTCACAGTGATATATCAAAAATTATTACTTCAGAAGATCTTTAAGATGAAATTACCAAAAAATTATAAGCACTACACCAGAAAAATGTCAATTCCAAATAGTGACGTAAACTACTACCTACATTGATATTCATAACGGTCCTTGGAAAAGAAAAAATAAACTACAAAGAGTATCAGAATCTTGTCAGTTGTCAGAAGTAAAACATAACTCCTATGCTGTAAGAAATCGGTTTCTGACACACAAACTGGGACTACATAACCTGTATACAATATGAAAGGATATCACGTCGTATAACTCCTCCAGAAACAGACAGAACACTTGACATATACTTGCCAATATTCCATGAAGTCTTAAATTTGTTTCTGCGCGACGGCATGGTGAATGACGCTGAAAATATGCTTTTGAACAGCACTTTCCAAATGCGGCGTGCTCTTCAAACGAATGACCTCTGTTAAAATACAATAAACATACATTATTCAAACTTATTATCCCTAATGTACAGCAGTCATCAAAATACAACACATAATTTATCATTTTTACCTATTATACGAATATAATCTTAATTAGAGTATATTCCGCAGGGGCGCAGGCAATCTACTCGGTAACCTCAGGTCGTTTTTCATCCAGTCCAGTCAGCATCTTGCAGAGCAGCACATGGCAGACAATTGGCACATGGTGGGCGTGATGTTAGGTAGGCGCACTTATACTTTTTTTAATGTGGCATCTGTGGGTAGTATCTCCAAGATGGAATTCGGCACGACTTTCTTGATCCTGCCGTAAAATGCCGTATGATCGCGACCGTATCAAGCAGTGCCTGTAGATTAAGCGACTCTAGCGGCAGGACTGAGAATGAAGCAAAAAGTCGTGCCGAATTCCATCTTCGACTTACAACCCAATTATATACTTGTTTTTTCTAACGTGGCATCTGGGGGTAGTGTCTCCAAGACGGAATATGGCATGACTTTTTGCGTCTTTCTCGGTACTGCCGCAAGATGTCGCATGATCGCGACCGTATCAAGCAGTGCTGCAGATATAACGACTCTAGCGGCACGACTGAGAAAGACGCGAAAAGCCATGCCATATTCCATCTTGGAGATACTACCCTCAGATGCCTTATTAGAAAAACCCAAGTATAAAAAAAAAGTGCGCCCACCCATCATGTGCCAACTGTCTGCCATGTGTTGCTCTGCGAGATGCTGGCTGGATGAGAAGCGAGTATATAATACTCCCTAGGCGAGCGTGTGCGCGTGGGAGGGATTCCTGCACCGGCCGCCGAGGGCCGAAGTATATGCTCTCTGCCGAGGGGAGCGAACGCATCTCAAGAGCGCTTCGCCCACCGAGGGACCCACAGCCGCCGCGGGACAAATAGCCCTTATCAGGGCTCGAAAGAGCAAAAAGCCTGGTTTCGCCCATCTAAGGACGCATCTTATTTAATCAGCCCTATTGAGGGCTAGCTTTGAAAAAGCCCTTTTAAGGGCTCGATAAGGGGGCATGTCGTGGCCTGCGGGTTCGCCTGCGTCGGCGCCGTACCAACTCCCCCTACGGGGGAGGAAACGGTGCGCGTGGTAGGGCCAGCGGAAGCACGACCGCGAGGGGAACTGTCAAGCGACGCGGCGGTTCCTTATCAACTGAGCGAATCTGCTCCAAAAGAACTCCTGTTTCTAGAAGGACACGTTTCTAGAAGGACGATTTTCCCCTCGCTGGATGGCGAGATCCGGCACCGACCTACCGTCGGCTGGTGGGGTTTCCCCCCAACCAGGACTCTCCCACCAGCGGGGCACCGCCCCAGCCGGGACAAGCTCTAAACTCCCGACCGGTCTCCCGGAATATGTGGTAGTGTAGTGCATGTTAGTGTGAGTGTGTGTGTAAAGGGAGAGGATAGGACAAGGAAGGGGAAGGGCTGATCGCGCGCGGTCCGTGGCCCGTTTGGGTACTGCTCCGGCATTCGTGGTGTTGATCCTGGTGTTGATCGGGAAACCACGGAAAAGTACCGATCAGAGCAGCCGGCCACTAGAATTCTCCTCCAGACAGCGACTGAATTCGACCTAGCTGAAAAGCTAGTGTCAAAAATCCTGCCGCTGTCAGGACTCGAACCTAGGACCTCCCGGTCTGAGGCGCTGCAGCTACCGCTCCCGGTCTGCGGAAACGAGCCCAGTACTTCACCTTGAACGAGCAGGCGCTCGTGCTGCACGCCGCGGTGGACGATCTCGCCCGAAACGGAATCGCCCTGGGGCGCGTGACACAGGCGCTTATGAGAGCAATCTCCGGCCGCAATCCGGCTGATTGGCCGGGGATCATCCTCAAGGTGACTTATTGTGCACTCACATGAGGTGACCGCGGCCGTTGCGGCGGGGGAAGCACGTTCTTCCTCGCCCGCACCACGCTCCTCCCCTTAAACAATGGCTAGTTCTCCTTCTTTTTATAGGAATAGTTGCACCGATGCATTTTGGAACGGCAACGAACTGCAACGGCATCTGCTAAGCAGTCAGAACTTCACAGTTTTCTCGCTCGGCATAATATTTCTGTCGTGATGTTGAGAGAGACATGGCTTAACTCCAGAGGCGGGATTTCGGATATTTTATTGGGGGGCAAAGGGTCCGCCCGAATAAGGTAACTACTCAAATGACGTATAAGTAGTTACACTATAACTCTAACATTAAAATAAGATTTTTGGAAGTTTCCTTGGCTCCTCGTCTCACCACAGCCCGAAACATGTATTTTTTTATTTTAATTTTAGTCAACCTTACACTATTTTATCTGATTAAAAAATATGAAAAATAAGAAAATAACTTATACCAATCGACAAACATTTTTACTTTCTCGCTACCACTTACGCAATGGAGAGAATATTATGTAATGCAGGCATTTCGGCAGAAATACTCTTATTGCCGGACCCTGATAGCGAAAAAGTGAATAAATCCAGTTGCTAAATTTAGAAAAATATTGTCTAACGCATAGTGTAGCAAGAATCCATGTTTTGTGGGTCCTTCATACTGAAAAATCGATTCACGGGAAAACGTCCGTCCGTGTCTGTTCTTTCGTCTGGTCTAGCACCTGAACCAGGCGTAGGATTTTTTCCCAAATTGAAGAAACCCCTGCCAATCTCGCCAGAGTAGAAGCTCTGCGGTTTTAAAAATCATTCATTAATTTTTGGAAGTACTTTACATAGCGCCCGCCACATTTTTAAATTTTTTTCAAATATGACTCAAATTTGTTTCTTTAAATTTCTTGTAAGAATAGAGGAAAATTAATTTATAAAGGTGGCATAGCTCCAATTTTCACGTTAACTCAGAATTTTCGATAACTGCGAAGTTAGAATTATTTTTCGGCGACTTCCTACAACCACAAAATTGAAGATAGAGATTGTTCCTTCAAATGAAATTTGTTGTCCTTAATTAGTTATTTCACTAAGGTCATGTAGTCACAGTGCGTGCAATATTTGCAATTTTAAAAAATTACAAAAACAAGATTTTCTCAAAAACGGCTCCAAATTGTTTCTTAAAACTTTTGGTAGGGATAGTGCTACATATACTCTGAGATTACATAAACGTCATATTGCACTTTTTCTTTTATGTTTTCAAAAATTACAAAAAAAATTTTTTTTAAGTTGTCTCTCACGTCGATAATATTTTCATTAGAGGCGATTTGTTCACATTATTATAATTACGAGTATAATAATAATAATAATAATAATAATAATAATAATTATTATTATTATTATTATTATTATTATATTATTATTATTATTATTCCCATTTAAAGAGGCGTTTGAACTTGAATTCCTTTATGATGATTGTTTGTGTTTTCTCTGGGCCCATATTTTCTTCATGTGTTCACTATGTTGTTTCTTCCGCTCTGCTGTCCATTTACATCCTGGCCTCTTCTTGCTTTCGGTTTCAAATGTATGTTTTTTGGTGGTGTTCCTGAATTCTTTTCTATTTTCTGCATCATTTATTGTAACGTGTGCTTGTCTGAGATCCTCCTCGACTTCTTTAATCCATTTTGTTTTTCCCCTGCCTGAGTTGATGACTATGAGAATCCGTTTTGAAATTCTGTTTTCATTCATCCTATGAATATGTCCGTAGAACTGCATTCTTCTTTTTCTGAATGTGTCCGTAATCTTATCAGTGTGCTTATAAATTTCTAATGTGGGCCTCTTCATCCAAATCCCTTGCTCTTGTACCGGTCCAAAAATTAGTGTTATAATGTCTTAATTTTGCGTTAATGGATATGGACTTTTTGTTGTAATAGTTCCATGTGAGTTTGTATGCTCTCTGCAATTTTCTTATTCTCTCCTCATTGGCCCTTAGGTTGATCCCTGATGGTTGGATGATTTCTCCTAGATATTTAAAATGCGGCACTTGTATGATTGTCCCGTAGGTTGTTTCGATAGGCAGTTTGTCTTGTGGCACTCTTTCTATGTATTGTGTTTTCTCGTACGAAATTTGAAGACCAGTTTTATGTGCAATTTCGTGTAGTTTCTCTATGGCGTCTGTGGCCTCTTTTCTATTATTTGTGAGAATTGCGAGGTCATCCGCAAAGGCTAAGCATTTCACATGGAACCTATTCTCTTTTTTTATACTAATTTGGATACCTTTAACTTCTTTTTCCCAAGTCCTGATAATTTTCTCGAGAAGGATATTAAAAAGCAACGGCGAAAGTCCGTCACCCTGTCGCAGTCCAGTTTGGATCTCAAATGGTTCGAAACTTCCCCATGAATTTAACTTTGGAAATTGTGTTAGTTAAAGTTTGCCGGATGAGTGTTCTTGTCTTTCTGTCGATACCGAATTCTTCTAGTGTGTTGTAGAGTGTTTCCCTGTCTATGGAGTCGTAGGCCTTCTTAAAGTCCACAAATGTGACCACTGTGTTTCTGGTGTTTCTCATCTGGAGAATCATTTTCAGATTCCAGATCTGTTCTATGCAGGAGTATCCCTTGCGGAAACCAGCCTGGTATTCTCCTGTCTATCAGCTTGTTCTTCTAACCTATTCAAGAGGACTTTTGAGAGAATTTTATACGTGACTGGCAAGAGTGAGATTCCCCTGTAATTATTCTGATCGGTTTTGTCCCCTTTCATATGGAGTGGATGGATAATTGCGCATTTCCATTCAGAAGGGATCTGTTCAGTTTCCCAAATGTCTAATATGATCCTATGAATTCTCCCCGTTAATCTTTTATCATTTAGCTTCCAGAGTTCTGCAATAATTCCATCTTCTCCTGGGGCTCTATTGCTTTTCAGAACTTTGATAGTCTCTACTATTTCCTTGATGGTTGGTGGTTCAGCGTCGGAAATTGGTGTGGACGTTTCAAAGAAGATATATTCTGTGGGACCTTCGCAGTTGAGAAGTTGGTTGAAATAGTTAGCGAGGATTTGGCAGTTATTCTTCGTATTGGTTTCTAGTGAGCCATCTGGTTTCTTGAAGCAAAGATTAGGCGGTTGGTATCTTCTGAGATGTTCTTTAAAAGTTTTATAGAAATTTCTGGTGTTATTCTTTTTAAAATCTTGTTCTATTTCATCTAGTTGCCTTTTATCAAAATTACGTTTTTCCGTGTTTAAGTAATTATTATTATTATTATTATTATTATTATTATTATTATTATTATTATTATTATTATTATTAAGCGGTATTTTACAGTTCTAATGATCGTTTCTCGCACTCTACATGCCAAGTTTTTTATTCCGCCAGCATCTTCCTCTATTCTTCTTCTCTTCATTGTTGAGTCGATGACAGACTTCCAAGATTTCCTTGGCCTTCCTCATTTTCTTCTTTCGGAAGGGAACCACTCAAAGACAATTTTTGGGTATCCCGTCAGCATGCATTCTCATTAGATGGCTATACCATTGAAGTTGTTTGGATTCTACATTTCCGATTACTGGTCTCTCTAGCTTCATTATCTGCCTAATCTCTTCGTTTGGTATTCTATCAAACAGAGTACACTGACAACATTGTCTCCATAAATTCATTTCCATAGCATTTACACAAGAGTTTATTGCATCTATTTTTAACCCAAATTTCAGATCCGTAAGTCACACAACTCTCCACCATTGTCTTGTATATTTGTCTCTTAGTTCGCTTTCTAATATTCTTGTTCCATAAAATATTATGAAGTATGCTAGTAATTACCCTTCCTTTTCTTCTTTTTTTATAATGTCATTATCATCAGATCCATCTGAACTAAGAGTCACTTCAAAATATTTAAATTATTTTACTACTCGAAGTAAACCTATTTCTGATTCTAGGTCATTTCCAGATTTCTCTACAACTATGTACATTGATTTTTAATTATTTATTTCGAGTCCCCATTTTTATATGTTTCTATCAATTTCTTTAACATATATTCAATATAGTCCTGATCATCTGCCAAAATTACATGGTCATCAGCAAAAAGGAGATAATAAATTTCTGTTTCAACAGTCACTCCCATATTTCCATTTCTGACCTTCCCTTAGAGTTTCGCCAATAAAAATCTTGAACAGAGTTGGTGAAAGAGGATATCCTTGTCTGAGACCCTTATTTACTATAAATCCTTCTGATACTTCATTTTTATCTTAACATGACTTAAACTGTTTCATAAAGACTTTTCATATTCATAGAGACTTATTCATAGAGACTCTTTATTACATTTATCAAGGCAGGGTTTACCTTTACTTTTGTTAGGACTTTCCACATTTTATTTATAGGAACACTATTATAAGTATTCCTAAAAAAAAATTAAGTGTAATTGTTTGTTGAGATTCTCTTTTCAATAAGTTGTTTAATAGAGAATATATTGTCTATACAAGATCTTCCTGCCCTAAAACCACTGTTCCTCAATTTCGTTGATCCCCATTTCCAGTCTTTGTGTCAAAATCCGTCCATAAGGTCTACCCATAGTAGCTATTACACTAATTCCTCGATAGTTTTAAGTTTGAACAGTCGTTCCTGTTTCCTTTTTATGAATGGAACTAATACATGCATTCTTCCAGTCTTCAGGTACACAATTAGTTAAAACACATCTGTTAAATAAAATTGTCACATAATCTAAAACAATGCTTGGTGCATATTTTACTAGCTCGATAGGTAAACCTCCAAGACCAGTTGACTTATTCCTTTTCATTTATTTCAGAGCTTGTATAACTTCTTGAGATGTGATAGTCAACAGAAGCTGTGATTCTGCATGTCTAGTGTAACTAACTTGACAGAATTTAGGTCTATCTTCGGTGAGCAACTTACAATAGTGTTCTTTCCATTGCTGGAGACTTCTCTGATTCAGAATTCTGCTTTCATTACGATTTTTCTTTAATTTTGAAATAGTTTTCCAGGCTTCTCTTGATCGTGAGCGTCCTATGTTTTTATCTACTTCATTACAAACTCGGTCCCACTATTGACCCTTTGCTTTACACGCTTGCTTTTTCACGATATTTATGAGTAAATGTGCTTAAACGCTTTAAAACTGTAGATAAAACTGGAAATAACACTTAATAAAGTCGGAAATCGCTCTTTTGAATCCATTGTTGTATGCAGAGATTTTAACATTGATTTCCTGGTTCGAAAATAAATGGAACTGTTTATAGGTTTTAACACTTATCACTAACTTGTAAATATGCAGTTCGTTAAGGATCGAGTATCCTTTTAAAACTTTTAATCTGTTGGTTCGTAGTAAAAAACCAGTCGAAATTATATTTTCAACTAACCTGCAACAAGTAATGATAGTACTTAAACACACCAAATACAGTACAGTTCGCTAAAAATAATACATACATACATACATACATACATATATATATATATATATATATATATATATATATATATATATATATATATATATATGAAAAGTCAAGAGCACAACCAGATGCGTCCGTCTCCTAAGATGGTGTCAACCATTTCCCAATGTTGTTTTAAAATATAGCGATAGAAAATTGAACGATCCGGCAACAGTGGCTAGTCTCTTTAACCTATACTTTTCGAGAATTTCTATCGATCTCACTAAGCGTCTTCACCCACAAGATTGAGTATCAGACATTTATCCAAAAGTTTCTGAAACTTATCTATGAAATTCTCAGAATAATCGGTAAACTAAAAAAGTAAATATTCAGCCGGTTTAGATGAATTTACGGATTCTTTGTTAAAGACCTGTGCGCTTGCACCTTTGTTACACACGATGCGCTTTCAGATTGTCAACATAGATTTAGAAAATAAAAATCAACGAAAAGAGCCATAAAAGAATTGAAAGTAAGAAATAATTTTTGAAAAAACAACAACAAAAGAATAGAGCAATATGGCGTTTATGCCATCGGGTAGAGTGGATTTGCCACTCATCATACCAAAAATATGAAGAAAAAATTAGGAGTCGTTTTTGAGAAAATCTTATTTTTGTTATTGTTTAAAATTGCAAATATTGCAGCACTATTGCGCGAAAACTTCTAAAATTTTCAAAAAAATCTACATTACCTTAATGAAATAACTAGTTATGACAAACATTTCATTTGAAGGAAAAATCTGTGTCTTCAATTTTATAATTGTAGGAAGACACCGAAAAATTCAAACTTTTGCATTTTTCGAAAATCCAGAGTTAATAGTGAAAATCAGACCTATGCCACTTTTATAAGTGTATTTTACTCTATTCTTTCATGGAACATTAAGAAAAAAATTAGAGCCATTTTTGAGAAAATTTTGAAAATGCTTGGGGGACTTCATGTAAAGTATTCCCAAATTTTAAAGAATGTTTTTCAAGATTTCAAAGCTTCAACTAGAGCCAAGTAGACAAAGGTTTCTTCAATTTGGAAAACATCCTACGCATGTCACTTCCTGGGGTCATCTCGTGTGTTAGCTGCTTATCCCCTATGAGGATTCTTCAGCCCGATTAGATGAGTTGAGGTGTATCTAGATGATCCTGGCGCCTCCACTCCCCCGTACAGAGATAGGGATTGGGAGGAAGAGTGGGGAAGATAAAGAGAGGGTAGATTATTTCGTTGGGGTTTTAGGATGGTGGAAAGAGAGGTGGGAGGATGAGGATGGATTGGGAAAATATATTATTATTGTTATTATTATTGTAATTATTATTATTGTTATTATAATTTTTGTTCTATTCTATTTGTTTTTTTAATACAATTGGGGAGGGAGTGGGATAGGGCTGGGAGTGTGGTAAAAGGGTAGTCGCGTGTTATGTTTGAGTTTCGTCCGTATTCGTGTTTTGTCGTCAGTGGCCAGTCATTTGTCGTCGTGTTTCGCCGTTGGCCTACTCCTTACAGGTAATTGGGGGGTGGAAGTTGAAGGATGTTGAGGGAATGTTTTTTAACGTGCCTGGGAGGATTGGATAGGATGTGAAGGTGTGGGGTTATTAGATTTTTGAAGGTTGGGATTGTGGTGAAGTTTTGGGTGACGGTTATAGCGAAGGTTTTTTTTTTTTTTTTTTTTCGTGTTGTTGACGCAACACGTCTCTTAACTCTTGTTGAACGTTGAGCGCTTTCTGCTGGAGTAATCCTCCGTTACCAAGTAATTACTATCATTACTGTTATTAAGTAATTACTGTATTTATCGAGTCTCGTCCCGTCTCAGTCAGTGCCTTTTATCTCTTCGGCCAGAGGCTCGACGCCGTTAGATCCCGGGCCGCCGGCGCTAGGGAAGTTGTGGATATGGATGAGGATGTGAGGGATGTCGTATGCGGAGCGGATGTCATTGAATCTTGTATACATAGGGGGTCGGAAGATAAGGCGGATGACTCTATTTTCGGTGCGGGTGATGTAGGATAGGTTTGTAGGGGATGTGGCAAAGAGGTGCGATGGGCATAGGTAAGGATGGATCGTATGTAGGAAAAATATACTCGGATTCTTTTCTTTGGGATAATGGTCTGGTTTGAGAGGAGCGGGTAGAGGGCGGTGATGATTCGGTTTGTTTGGGTAATGGTATTTTGGATATGTTGGGACCAAAGGAGTTTCTGGGAGAAGGTATCACGTAGGTATTTAACATGAGATTGCCAGATGATGCGTTTGGTTTATGGTGAGGGGTCGGGGAGTGGATGGGGATTTTTTGTAGGAGAAAAGGATCGCTTGGGATTTGGTAGGGTTGATGGTGATGTTTTCGTCGGCCCAGAGGAGGAAAGAGTTCAGGGCGGTATGGGTTTGCTGTAGGGAGTTTTGGAGGGGCAGGTTGAGGGCAAGGAAGGTAAAGTCATCGGCGTAAAGAAGAACTTTGACACCGGGGGTCGATGGGATGTCGTTTATGTATAGGGAGAAAAGGATCGGGGAGAGCACGGCGCCCTATGGGACGCCGGCTTGGATGGGAAATTGTTTTGAGGTTTTGGTGACGTGAAGGACATAGAAGGCTCGGTTGGTTGGGTAACTTCTAATGAGGGCAAATATATGGTTAGGGTCGTGGGGGCGAAGTTTCATAAGAAGTATTTCATGGGATACGGTGTCAAAATCCTGGGGTCAGTGAGGATTGTAGGCATCTCTTTGCGGATTTGAAAGGGGTGGCGATAGAGATTGCTAAAGGGAGTGATTGGAGGGCCGCGGAGCGGTCCTCACGGAAACCAAATTGGGTTGGGAGGATTATGGGATCGAGGATTGGAGAGAGTCGAAGGGTGTTTTTTTTTCAGGATTTTGCCAAGGATGAGGAGGTGACTGATAGGGCGGAAATTGGATGGGTGCCGATGGTCCTTGACGGGTTTTGGAATCAAGGAGACGCGGGCGATCTTCCAGGAGGTGGGGAAGTATGAGATTTTAAGGCAGGAGTTGAGGATTAGGGTGAGGACGCTGATGATTTTTTTGGTAGATGTTTCAGGAGGGGGTGGGGAAGAACTCCATCGGCTCCGGAGGTTTGCTGCTGTCAATGGTAGTCATTAAATGTCGCGTCTCGTCGTCCGTCGTTGTCCAGGTTTGTTGTGCTGGGTGTTTTGGTAGTTAAGGATTACCTGGGTAGGAAGTGGGATGTTGACGGGACGGTTGCGGTCAGCCAGGGATTGGGCTAGGGAGTCGGTTATTTGTTGGGGATCGAGAGTGAGTGTGTTGTGTGAAATGAGGAGTGGGGATGTGGTGGTGGGGTTTTCGCGCACTGCCTTGATTACCTTGTGAGTAGAGTTGGGGCTGCATTTTTCATTCATGAGGTTGTCATATTTATGCGTCTCGTAGTCTTTGAGTAAGGTGTGTAGTGTTCTTTGCGTCCGTTTCAGTTCCATCTTGTCATCGTCTCGTCTGTATTTGTAATAGTGTCTTTGCAGTCGTGGTGTTTATTACAAATTTGTTATGAAAATTGTTCTGTTGTCAATAAATGTATATTTTGTATTATAAAAATGCAACCGACATTGCGATTAAAACAACAGATTTGCGTTTATAATAAAAGAAAAGTGTAATTATTCTAATAACATTGAATATAATAAAAAATATTCAGTTGAGATAACAGGTTCGATTGATTTTGATTGATTTTTTCATGTTTCCGGGTGCGTCAACTGCTTCGGTCATTAGTCCCGTTAGAGTAGTGCATGTTGTTTCACGGGAGATGGCGGTGATCTTCCCCGCTGGATGGCGAGATCCGGCGCCGAGCTACCGTCGGCTAGAGGGGTTTCCCCCAACCAGGACTCTCCCACCAGCGGGGCACCGCCCCAGCCGGGACAAGCTCTAGTCTCCCGACCGGTCTTCCGAAATATGTAGTAGTGTAGTGCATGTTAGTGTGAGTGAGTGTGTAAGGGGAGAGGATAGGACAAGGAATGGGAAGGACAGATCGCGCGCGGTCCGTGGCCCGTTTGATAGGGTACTGCTCCGGCATTCGCCTGGTGTTTATCGGAGAAACCACGGAAAAGTACCGATCAGAGCAGCCGACCGCTAGAATTCTCCTCCAGACAGCGACTAAATTCGACCTACCTGAAAAGCTAGTGTCGAAAATCCTGCCGCCGTCAGAACTCGAACCTAGGACCTCGCAGTCAGAGGCGCTGCAGTGACATCAGTTGATGCACTGTGCTATCGCTACCGGTGATAACCGGTTCGCTTTATTCTCCGTGTACACATGGCATCAAACAAATATCAGGCAGTAGTTGCATTATATCATACATTATAATGGAAAACACAATATATAATGGAATAAACCGATTTACTCAACGTCGTTCGTATATTTTCACTTTCTCACATTTTCAAAAAGTGTAAACGCGTGGTTCTTTGTCTCTAATGCCCTATTTTCACGTTAGAACTGCCAGATCACAGAAAAGTTAGTCAGTCGGCGCATTTTTGACTCCGTACTTTTCACAGCTTTGACACATTTCTCCTCTTTTGACGATATTACATAAAATCGTTTTACTACATTGACAACGGCCTAAAATTTTCAGTTGCCGACTATGCTTCCATAGATTACAAGGTACGCTGGAAAAAAAAGTACATGATTTTTTCGCACCGCGGAGCCACGAAATATTGTACCGTGAGAAGCACCTATTTTTCGGCATTTAAAATATTTAAGAACGCTAGGAATTTTGTAAGGGAAATAATTTATTTAATCATAATATATGTTCATTCGAGTGTTAAGACTCGTGATTTTAGGCACTAAACTGTTAAATATCGAAGTAAGCAACATAATTGAAAGATGATTTATTGATACGGGATATTCACAGTAACTTTTAACACTATCCCGCGCATTTTATAATATGGAGCTAAATTTCATCAATTTATTAATTCATATTACTAGCTCAGTTTAATAAAATTATTCTTCGTTTAATTATTATTATTTTTTTCTCGAAATACAGAAAAAAGTAAATCGTTTCTAGTATATATTTGAAAATCCGCGAAATGAAAAAAAATTGTCCCAACATTGGGCGGGGGGGCGGTTGCCCCCCCCCCTGCTCCCTTGAATCCCGCCTCTTTCTCTCAATATTCCAGGTTACATCTGCTACAAGAACGACAGCATTATGTTACAGTTCTACCGCAGCTGCAGCACGCGGAGGCCACTGCTGTTGGGCAGACAGAGCGCGGGCCACTGCGTCTTGTCTCTATCTACGCTCGTCCTGACCGCTCTGCGGAAACGTGCTCCCTACTAGCTGCAGATATCGCAAACCTATTCGAGGCAAACACAACTCCCACACTCGTGGAAAGCTATTTTAATGCCAAACACACGACCTGGAGTTTCTACATCACCTGCACTCGCGGCCGAAAGCTGAAAGCAATCGTTGATGCAAAAGGCTGCGAGATTTACGCTCCCACTGCACCTCCCTACTATCCCTTTTAAACAAACGGTACGCCCGATGTTCGAAAATCCACCACCCTACCACACTGACAATCAATTACGAGCTTTCCTCAGACCACTTCCTAGTGATAGCGGAGATGAGGTGCGGCGGCCTGTCACTATCTATTGCACCCACAACGCACAAGCGGCGCACAAATTGGAAACCATTTCAGACGGAGCTGCAGCAGCGCATCCCGGACGCGTCTGCTCTGTCAGGACTGCAGCAGATAGAAGCTGGAGCTGAAAAATTCCCAGAAGCTGTGACGGACAGCCTCCACGCAGCAGCTGAGAAGCAAGATCCTCCAAAAAGGAGCAGCCATTAACACCATTTCTTCTTAATTTAATTTCCAGGAAAAAACAGAGCGCGCAGAGTGAGGCAGAGCACGCGACACTCCGCTGACAAGCGAGAGCTGAATCGATTGAAACGTAAAATGAAAATCGAATTAACTGAATACCGCAATCAGAAATGGGATAAATTTCTAATCTGGCCTGAAACCTGAAGGTAATTCACTGTCACCAACTACAGTGCCGCCGCTTCAGACCAGCACAGGAGAGTATGCCGAATCGAACGAGGCGAAAGCGGAACTCCTTGCTAATGTTCTAGAATCTCAGTTTCAGCCGGTCGAGAAGGCGCTGCCAATACCGCACGTTGTCGAAGTGCAACAAACGGTAATGGCGGCACTGCACGCGCCCGCCGAAGAGCCGAGTTTCACCACTGAAACAGAAGTTAAAGCGGCCATCCCGGAGCTGAAAGCTAAAAATGCTCCCGGCCCCGACGGCATCACTAACAAAGACTTGAAGAAGCTGCCGCAGCAAGCCATTGTTTTTGGAAGCTTTATTTAATTCAATATTTATGTTTCATCTTCCAAGTCAGTGGAAGCATGCGCATGTGTTAATTTTCTATTACCGGGAAGACCCCAAAATTGCCTGACTCGTACGGGCCTACTTAACACACTCGGAAAATTATGTGAAAAATTCATTTTAAATGGAATTCTAAAATTTGTTTCAGATAATTCTCTTATAACTAAGGAACAGTTTGGTTTTCACGCGGGACATTGCACAACACATCAGCTTGTGCGAATGACAGATCGCATAAGACGCAGGCGGAATGTTCCTCGACGTTGCCAGCGCATTTGACAAGGTTTGGCACGTCGGTCTCCTCCACAAACTCCAAACCATGAACTTTCCTACTTACCTTGTGCACCTTATCCACTCGTACCTAACAAACAGCACGTTTCAAGTAACGCTTCTGAACGCTGAATCTACCCGCCGCTCCATACGGGCCGGAGTGCCGCGAGGGAGCGTGTTAACTCCTACGGTCTTCAGCCTCTATGTACGTGATATTCCCTCACACCCACAAACGGAACTCGCCCTGTACGCCGACAATACGGCTGCAATAGCCAGTCGAAAAAGATCGAGCTTCCCCAGAAGTACTCGAATCAATATTTATTACAGATCCAGGAGAGGCTAAAGCTGTGGCGGGTCGAAGTCAATGCGAGTAAGAGTGCAGCTGTGCTCTTCACACAGAGACGGCGATTCACGCAGCCGAAGCCACTCGCGCTATGCGGAGACGTAATTAATTGGGTAAACAATGTAAAATACTTAGGTGTTAATTTAGATAGCCCACTTTGAATCTCCACGTAGAAAACGTGTGGAAGAATGCGCGGCAGACCAGACGCAGATTTGCGAAGCTTGTTTCACAGGCGGAGCAAACTGCCTCACGCTTTATAAACCAATAGGCCACAAATGGACTACGCATGCCCCAGTTGGGCAATAGCTGAAAATACGCATTTGAAAAAACTGCAAGTAGTTCAAAACGAATGTCTCAGGGCCGCCCTCTGCGCCCTTAGGTACATTCCTATAAAGAATTTACATCGCGATATATCAATGCCACTGCTGATAGATCATATCAGAAATATTGTTTCTGAATTTTTCGAAAAAGCAGCTGATTTGGAAAATTCTCATTTCCGAGATCGCCTCATATATCAGTCCTATCAACGGGTGAAGTAAAGGCGTCCGAAGCACGTCCTGGAGTAAGAGTAATCTGAAACAGTAAAATGAGACTTGAAACATAAGCTTTGAATTTCTGCACACGCAATGCGCGCGCCAGTTGGCTAAAGTTATTTTTGACCCTCTGTTTTTCTCTATGTTGCAGGATTGACCATCGGTAACCGTAAGAGTAGGAATGGTCGCACCGCAGTGAAGTAAACGTACATTGCACTACCCGTGCGTTCACAAAACTGCACAAATGAGATCTCTGTGTGCGCGTGGATAAGACTGACCGTGGTGGAAATAACCATTATGAGGCTGGTTTACAACGGAAATAAGAATGCCATAAGCGGTGTTTCCAAAGTTTATTTCTTTTTCATTAATTCGTTTTACACGAATTCTCATAGGTACTGATAGAAATTTTTGACATTTTCGTATTTTCCAGATTAAAAATCTAAAAGTAGAGTTTACTGTTGATTTCCAATTCTAAATGTTCGAATCAAGGAAAATAAAACATTCCTAAGAGCATCCGTGAGATTTATTTAGACTGTGATGCTTAAGAAAATACAGTAAAATCTGTTGAAACCGGATTCGATCGGGACAAAAAATTATTCTGGTTTAGAGAGGTTTCCATTTCATGTCGGTTTGTCCATTTCTGCCACTTGATTTGATTTTTTCGTGTTTCCGGGTACGTCAACTGCTTTGGTCATTAGTCCCGTTAGTGTAGTGCATGTTGTTTTTTCTCGAGCGATGCGCGGTTATCTTCCCCCGCTGGATGGCGAGATCCGGCGCCGACCTACCGTCGGCTAGTGGGGTCGCCTACCAGGACTCTCCCACCAGCGGGGCACCGCCCTAGCAGGGACAAGCTCTAAGCTCCCGACCGGCCTCCTGGAATATGTGATAGTGTAGTGCATGTTAGTGTAAGTGGAGAGGATAGGACAAGGAAGAGGAAGGACAGATCGCGCGCGGTCCGTGGCCCGTTTGTTAGGGTACTGCTCCGGCATTCGCCTGGTGTTGATCGGAGAAACCACGGAAAAGTACCGATCAGAGCAGCCGGCCGCTAGAATACTCTTCCAGACAGCGACTGAATTCGACCTAGCTGAAAAGCCAGTGTCGAAAATCCTGCCGCCGTCAGGACTCGAACCTAGGACCTCCCGGTCAGAGGCGCTTCAGTGACATCAGTTGATGCACTGAGCTATCGCTCCCGGTTTATGTCCCTTGTTATATTGATATTTCCGTCCTGAAACTAGTAACATGACTTTATTATAATTATAAAAATATATAAACATATAAATCATTTATGGAAGAAATCACTAATAAATGTATATTAAACACAATTATTTCTGATAACTAAAAGGAAAAACATTCTTATTTTCTTCTTATTTTTTCCGACATTCATCTAGAGTTTTTGATTTTCTCTCTTACAAACACCTTTTCACGTGTTTTCTGAAGTTGAAAAAAATTAATATTTAGCGTTTTATGTTGCTTTTTCAACCATTTCAAAACAGGTCGTGAAACCCATAAAAACACACCACCTCACTGGCTAGTGGCTGCCCCCAGATATGTCGCAGATCCTTTCAGCGCACAATAGGGCACAGCCCAGAGTATTAGGTCTTTCTGATGGTCTTTACCAACGCGGTTCTTGTGAAGGGGTTACGATTGTCAAAGCGGGGACAGGAGATGCGTGAATACAAGCCAGGGCCGAACATCTTCCCAGGCTCAGAGAGCCAGAAGAGAGGGAATTCCCCTACGGCTACGCCTTGAGACACAAGACCCCAGTGTCGAATTCTACGC
Source organism: Teleogryllus oceanicus (assembly GCA_964035755.1). Classification (NCBI taxonomy): domain Eukaryota; kingdom Metazoa; phylum Arthropoda; class Insecta; order Orthoptera; family Gryllidae; genus Teleogryllus; species Teleogryllus oceanicus. Next base: position 109,035,933 of record CAXIVR010000001.1, read on the forward strand.
TAACAGCTGAAGCCCCCTTTCCTTCGCTGTGCGGCTGCCGCGACTGGAACTCATATCATATGGACAAACATATTAAAACAGCTGTGCAGATGCATTGATTCCATTAAGACTATTCCCCGTCTCTCGGCATTAAATTCACTGAAATTCCGTTTTATGAAGGTTTCTCCTCTGCAGGACAGGAAAAACTGTAATTTCCGCGTTGGACAGATTCCGTTTTATGCTGTATAAAATGCTATTTAACTTCACGGGCCGGAGACATTTTCCGGCTTATGCAGGTTCGATTTTAGACATATTTTCCTGTATGTTCTTCGCTTCACTAATCAATTCGTTGATTCGTCCCTCCTTCGGTTTTTGAATGTCCTACCTTTGAGAAATGGTTAATTTGCTCCCTGCTAAGTGGTTTTGTGTAATGAAATACATTAACATATTAGTATATAGGACCAGATGCAATTAATACATGTTAGTGATAAAAAAAATTGTATAATTGAAGGTTGTATTGCCATAGTCAACAGCAAATACTGAAGCCAGTAGCACTACTTTTCAGTCAGTCCAATTCTGCTTTGTGCCTGTAAAATTCTAATAAAAATATACTTCTTTTTTTCTGCAGACTATAAAGCCAAATACAAAAGATTGGAATTTTACACTGTTATGGAATGGAAATTTATACTGTTAATATTAACAGTATAAATTTCCATTAATTTGATTAATTAGAAAGATGTAAGTTACCTATTTCACTAGCTGCTTGAACAGTAGTTACAATGAATTGAAATAAATTTGCACCATTTGCAATCTAAACAATCTTGTGGTAAGTTGCGAGAACAAGATAATTTTTTAATAGGAGTGTGTTGGTCTTATAAATGTATTATTGGTTCACAATACATTTTATAAAAATGAAATTCCTTTAAGCTATATAGTACTTCATAACAATGAAAAAAGAACACAAAAAAATGAAGAATGAGGTTTCATATGTAACACATTCTACAAGAGTTATTTATGTATACCATTTTATATAGAAGGAATTTCACAATAATGTCTTTTGTATAGGAGCATGCAGTAATACCACTGATTGTGATGAATACTTATAAATACATATTTAATTTGGTGATGAACAAAGCACTTGAACCACGAACTTACTTGGCTATCCGGGAGATGCCACGTCCAGGGCACAGGTGCCTGTAAAAGTTGTTTTAGGGACTTGACAATTTTATATGTAATTTTTCTTTGACATCTCAGCAGCTTTGGACATTAGTTGGTAAATTGTACAAAGTCATCAATACATTTATACATTATTGTATAGGGCAGAATGAGATAAGAAGTTAACTCATTACACTAATGAGCAGGACAAAGCGATTCATCCTGACATTATTTGTATTGGGCGAGTTAAGTCTTTTTACCAAATTAATTCCCCGTTTTGAAGCAACTTTAGGCAGGAAAACTCCCCAGTTAACATGTTAACTAAAATATAGCCTCTTGTGAATTTTTGACACAAAATCTTTAATGTTCATGCTATTAGGCTTGCTCTCCTGCCTGACCAATTATCATACTTCAAATATCTTTAATAAGCAACAATTTTACTATCACAATTTTGAAGCCGCAATTATATTATCGAATGTGTAAAAAAACTATTGTGGAAGGACAAGCATGGATTTCAAGGTTTAATGCTGAGGAGGTAGATGCGTAAGCTGCCTCGCAGAGGAGAACTTTAAAGCAAGCACGGGCAGTCTGGGACAGTGTGGAACAGTGTGTATGTTGTGTGCGAGTAGTGAAACCCTGAGAAATAGAGTAAAAACAGTTAACAGTTGATGAAGATAGTTTTCTTTCTTTGTTCTTTTTGTGTTAATGTGTTTTTGTAACAAAATTCTAATAAATATTGTGTTCGTTCATTAAAGTGTAGTGCGATTAATACCATTTCCCCACACTTATGGTTACATGTTTTTCAAGTTGTGTACAAAGAAAACAACATTTTAAATCACATTTTTTTTGCACACAAAACTTATTATTTTTTTAATTCATTTTATAATACTAGATGCTATTTCAGGTACTCTTATACAAAGAAAACGTTACACATATACTACAATAATCTTTATTCATGTACCATGTTTTATCCATAAGAAAATTTTCAACAGCATAGTTCATTGTTCCTTTTGTCAGGTAACATGAAAGAAGAGAGTCTATAACATATTTGAATCTAAATTAAGAACATAAAAAAAAAAAGATCACAAGACATTTATACAACGCAAGACGAAAAGAACAACTGGATCAATCACAAACTGAAGTTGATACAAGAATTTTGATCAACTGAGATGTACTTGGAAAAAAATATAATTTATAAAAATATACACAACACTGTTAACTAAGGGAAAAATTTTCGAAGCATCACAGCTTCAGCAAACATTTCAGAGTCATCTCTATCAGAACCCTTTTTATCGTGCATTTCCAGAGCACCATATATATCATCGTTTCTAGTGAAGTCCCCAGGTTTACGAGGTATCACGTGCACATGAACATGCTGAAAGAAAGAAGACAAAATGGATTTTATAATATGGAAAGGAAAAAATTCAGTAACATACCATCATTATTATGGCATTATGATTCTATGATATGTAATGTTGCAATGTGTTAAAATGATTAATTATGTTAGTACTCATTAAGGCTACATCACATGTACACAGTTGCCTGAACATTACTTTAAATAAATAATTTTGAAGTTGTAGACTTCCATACTCATAGGCATTCAAATACTTTTAGCTGTTCAGACAACACCACATTTTAGGCTGTTTTGAGGAAATTTTGGTTATCTTTAGAGAGCAAATTTTAATGAAAAGTCATGTTTTCTTCTTTCCACTTTAGAACAATGCCTTTTAGTATAGACATTAATTTAATGTTATAACAAAAGGAAATGACCCATTTTTATACAACTTTTTTTTGCATTTTTTGTCTACCTCAATTAATTAGTAATTTTTTACCTTTTCCCGTTGTTTTTAAAGCATTTATTCACATTGATTTTATTATCATTTTAATGGTACTTCCTTCAAATAATATTTACACCAATAAAAATGTTTACCCAAAATTCCTGAGTTAGCTTATTCGATTTCTCCATTCAGAAATTGTATCGTCAGCCACTATGAGTATGTAATCTAAGGTGGTTGTGATGTCTATCAGCATCATTGTTGGTTCGGCCAATTCTGCGATAACTAGTCAGAAATTTCCTGGTAAAGAACAGTTCAAACCAAATGTCTGCAAACTGTGCTCGCTTGAACAAAAGGAAGAAGCCTCAATTACATCAGTAACATATTCAACAGCGTGAGTCGTTCATCTTAACTGTTTTTGTGTTGCTTTAGGTAATCAAAATTTGCCCACAACGTTGGAAAAACAGTCTACAAAGTGGTGGTGTTGGTCACATGAGAGACCATTCCTATACATTTGTTCTTGAGCCAAAGCTCTTGTGAATGCATTATGAGAGTACAGAAAACACTCCATATTATAATTATCATCCCCCAAAACAACGGATATAAATATATTTTAGACAAAGTCTTATCAGGACAAACATCTTGAGGCAGGTGCCTGTAGAATTGAATATAGCAATGTGGTTTTTGCATAAAAGCGTAGTTTGTTTGGTGACCCTAGATAGACAGTCACTTGTTTGATTGTGGTTATGCATAATACAGATAGAGAATTTTGTTCAAATGTAATTGCATTAAATTTACACATTTTCATTACACATTTACACACACAATTACACATTTTCAAGAGTACAAATCTTTTGTTGGGGTTCTAAAAAAGGTCATCAAAAACAATCCAGTCAGAAAACGTTACTAACCTCTACTGTCTGTCCAGCATCCTTACCGTCTTGGACGCATATAGTAGATGAAGTTGCTGAATAACAACGTTCAACAACTTTCTGCACTGATGTGGCAGTCACAAATAAGTCTGTGATTTCTTCTTTGTTAAGATCAACTAAACGTTTAGCGCAACGTTTCGGGGCAACAAGGACATCTACAATATTTAAGGAAAACTACTGACAAAAATAAAAAAATTATTGAGCTTATGTATAGTTTGTGTGCAGAATTATTTCAATAGTACCTCTCAATTAAGGGGACCAAAAAGTATGTCAAACTTAAATTCAACCTTAATTTAATACTTTACTTTCATTTTCATGAATTTTTTTACTTACAACATTTTTACTTTACTCATCTTAATATTTTATTTGCTTCTCAGCAGTGAAATTTTTCATTCTTCTATGTCTTTGAAATATTCAGTTAGCTTTATGACATTGCCAACAATTCAACAATGCCTAATTGACCTTTTCATGGCTCTTACCAGACCAGACATCAAATGAGTTAAAACAACAATGATTACAAAAAACATAAATATTTTGACTACACTGTAATTACATTTATTTAAGAAATAGGAAGACTATTTTGAAAAGGGATTGCCAATTGTTTTAAATTGAATGTTTTAAAGGAGTAATATACTTGAATATAGATATTTCATGTCAACAATGTCATGAGGTCAACAACACATATGTAAAGAGGGACTTACAAAAATAAGTCAATATTTGAGGATAAGAGCCAAATAGCAAGGGAACAAATGTTGCCAACAGAACATTTAGCCTCCATAATAATTAACATCTAGACATGTGCAAAAGAGTCATCAATCATATCACTGATTTAAAACTAGCAGATGCTACAAAGAATGTCCAAAATCAAATCTTGAGTTATAAATAATTTTGCCACTGTGAATTAACATTTAGTTACATGAACAAATACTTCCTGTAAGGCATTAATAGAAACCAATAGGTTTCACAACAAACAATTCAATCAACACAATTTCAACAAAATAAACTTGTAACTCGATCCCACAGATATCTAACATACTATGATAAAATCAAGTATTTACCAACATACTGTAGATTAGGACAGGCTTATGGTAATTCAACGATCATAATTAATGTTTATAGAGGATCTTTTTGAACATAATAAAATATATGAGGCCCACTGAGTGACGTCACCCAACCATGTGCCCCGCAGGCGGGTGCGTCTAGCAGTTGAAAATTAATTACTCGGAAGTTTGAAGAGCAATTAAATTAATTTTTGTCTAATTAATTAGCAGTTAAATAGCTCTACAATATGGCTTATTTGCTTTTGTGGTAACTAATTGTGGTAGTGCCAGCATAAGAGAGGTGTATGTTCCTCATTTCCTGTGACATACCTAATATTCATGAATATGCAGCACATCATTTCATTATCAATACACATTTTTGGTGATTGAAAGGTATGCAACTCGTTAAAAATTTTTTAAAAATGTATTCAACTGTACCCAGATATTGTAATTGTAGCTAACTAATGTTTTGATAGCCTTATTGTAACTGTATTTTCCTTCCTTCTCATATTATACCGCCCTGAGGATCAAAATATTTTCCTGAAATGTCAGCAAACAATCATGTGGTAAATTCTTTTTATTTCTCTGACCAAGCTCCGTTAACCTGCCTTCAATATATCATCTATGGTCATTGAGAATTCTTCATAATGGCTCTAGGTAATCTAACAAACTAACAATTTTCTTCGATTTTTGGGTTCTGTAAAACCTTTTATAATAGTGCTGAATTCAATGTTAAGATTTCTCTTTCTATACACATAACTGTAAGCAAAGTCAACCGATGTTGGGTCATTGTGAATAGAAAATAGTTTTTGGTCAATTTTAATTTAGAAAATCAATGCTAAAAAATCTAATAATTACACAAAGAAATAAAAGAGGTCATCTTCATCAACATAGTATTTTTACTCAGATAGCCAGCTTTCCACGGCTTTGCCGTCATCATTAGTACAGGTACAGAAAGGTATAAATAAATTACAAATAAAATACAAAATAAGATAGCAAATTAAATTACAATTAACAGATACATTTAAATGTTAATTACAACCAGGAGATAAAATTTGCGAAAATTGAAATGCAACAGGAGGGTTAATATAGATAATAGCAGTTCAAATTAAAAATTATAAAATACCGATAAAGAAAAATACATTATGTATTGCAAAAGATACAGAACAAATAGCAAAAAAAGTAAAACACTGATATTGCAAAAGATAAAAAGTACATTAAAATAAAATAAAAATAAAAAAGGAGGGGATAGTATTAATAGCAAATGATATTACAAAGATGGGGAAATAATTGAAAATAAGTTGAGCTGCTTTGGTTACCTTGCTGCTTTCGGCAAATTTCGGTAGACTGTGCCCAGAGGGAATGTGACACAGGGTTTTTATTGCTTTCTGGAGATCTGGCAAGGGGTTGGAAAGATCTGTTTAGTATTCTCTTGGAAATGTCTTAGGAGGCGGGAGGGGGTCAGTTTGTGAGGTCAGGGTGTGTAAAATTATTAGTAGAGGGGACAGAGAGAAATTAGTTTGTTCGTTGAGAAGGGCTTCAGATTTCTGCTTCACTTGAAAAAAGATATGTGAAAGATTTCTAAAGCGCTTCTGTTCCAGAATTTATTTTCTATTTCAAGAATTTTAATGTTCGAGTCAGGGTGGAAAGTGTAGCCTGCGTTTATAAGATGTGTAGCAAAGTGCAATCTGTTTGTTTTGTGCTTCCATGCAGGTAAATGTTCTTTAACTCTGGCATTGAAGCTTCTACCTGTCTGGCCTATGTATTAAGCCTCGCAATTGTGGCAGTGGAGTTCATAAACTTCTGATTTCGCCATGAGTGGGGTGGTGTTGCGAGGTGGGAGTAGGTGTTTGAGGGATTAGACCTGGGATTAGGTCTGTTGTGTCCTACACCAACACTATTACCCACAGACTCAACAACCTCTTTCATGAACATGTACAGTTTACATCTGTCCATACCATCAAGAACAGTTTGGAACTTGTGGCCAAACTTTAAGACATACACATACTGGCCAATGCTAAACTGATATCCTTTGACGTTACAAATTTATTCCCTAGCACCCTGACTCAAGACTGTAAATTAATTTCACATAATATCCTGGACAGAGCTACATGCCCCATACCAATACGAACAGAACTGTACAATCTGATCTCACTCTGTATGGGCACTAACTACTTTATGTTTAATAGCTCTTTCTACAAACAAAACTCTGGTCTTCCGATGGGCTCACCACTGTCACCACTTGCAGACATATTCATGGACAATTTTGAAACACTTTTATTTGAGATACAACATCCCCTTCTTAAAAATTTAATGTACTCGTACTGCTATGTCGATGACATCTTAGCTCTATGGACAAGTACAACAAGATAACTCGACATCTTCGTTGAGTTTCTTAACTACATCCATAAAATTCACTATGGAACTAGAAAATGAAAATCAATCAATTAATTTCTTAGGACCAACCATCTCTAGACAACAAACACATCTTCGATGTTTTTAGAAAATCCACACACACATACACTGACATCCACAACACATCCCAATATCCATCTGCCCACAAACAAGTGGCTTTCCATTTCCATTGCGAGGCTAAATACATAGGCCAGACAGGTAGAAGTTCCAATGCCAGAGTTAAAGAACATTTACATGTATGGAAAAACAATACAAACATATCACACTTTGCCACGCATCTTATAAACGCAAACCACACTTTCCACCCTGACTCAAACATTAAAATTCTTGAAATAGAAAATAAATTCTGGAGCAAAAGCGCTTTAGAAATCTTACAAATATTTCAAGCCAAGCAGAAATCTAAAGCCCTTCTCAACGAACAAACTAATTTCCCTCTATCCCCTCTACTAATAATTTTACATCCCCCCCGACCTTACAAACTGAACCCCTGCCTCCTAAGACATTTCCAAGAAAACATTAAACAGACCTCCTCCAACCCCTCGCCAGATCTCCAGAAAGCAATAAAAACCCTGTGTTACGTACCCTCTGGGCACAGTCTACCGACTTTGGCCAAAAGCAGCGAGGTAAGCAAAGTGGCTCAACTTATTATTCAATTATTTCCCCATCTTTGTAATATCACTTGCTATTAATTATTATTACTATCCCCCCTTTTTTTGTTTTTTTATCTTTTGCTATTACTGAATGTGTAGCTTTATTGGTATTTTATAATTTTTAATTTGAACTGCTATATTAATCCTCCTGTTGCATTTCAATTTTCGCAATTTATCTGCTATTTATAATTAACATTTAAATATATCTATTAGTTGTAATTTAATTTACTATCTTATTTTGTATTTTATTTGTAATTTATTTATATTTTTCTGTACCTTGTAGACTGATGATGACGGCAAAGCCGTCGAAAGCCGGCTATCTGAATAAAAATACTATGTTGACAATGAGCTCTTTTATTTCTTTGCATAAGAACGTCAACAACACCGAATCAGAATTGCCACACCTAATAATGACAGTTTAATAAGGATCTATAATTTTTTCTCGGGCCTATGACAGAATTGTGCCTAGGGCCTATGTCAAGCTTAATCTGCCCCTGCTTGTGTGTGTGAAATCTCATAGAAGGTGACATTTCTGATATGGTGCCACTGTTTGGTAGGCAATCCATCTGGGTGTTTGGCAGGTAAAAGACACTTTCAACAACACCCTACCCAATAGCAATGACAATACTGTTTTTATTGTTCAGTTTTGACTATACAATTTTCTTGAAGTGAGGTTTAAAGCTGCGTGGTAACAGTGATGCACTTCTGATGCAGTCAACCCTGTATGCTAAAGACAAATAACTCAATATTGTCATTGCCAGTTGGCAGGTCATCCTCTGAGCATTTATGTACCTGCTGAACATCAGAGCAGGAAGAGTTGCCTACCAATCAGAGGGACCATAAGTAATTTTAAAAGGGCCAGTCACAAAGGACACATTTGTAATTTTGATTCTTTCTATTTTTCTCCATGTGTTTACTGAGAAAAAGGAATCACCTTTACTCCTTTGATGTTCGTAAAATTTAATGTGAACCACCTAAATATGAATTAGGTAGGGTTTTACTAGAAAGCTTGATGCTTGAAAGATTCTTTGGGTCTAAGAGACAGAAATGTTGCACTAGACTTTGAAATTTTCACATTGAACATTTTCAAAACTGTATTTTACCTTTCTTAAGATTAATGTAATCATGTTGTCAGTACATAATGGATGCTTGTGAGGTTCATGACAATAAATGATATTAAACTACAGGTAAAGTGCCTCTAACTTAAATTCTGTTTGCCTAGCAGATACGCATAGAACACATAGTTTATTCCTTTTACCTTCTTATGAGAGTTAATCCAAATTCAATTCTCAATCAACACAACAATGCAAGGAAAATTCCCATCTAAATGGTTTTATAATGAAAATGTACATTTCCAAGACACACAAGAAAAAAAATTGCAGCAGCTGTGTAACAACATTTATCGCAGTGTGTGCAATTACAATTAATTAGAACAAAATATACTTAAAATTAATTACTCCAATATCAGGAATATTAACATGCAAAGACTACCAATGATATCAGAAAGGATACGCCCAGGAAGAACACATCTTTTATTTGTGAATGCAAAGCTATTTTCAGTTTTATAAAACACCTGAGCGTCTTGAATTAAGAACTGGCCAAACTGAAACTGTTCTCCCGGCATTTCTTCTAATAGGTTGTTATGAAGCGAAATTTTTGGATAAAGATCACACCGACGATGATTCCAGAGTGGCATTTTAGCCTTTACTTGTTCTATAAAAGAAATATCTATGTTTGCTGTAACAACACTTATGCCCTCGGAACACTGAGCAATAACAGTTCCCCACGGATCCACAACCTGGAACAAATAATGAAATTTCAATAGTCAGTCCAGCCATCTCTTTTGAGAACAGGATATTATTAAATTTTATTAGTTCACAAGAAACATATTCATGTAAGAGTAATTCCTTGGAAATCAGTCAAAACTTCACTATCATAATGATTTCACTGAAAATTGGTAAATTCACTTTGTATTAATTCTGCCTATAAACAAGAAGGAAATCATTTATTTGTCTCACTGTCTATTGATTTATATCACAGAGTCATTGCACACAGGCATCATGTGCATGTTGCATGACTATCTTTACAACAAGTTAGTAAATGATATTTCCAAAATCAGTGCAAGTATAATTCTGAATATTGTCCAAAAAATTGGCTATGTATTGCTAGGCTAATGTATATTAGTGAAGAAACCAACTTTTATACATAATTAAGAAGTAAAATAAGTAGTTAGAGATCAAATTGTAACTTTTCCCCTAAATTTGGTAAGTCCAATTTTCATAATTGCATCCAAAAATAAGGAGTAAGAACTAACTGTCACATACGGGCATAACTATGCAGATAAGTTTTGTATTTTTACCCCTCACAATCCCCATTCAAATGAATTCACAAGAATTATTCAAAACATCTGACCATAATCACATATAGAAAGTGATTTTCACACATCTCTTCCATGTATTAGGAGGTTGATAATGAAAAATTAGAATTCATTACTTAAACTGATTTTACATTGAATAATTTTTATTGTAAGGGCTCTGTAGGACACATTATAAGTTTCGAATTGAGGCGTAGAAACAAAGAGCTAGCTATGCTACATGAACAGTTAAGCAAGTTTTGTGTTTCTTGTCAGGGAAAGAATTTGAGCATGTTAGTGTATGGTTTTTTACATTTTAATTTATAATGCATACAAAAAATAATCATAAAAAAATATAGCAACTTCTTTAGGCCCTTAGGTACTCGAGGAAAAGTTGTGTGATTTTCATGAATCTGGAACATCAAGAATTTAACATTATTTGCTCCTATGATAGCACACGAACATCATACCTACATGTTGAAGCAGTCGCAAAATGTATTTATTTATATATAAATAAAAGAGAATGTGAGCATGTGTTTTGCACATAGATGCAAAAACTACTCTACTGATTTTGCTAAAATTTTCAAACTTTTTATTTATTTATTTATTTAGTAAAATACTGTATGTGATGTAGGGGGGAGAAAATCATCTGCACAAGCTTTCTTGATTTTCAGAATCCCTTCCCAACAATTTAACTATTAATAGTTGAAAGATGAAAAACTAATAGTAATAATAATAATAATAATAATAATAATAATAATAATAATAATAATAATAGTAATAATAGTAGTAGTAGTAGTACGAATAATAATAATAATAATAATAAATTTAAACAAGCGAGAGATTAACATTTCAAAAACTAGATATTTTCGTTGCCGAATTATAGAAAACTTATTTGTAACAGTAAATGAATGAACAGATTTGATTTTTCTGTAATGCTAACAAAATAGAAACTCACCCTAAGCTCTACTACCACTACAAGCAAAAGGAAAGCTCAACAAATTGTGCGCATAGTGAAGCTACATTTACATGCAGAAGCAAATCAAGGGGCCATCTCAGCATTTGCTCAATGGATCAGGGAAACAGGACAAAAACCCGATCGAGATGGGGTCATTGACCTGGACTTTGTACTTATTAGTAACACATATGTTTAAAGAGGGGTTTGAATTAAATTGGACAGGTAGGGCGTTGTTGATGATGGTTTATGACGACTTAAACGCCCCTCAACTTCACCCAATCCACTGCAAGTCAAGGATTAACATGTCTTCAATGCATACAAGTATTCTGCAACTGCGATTGTAAAATATCGGCTGAAATTATTACTTGAATATTAACAAGTAAATGAAATTTCTCTAAGATAGTGTCACAGAGAACACATCCTCAAAGAGAGAGACCGTTTTAACAATAGGACAATAGGAATTTAACCTAGGATACTTAACAACTACATCCAAACCAGGACATAGAACAAACCCATACTTGTGAGAAAGTCTTTCATCTATTAGAATTTTTGCACAGCATAGCATAAAATATGATTAACAATCATCTGACCAACCGTGATTAGTCAGCAATATTCCTTCCAGCTGGATTCATATTATTAATCCTGTAAATATCTCATAAGATATTTAGTTGCTTGTTGAACTTTCCTTTTGTGGCCTTCCTCTACTTTTTCAATCAACTTCCACTTCCTCCTATGAACAAACGTTGAATAATGAGACTACCCTTCTGCTTTGCCAACTTAAGTTTACTTGTTGCACTTCTTACATATGATAACACCATTTCTATTTAATTTGCATTTTACTTTCTTCCAATCACCATCATTTTTCTTCTGTTTCTAGATTTCTTACTGTTACTTGGACACTATCACTTTCAGTGCCATCAAAATTTTCAATCAATAATCATGTGACTACATCTTGGCACGGCATTGGAGAGAGGAAAATGACACTTGGCATATCTCCCTGTAGCACAGCAAAAACCCGAGTTTTCATTTTAGTGAATATTCATGGTTGAAAAACATATGAGGAGGAGAAATAATATATATTCATTAAACATAAACATTAAATAAACATAATAATGTACTGCATAATCATTTAAAAATCTCAATTTTGGAAAACTTGTGGCATAGCTCATTCTTGCTTTCTATGCCTCAAATGACTACAAAAAATTGAAGGATAATACAATGAGGCAAATATATAAATTCATTTTTGTTTTTATGTGGAATTATGTAAGATTCGGAAAAATGAGCAAGGACATGAAGTGAATTTGATCAACTAATTGACTGATAATTTTGTGTTTCAGAGTGTGTACACTGCTATGGCCATTAGTTCCATTACTATAGTGCATGTTATATCTCAGAAGGAGGCAGTGTTCTCCCCCACACTGGAACGTGAGTTCTGGTTTTGACTCGCACATTGATTTGCACAGATTTTGCTTGGTATCTCTGCCAATTGGGCACCACCCTAGTTTGGAGAAACTCAAAGCTCCCAACAGGTCTCCCAGTATGTGTGATAATATAGTGCGTGCGTGTGTGTGCGTGTGTGGTGGTGTGCGGTGTGCGTGTGTGCATGTGCGTGCGTGTGTGTATAAAGGACAGAAGAGGGGAAAAGGAGGAAGAAAGATTGAGCACTGTCAGTGGCCTGTTTGTTAAGATACTATTCTGACATTCACCTGATATTGATCAGAGAAACAATGGAAAACTAATGATCAGAGCAGCCAGTCATTATAATTCTCCTTCAGACATTAGTTGGATTCAACCTAGCTCTCTAGCTAGTGTTGAAAATCTGCCAATGCCATGGAACTTGAATCACCGGAACACCCAGTCAGACACTGCTATGGTATCAGGTGTTACCATGAGATATCCCAGCCAGTCAAAGTACATTGATGAAGACAAGAGAAATATGGTTGAAAGAATATATTATAATAGGAAAATTGATGCAGACAAAACAGGACACAAGGGCATTGTAAGCAAGAATGAGACACATTAAGAATTTACATTGAGAAAAGAAATAATTTTTGCTACATTACAATTTTGCTACACTACAATTTCTTTTTTTCTTTTAAGAATCTAACATAAATGAAAATATAATTTATTTTCAACTCATTTACAATTTTACTTTCTTGCTCTTACTGCATAAGAAGAGAAAGTATTGTGATCGCCAGACAAAGCGATTTTCAACTCTTAATGATAAAGAAGATTGTTTCCAAAATCCGTGTTTCATGGGTCCTTGTCACCAAAATATCGATTGATGGCAAAAGACTGTCTGTCTGTCAGTTAGCCTGTCTGTCTGTTAGTCAGCGTGTCTGTAAGTCAGTCAGCCTGTCGTCTGTCAGACTGCCTGTCTGTCTATCAGACTGTCTGTCTGTCCATGGTCAAAGCTAGCACCTTAACTGTTCAGCCAATTTTCTCCAAAATTTATATCCCCCTGTCAATGTCAATGAACTCGACGCCCTCTTAAGTATGAAATGAATTTATTAATTTTTGGGGGTACTTTACATGAAGCTTCAACATTTTCAAAATTTTCTCAGAAATGGTTCCAATTTTTTTATTAAACTTAGTCCTCAGATAGAGAAAAGAATGCTTAAGAGAATGACACAGAACTAATTTTCATTAAAATTCCTGATTTTTCGAAAATTTATAAAATTGAAATTTTTTTCAGCATCTACAATTACAATAGGGAAGATAGAGATTTATTTTCGGAATAAAAAATAAAATCTGTTCCTTAAAGACAGATCTTGAGATAAGGTCCATGTAAAATTTTTCAAAAATATTAGTAGATTTCACGTAATTTAGCATGAAATATATGCAATTTTTATTTTTATTGTTTTCTAAAATATTTTTCTTTAAATTTTCTTGTCGTACGTATTAAAGGATAACAAAGGATGGTAAAATATTTTGTGCTAGAACCATTTTTGGTGAACACACCATGTTCTCGAAAATTGCAAACGTTAACATTTGAAACCTACAAAATTGATGATAGATTTTTGTCTTAAAAGAAATATGTTCTAAAAAAGTATCTCTTTAAAAAAGGGCATGTGTAATTTTTTGAAAAAATTAGTAGTTTTCTCATCATTTGTGCATGAAACTAATACAATTTGTAAAAAATTCTCTAAAACCACTCCACGTTTTTTCTTTGAATTTTCTCCTCTTATGTATGAACACACAATAAAAACAAAGTTGGTTGAAGTTTCTTTCTGGCAAACTCTCCGAATTTTCGAAAACTGCAAAAAGTTAGCATTTCAAAACTACAAAATTAAAGCTAGAGATTTTTCCCTTCAACCCCATCTGTTCTAGAAAAATCAGCTCTTTAAGAAAAGTCATTACAATAATGGCACAGGTCTCAATTTCATTGATCTCTCTGAATTTTCGAAAATTGTTTGTTAGAAGTAACAGGTGTGACAATTGGATTTTTATGAGTAAGTCAGAGCGGTTGCTTAGTGTTGGTAGGTACATCACAGACGCTGCCTGGTAAGAAACTCTGTGAACATGAGTTTGAGTCTCAGGGTGAAAGAAAGTTTGCTGGTTGAAAACACTTTTGCAGGTACATGAAGTATAATATTGAGGAGCTGTTACAAATAGCACAAGAAAGTATATACTGTTGTAACCCCACTAGTTTTAAATTTGGACTCAGAACATCTCTTCGTTATATAAAAGGAATAAATCTGAGAAGTCTTTCACACTACTTATATGAGTAAATTATAACTACTGAGCATTTTTTACCATTGCATGGCCCCAAGAAGCTCTCTTGGCATTATGCTGCCCAGTCTGAGCAGCGGCTATCACATAGCATTGTGTTTCAATAGCTCTGGCTCTTAGCAGTGCTTCCCAATGAGAAGCTCCAGTGCTTGCAGTGAAAGCTGATGGATATGTTAATATATGTGCTCCTGAGCCACGCAGGGCGATTGCCATCTCTGGAAATCTCATATCATAACAATGCACAAACATTAAGGAATATGATCAAAAAGTATGTTTTGACACATAAAAAAATGTACATTTTGGATTCCAGAAAAAATGTAGCATAAAATAGTAAATTTTACAGCAAAACTTCCGAATGTCTAGCTTATTACCTTACCGTTTTTTAGAAAGGGAAGAATGAACTTTTTTTTAACTTTCATAAAATTTCTTTTAATCTTCATAATAAACCAAATACTGAAACACAATGTATCTAGTAGTATTAAATGGACCAGAGAAAGTATTATCTTGAGGGAATATCTGTCTGTTTCTTTCCATAAACAATTCCAACTGCTTTTTCCATAGGTCATCCGAAAATTTATTGGTGAGAGAAAAGATGATTAGAATGCTAGAGTCAGGGGACAGTTATTTTCTTGTCTTCATTAAGAAGAAAGAGAAATTGCTATTTACACTAGATACTTCAGAGGTAAAGAAATATGAACAAACAAGAATTTCCACACATTATCTTAATTCTTAAGTGGTAAAATCTATTTCTCAGACTACTATTGCCCAATTTTCAATATTGGCTGCACTGATCATTGTATAAGCTTGGACTGCAGAGTTAGGAATCATTCGAGTTTTTTCCTGCATACATCAGTTTTTTACAAATATTTGAGTGTCAGTTTCTTACTAAACACCCTACACCTCAGACTAATGTTACTTATGTGTATAAGGTATTCCCAGAATAAACTACATACTATATATGTAATTAAGATATTTCTAGATAGTGTTTACAATTTTTTTGTTTGTAATTGCATAACTTTAAATGTTTCTGGTTCATTCCATTTCATTATATTGTTTAACTATTAAAAACCAATTAGAAAATATTTACAATGCAGCTTTTGTTAATACAATTAAAGTAACTATGTAGGAGACTGATGTTATCACTAACATTATCAAAAAGATATTACCACTTGAGAGTGAACAGTAGCATTCCAATGCCATTCCAGAACATGGTGGACACCAACAGTGGACCAAAGGAAAATTTTATAAACTTAAAAACGAATGATACTTGTATTTAGCAATATAATAATACATTGCTAAATACATTATATATATTGCGCCGGTGATAGGAGTACAACTAATGGGGGTAGAGACGGAACCCACAAGCCTCGAATAAGAAGTTTCAATGTTCACACTTATCACCAGTTCTTGTTTTCAAAGGGATTTCGAAGTATCATCTCCTTTGTGGGCACAATGCTGTGTCATTTCCTTACAGTAATTGTAGTGCATTTAGATCAACAATTTGACTGAACTTAAATTTTGTTGATAAAAAATTAAAATAACTACAAACGATAATTGTGAAGAGTTTCACGATTTTATAAACTATTAACTGACACACACTTTTCATTGAGATACTTCACAATAACATCTACACTGCTGTTAAAAGTAATTTCCACCAATTCAAAAATTCAGTAGCATAATTTCTAGGACAATAATAAAATTTTTATGTTCTAGAATAGTTCAAGAATGCTGGAAATTCAATTGAAAAATTTGTCTTTGATACAATGCTTTTAACATCTTGGATTCATTACATGTGACCATAACCTTTTGCTTACTTTTCTACTTATAGTTATCAAAAAATTAAAAATTCAACAAGAGTAGTTTATGAAAGGGGAACATACAAAAGGGAAAATTCTAGTAAGACAGAATACAGACAAAAACTTATTCAAATCCTTACAATTAATTTAAATCTGGATAATTATTACACAAAAATGAATATTTCTTCATCATGGCCATGTGATATTCACAAGGATACAACACACAATCCAATATTTCCCACTGGAGAGGGAACAGGTGGTACTATTTCCTTCCCTGGTTCAACGTAATCCGATTCTTTCAACCTCACAGATTTCTCTGGCATATCTATATCAAATAAGTGTGTCTTGTGGTACACAGCAACAATTTCACCTCCACTGTTTATTACTATGTGTGCATTTCTAACCTTCTCTTCAGAAATCTGCAACAAATGTGAAATTTGAGAGTTCCTGTAAATCCATAAGAAACAAGTGTATTCCAACCTGCAAGTCAAAACGTATAGATTTAAAATATTCGATAAGCAACACATGAAAGTTTAAATAAGCTGAAGTGATGCATTTTTAAATAAGAATTATAACAGGTATAGGGATGAAAGACACTTGTGTTGTGACAGACCACTGAATACTTAAAAAGGGATTGGAACATCAAATGAAATCTCTGATCTTGTGTATTGAAAATTACGGGAGTCCAAAGCCTTCAGGACTTATAATCTGCCTTGTGCAGTGTCATTCAGCAAGTTGCTGCATCTTCTACTAAGCTACTACTGCTAGTAATTATAATACTGCACTGTGTAAAATAAAATCATTAAATCAAATTTCAACTGTGCAACTTGATGTGCCTGAATTGTTTTGTTTTATGGCAATGGCACAACTGCACGGAAGATACAACTGAACATCCCAAGAGTAGTCATTGATAACAGCTGAATTAAAGGAATAGTTCATGACAGATGTAGGATGCACGGATTGAAATATCTACTGTTCTTTTCAAAATTACATGCAACCAATTACAATGCAATTAAACACTAAACTAAAATTTCACTAATTATTTTGCAATACCCCACCTAATTGTAAATGGTAATGAAAATGATAATTACAGTTGAACTCACCCTTTCATGGATTCCACCAAGTGAAATCCACACATTGAATTGTTTAGCAAGGGATTTATACTGGTTCACTAACGGTCCATTCAAAGGTTCTGCTAATTGTAGGGTTTCAGTTCTGCTCTCACCAATATAATCACATGCCTCAGGCAAAAATACCATCTTGAGATATGAACAGAAATGAAAAATTAACAATAAAAACCATTGTTCTTGGTGGCTGAATTCTCGCATTAAACGATTTTTAACATATTAAACACAAAAAGTTATAAACAATGTATTAGCAGAAGCAAATCGAAGAGTACCTTGGCGCCTTTCAGAGATGCCTTTTCAATAAGGTTTGTGCAGACTTTCAAATTTTCATTTTTATTATTTCTTGATGTCATTTGACATACAGCTACCAAATTTTCTACGGTGGACATTTTTCTCCAGAGAAACCTAAGAGTGTTGGAAGGTTTAAGCAAATGTCTCATTCTGAAATTTACGAATCTCTCATATATGAATGACGAAAATGTAGGTGGTGACCAAACAATGCAGAAAATTTCGAAGTTATGAAAATTACAATTTAGACAATACTATATTAACCTATTACCACAATGACGTAAAATGTTTAAGTTGAAATTTACTCGTTCCAAGAATGCCACAACAAAATATATCGATAGTCTTACAAATTACAGAAGATTTTCAACAATTGTCATCAAACCTCAATAGCCGAATTTTACAATTATCAGTATTGACACTTCCTTTCCACCATACAAACACACGTGCGTACCAGCTGATACTGTCAGTGTTACCAAAATACTGTTCAGAGGTCACATAAAATCCATGTAATGAATCGTTTCTCCGCTAGAGAGCAATTTCACCAAAATATGTGATGTGGGCATAATCGCGAGGAACTCTCAAACGTGAATTTATGACATCATGAGTAATGATAAATTAAAAAAAAAAAAACTTTCTCACTTGTGAAATTCTTCTCCTACGTGAGCATTCACAAGCATTCGGAGGCAAAAGCAATTTGCTAACGCGAGTCAACACAATAAAATCATAAAAACTTTCTGTCTTTCCTTACGTAAAACACTGCATTGTAAAGATAAGGTTCTTAGATAAAAAAAAAAGACATGATATGAGTAGTTTTTGAAATGCTGAAAGTAATGACAGAACAGCGATGTTTGAAATCGAGAAAACTAAAGATACATTGGACTACACAGCTTGCTATCGGCACAGTTTCTCCTACAGCTTGATATTGAGGTTTATTTAATTCTTGACTTATTTTGCAAAGCAATGCATGACAAAGAATCAGCTAAATGAAAACAATGAACATTGAGATTTGTAGAATATTTCATGGAGAACATGTTTGGCATTTAAAATTAAAGTTATTTCTAACTAATGGAGCCACAAAAGCTCTCACTTTCTCACATTATTTCTAAATTTGAAATTTTCGAAAATTCAGCTTGTTAAACGCAAATGAGACCTACGCCATTCTTTTAAGAGTAATAATAATAATAATAATAATAATAATAATAATAATAATAATAATAATAATAATAATAAATTAAATTTACAAAATTTTAACAATTGTAATATAACAAGGACATTTTGTTGTATAATAGGAAGATTACCATATTACAGAATAATGAATTAATACATTGGGTTATTTTTTTCTAATAATGCATACATTGTTACATTGCTTATAAGAATACTTTCATTAACACATACAATATTAATATACAATTTGTTACATACAATTATTATTATATAATACAAAGTTTGCTAAATACAATTATTCTTACATTCATACATCTAGATTAAGCATTCATTTTATCATTTCCTGGCTCTATCCATTCAGTTCCTGGCTCTATCCGTGAAAAAAAAAGAGCGTTTTTTGATAAAATATTTTCTTTTTATAAATTGCATTAAATTCAAGCAGAAATTGCGAGAAAACTACTAGCTTTTAAATAAATTGTACATAACCATTTTCAAAGAGCTACGTTTTTTAAAACATATTCTTTAAGGCAAAAATCTATATCTTCAATATTATAGTTTTGAATTGTTAAATTTTTGCAATTCTTAAAAATACAGAGAGTGCCACGGAAATGAGATCAGCTCCAATTTTCTTACTTTTAATAAATACGAAGAGAAAATTTAAAGAAAAAAATTGGAGTTGTTTTGAGGAAAAATTGTTTTAAAAAATTTACCTATATTTAAAAACGTGAAAACAACCAATATTTTGTCAGTTCAGTCAGATCAGTTTAATAAAAAATGGAGTCTTTTTGAGAACATTTTGAAAATGTAGGGGCTTCATGCAAAGTACCCCTCAAAAAATAAAAATATCTGTTCCAAACTCTCAGGGCCTCGAGTTAATTTTAAATCGAACGAGGACTTTCAATTTTGGAGGAAGTAATTTACTATTTAAAATCAGATTTATCCACTTTTCGTTAGCAGCGGCCAGCAATAAGAGTTTTTCTGCCACAAATTCGTCGTTTTACGGCGCTTAATTACAACAATTTCTCTTCCTACTATGTGGGGGCGAGATAGTGCAAATTGAGGATTGCATTGACCCGTCAAGTCTTGGACGAATATATATTTCGCATCACGAATGAATACAAAAACATGTCGTGGTTATACGTTGATGCAATCATATTTAAAGAATTTCACATGGTAGGAAATATATGAAATAAACGAAATATGTTGCTACTATAATGTCATATTTTTCAAATTTTGATGTGCATTTCAAATTTTTACAGAAGAAAGTCATTAATACTGAACAATTTGCATACCGAAAACTAATTTCGTAAGGTTGTTTATGATAAGTTAAAATCAGATATTTTATAATAACCTCACGTAGACTTAAAAGTTTGTGTAATTACTTCCTAAAACCCCCTTATCTTTAATTTTTCCTTTTCCTTTTTTTTCTTCAATGTTTTAAATGGCCATCCTTTTCAGAACAGTCTAATGCAGTCATCTCTCTGTGTTTACTTAAATCTTATGTTCCATATCAGCTGGTACAATTGTCTTACAGTTCTTTACGATTATATTTACAGTTTATTACATAACAATCTATATTCAGCAGATATGCACTACATCTTCAGCCACGTGAAACCTCAAATAAAATTACTCTTCAACATTTTCGTCAATTACAAATGTAACAAACGTAACAAATGTAACAAACGTAACAAATGTAACAAATGCAACGGGCAAAGAGTCGGAAAGGTGCGTACGTAATGTTCCATCATTCCAGTAAGGTATTTCAACTCTCTGAGATCGTTGTTTAAGGTACGAACATAACCAATCTAGAGCAATACCACGAATTCCATATGAAGGTAATTTTACTTTCCAAATTACATGCTTCAGTGTACCATTGACTGATGTTAAGGCAACAAAATTTTACTTTCCAAATTACCTTCACTCAATTCATTCATTTATTAATTCATTCATTTATTCATTTATTCATTTATTCATTTATTCATTTATTCATTTATTCATTTATTCATTTATTCATTTATTCATTTATTCATTTATTCATTTATTCATTTATTCATTTATTCATTTATTCATTTATTCATTTATTCATTTATTCATTTATTCATTTATTCATTTATTCATTTATTCATTTATTCATTTATTCATTTATTCATTTATTCATTTATTCATTTATTCATTTATTCATTTATTCATTTATTCATTTATTCATTTATTCATTTATTCATTTATTCATTTATTCATTTATTCATTTATTCATTTATTCATTTATTCATTTATTCATTTATTCATTTATTCATTTATTCATTTATTCATTTATTCATTTATTCATTTATTCATTTATTCATTTATTCATTTATTCATTTATTCATTTATTCATTTATTCATTTATTCATTTATTCATTTATTCATTTATTCATTTATTCATTTATTCATTTATTCATTTATTCATTTATTCATTTATTCATTTATTCATTTATTCATTTATTCATTTATTCATTATTCATTATTCATTATTCATTTATTCATTTATTCATTTATTCTTTTATTATTTATTCATTCATTCATTTATTCATTCATTTATTCATTCATTCATTCATTTATTTATAATAATAAATTGTGTGATAGTGTAACCGCTTAAGGGAACTCATTCATTGTATTAGTTTATGTAATATGTATATGAAAAAGGGTATATTGTACATATGAATTTTTCTTTCAGGAGTGTTTGTCATGTGATTTTTTTGTTTTTGTGAATTGTATAAAAGTTTTTCGTTGTATTAATGTAAAACTGTAAGATGATATTGGTTCATTGAAAGCATTTTTGTAAATAGAAAAGGTATGTCTACAGTCAATTAATATTTTAGGAATTTGCTGAGCCATACAGCAAGTTACTTGAATTTATAGGTAATACGTAGATTAGTAACGAAATTGTACCACAGAAATTTGATAGAATATATCAAAACGTTCTTAAAGTTAAAAGTTAACTTGCCTGTTTTATTTAATATCTTAAAACAAGACGGACCCACTCCTGTAGGACTTCCTAAATTTTGGATATAACATTAAGTTATTGGAGTGACCCGCTCATTTTTTTATTCCATAGTAGAGAGCGGTCACACATCTGGTATAGTATCCTTGAAGAAAAATGTGAAAGGTTACAGAATGTTGGAGAAAATCAGCTGAACGGTTTAGCCGCTAGCATTGTTCAAAGACGGTCAGTCAGACGGACGGACAGACAGACGTTTTCCCATCACTCGATTTTTCGGTAACAAGGATCCACAAAACATGGATTCTGTCTACACTACGTGTTCGAGGATTTTTTCTTAATTTAGCAACTGAATTTATCCACTTTTTCGTAGTGGGCCCTGTAATACGAGTTTTTCTGCTGAAAAATCGCAGTTTTTTCGCGCAGCATTACATAACTTTCTCTCTAGTCTGCAGGGAGAAAGTAAAAAGTGTACTTCGGGCGGCGATAGATGACAACTAGAAAGAGGGTGAGGCAAAACCGAAAAGATGGCCCGGAAGGAAGACATTGGAAAACTAACTAGCACGAGAAAGCATGAACCAGTCTGTAGTACCGATAGTTAATAAATGTCCTTTTTAAATGTTTTTCCTAGTACCTGATGACGGGGATAAAGGGATATCCGAAACATACCTTAGAAGCAACAAAATTGCAAACCAACTTTGTGAATGAAGACCATATATATGTTTAATTTCCTGCAGTATCATTCCTGAGTGACCGAAATCAAAAGGAAGTGATTTTACATAATATTATGAGTGCCAGTCTTAATAGATTGATATAAAACACTAATTATAATAGAAAAACTTCTTGCCGGTCTCCGTGGCGCAGGCAGTCGAGGCAACCATTTTCTACGCGAGGATGCTGCAGGTTCGAATTCTCCCTAGTATCCGACGTATTTGTGATTGTCCCTTCAGTCATCATTATCATCCTATCACTTCATAGTTCATCATTCAAGGCTAAGAACCTTGTCTGAACAATGGATACAGCCGAAAACGCTGTTCATCAGAGCCAGTAAAGACATGTTAAATTCTTCGGGATAAAAATGACTTAGCCTCGGTTGCGTAGTCCGAGATGGCCGATATTCGTAAAGAAAGAACAATAGAATATCACTTTAGTGAAGTAGATAGATTAACAACTATTTTACAGATTATTTTACAGTGTATTCGTATTTTACATTTTTTCGAATATTTTATGAATTTTCTTCCGAGTTATGGGACCTCCAAGGATGGGAACCCCCAAGCAATTGCTATTTTACTGGTGAGTGTACTCAGCCGTATTTATAATAGGCAACGTGCGTCCTATTTCGTCGTACGGCCGGCCGCCATTTGATTTGCGCCCGCCAGGGCCTTAGTGCAAGACTCACCGAGTTTTCGCTCCCTGGAGCCAAGGACAGTTTGTTCCTGTCAGCGGAAGGCTGAGACCAGCAAGAGCACTATGAGAAATTTAAAAGACACATTCATAGGTATGAAAAATTCATCGATCAATCAGTCTCAAAATCAATCGGTACTTTGACAATCCATACACGACAACTACGGAAGCCCGTTTGTTAGGATACTGCTTCGGCATTTGCCTGATGTTGATTGTAGAAACCACGGAAACCATTGATCAGAGCAATGGACCCCTAGAATCCTCCTCCAGACAGCGCAGCGGCTAAATCCGATCAAGTAGACAAGCTAGTGATGAAAATCATGCCATCGTCGGGACTTGAACCTGGTACTTCCCGGTCAGAGGCACTGCAGTGACATCCGTTGAGCCTTCTCTCCCAGTAATAAATAAATATTCAGGAAGGTATTTCACGGAACAGTATTTTAAAAGATTTTTTGATACCTTTTTTGAATGAAGGCTATGAATATTATTTCAAATGAAAAATAATTATAGTGCTGTTTTTATAACTCTGCTTCTCAAGGCCCGTCTCCACTGTGGCATTATGGTTGGTTTTTCGCATCGTTCACGGTCGTGCTACTAGAGTCGCTTCATCTGCAGCACTGCTTGATACGGTCGCGATCATGCAAAACCTAGAGAGACAGAAAACGACGCGAAAAACCGTGCCATAATGCCACCGTAGAGACGGGCCTTAAAGGCAGAGTTATAAAAACCGCGCAATACATACTAGTGTACTTGTGCTGGTTCTGAAATATATCAGCCTTTTTCAAGTTTCTGAAACACGGTGTTCCTTTTCAAAGTTTACAGAGATCTTAATTTTTTGTTGTAAGAAAACCAAGTATAAATCGTGCTAAAAAGAAAGATGTATTGTCACTGTGAAACATTTTTAAACCAAAAAATTCTAAATGGTTTAGACGTGTTCTGAGCCTGGAATCTGAAAATAATGGTGCTGCAAGT
Organism: Teleogryllus oceanicus; assembly: GCA_964035755.1. Classification (NCBI taxonomy): domain Eukaryota; kingdom Metazoa; phylum Arthropoda; class Insecta; order Orthoptera; family Gryllidae; genus Teleogryllus; species Teleogryllus oceanicus. The sequence goes on from CAXIVR010000001.1 coordinate 109,060,650, forward strand.
GACATCTTAGATGTGGAATAATGAAAGTGAGGTGTGGAAACACCAAAGTTAATTTTATTTACACAAAAATCTGTAAATACTCAATAGGGTATATAGATTAACTTCTTTATGTCAGAACTGAGTCAGTTGACTTTTTTGAAAGCTCATATTTTCCTTCAAATAATATGAAATTGATTCAATTTCTTTTTATAACGTTAACTTTTTTTTTTAAAGCATTTACCAACATATGAATATGTTATAACAAATTTCCTACCCTTATAAAAATTGCTTAAAAGTGCTATTTTCACAACATATAATTTCATCATTAACGCTCTCATTGCACCCAAGTCTTCAATTCTTATTCACTTAAATATTAATATTTTGTGTTTCTTTATATGTATATTATTTTTACTTAAGTTATCTATTTTATAACATTTTAAATTATAAGTTATCTAATAGCACTGATGAATATAAATATGGTGTTTGCTATTTCATTGAAGAATTACCGTTTAATTTTATATTTTAAATTATAAAAAATATTTATAATTATGCAATAATTTATACACATTCTTGATTGCATTCATTTTGTGCTATTTCAGTAATATTTAACATGATTTATCAGAGTTTCATTGTTTGTTTTTGCAATTAGAATTTATGTTCCATAGATTTTCAAAATGAATTTTTTCCTCTGACACACTGTGTATCAGAGGAAAAAATTTGGAACCATTTTTGAGAAAATGATGTTAAGACTTCACATAAAGAAAGCCCAAAAATCATAATATTCGTTTCAAATTCAAGGGGCCGCTGCATTAGTCCAATCAATCAGAGAATATCAATTTTGGTGAAAATTCTGCTTACAGTTTGCGTTACCCCTAGCGTTGTCCACAGACGGACAGACATTTTGCAGTCAATCTATTTTTCGTTATCAAGAACCCACCAAACATGGTATCTGACTATATAACGTGTTAGAGAATACTACAGTCAGGAAAAAGATTTATCCTCTTTTTCATTACTAGGGCCCGGTAAAGTGTTTTACTGGCGAAAATTCGCCGTTTTCCCCAGCCGCATTACAATACTGATAATACACTATACAATATTATACTGTGTAAGCAGTAGGAGAGATAGTCAACATTGTTTCACACACGGAAAATAACAATATAAACGATATAATAATATAAACCCAGTAGTTAATAATTTTCAATATTCGCGGTTATTCTTATTTAGTATTAAAATGAAGACATTTTATTAATTAACATTATACTTATTCACTACAAGGTACTTACGTTTGATTGCTCTATCACCTCTCGCATCCAAGGAATTTGCAAGCTATGGCGCATCCGAGGTATACTTGGGTTTTTCAAACGTGGCGGCTGACGGTAGTATCTCCAAGATGGAATTCGGCACGACTTTTTGAGTCATTGTTAGTCCTGCCGCTAGACTCGCTTGATCTGCAGCACTGCTTGATTCGCGATTATGCGTCATCTCTCGACAGGACCAAAGAAAGACGCAAAAAATTGTGCCGAATTCCATCTTGGTGATACTACTCTCAGCCGCCAAGTTAGAAAAATCCAAGTATAGTTTGAAGTACAGGACCTTAGGGGCTTTTCCGATAAATGAACATCCCCCCTCGTTTAAAGATTTCAAACTCTTTTTAATCCTCATTAACATAATTTTTCCTGACAAAAATTATATTTACCCTATTACACTTCGGATACATAATATATTTACAACCAATAGTGGTCAATAACTTTAGGATTGATTATTTTTTGTAGGAAGGGATACGTTCGGCTGTTGGATCAGCCGGGGGGGGGGGGTCTTGCGCATTGTATCCTATTTCAGCCAATGATCTTCAGACACCAGTTTGCGTCACAATATTTGCAAGAATTTGAAATGCAGCCAGATACCAAAATTTTCACCTCATTATAAGACCTTGTACCACTTTCAAAATGTTTCTCCACACTTCTCGCTCTCCATGCAACATGGCGGCCAGCATCTGCTCTGGCTTTTCAAACGAAGTGCCCGCGCTGTGGTCAAGTGGTTCGTGACGCAAACTGGTGATGCGCAGAATCACCTAAAATCGGTGCACCAGAGGAACCCACCCATGTATTTCCACCATGATCAGCCACATCCACGGTGCCACGTGCTCCAGCTGCCGCATCATAGTGTGTTTAGAAAGTACGCGTTCCGATTGTTTAGCTGTGTTCTTTCATTTGTGTTTCATTTAGCTGTTTTTTGAGATTTATGGTTTTAATGACATCAATGATAAATGGAGGTTCGTTCTCTTTTCTTCGTTTTCGTTTTTAGGTTGTAAATTTATTAATTTACAATTTTTTAAATTTAATTTCTTTTTCTTCGCAGAATTAATTGAGAATGTGTGATCCACCATTCCTAAAGTGCAAGCGTTGTTAAGTTCTCCATGGTTAGGAAAAACAACGGTTATTAATGTTTACAACTATTTAAAACGGAAGAATCCAGGAAAACCAGTGCAATGGATTGTGGACAAAACAGCGCCAGCAGTCGGTTCAACAACTGTTTTTGCAACAAGTCCACCAGCTGCAAGTGGTTTAATTGCAACTCCCAATAAAAAGAGGAAAACTCGATGCATTTGAGTCATTAGCAGGGAAGCAAAATACCTCGACTTCGTGCGAAGTTCAATCCGCAGGATAGTGCATTCATTTTATATGAAGAATGTTCCGCCAACACTAAATAGTTATTTAAGGAATTAAACAGTGATAATGATCTCTCCAATTAAAAAAACAACCAGTTTTCATCTTTTACTAAAAGAGAATAGTTTTAGATTTGGGGAAAGGACGGAAATTACGCATTTGTATAATTCAAAAGGTTCAAAACATGCTAATTTAGCGCTAAACTAGCGCTCCACCCCATTGCGGGATTCGTCGACACTATCGAGCGCGTAATTTTTTGTTCATTGATGGTTAACTTTCGGTTCGTTTGGTACAGGAGAAAAGCGCCACATTTGGTAACACAGTCGCTATAAGAAACCGTACCTTGTACAACGAGCTTGAATTAACAGAGATTTCTATGTTGTTTGTGGTGGTTAGAGCGAGATATTCCCTAGTAGAGAGAAAGTCCATATTACAGTTTACATATTACATATTATTACATATTACAGTTACTATTTATTTACGATAGAAGTGGATATTGTGAGACCTATATAAACAAAATAGACTCTTATTATGAATTTTATTTAATTATACGAATGAATTTTGTTTCATAGATGGAAAATATTTCAATACCATATAAAACTTATCGTTGACTAGTTTCTTAACTAGTGCCAACAGATCGCGTGGCCAAGGAATGGAAAATTGAGGCCTAAGATTGAATATAAAAAAGCGCTATTACACAATTAGCAAGAGCAGAATTATAAAAAGTAACGTAATAAACACATGTATATATTTTCTTTACAGTGATCGCTAATAATGATCAGAATTTCCTCAGCTGAGTAGAGCGAAAAGTCTTTGGTAAATTGCGCAACGCCGTAATGTCCTTGATATTGGCATACCTACTCCGTGCTCACGCTTCTTCTAAGTTTCGTTGTTTTGATCACTTTGAATACTGTTCGTGTCTGGTCGACAAGTGCAAAATATCACTATGTCTGAGCGAATAAGAGGAAGATTTTTTTCCAGAGCGAAATTTGAGAGAAGACGAAAGAAAGCCACCGAATGTCACACAGAACAGTGGCATAGTAGAGTGTTTTCAAATATTTTTCAATGTTTGTTTCTCTCTAATTTTTATTTCTTTAATTATCTAAGCCAATGGTAGGATAAATCTTAGATTATCTGATTGTTTAACAAAAAAGTTTGGTTCTATCCTAGTTTGTATAAAGCTTTGTATTGTAAGTTATCAGTTATTTTTTTTCAGCATAATTTTATATCATGTTATGATATTGATTTAGATGCAGATATTGTGAAAAGTACATACCAAACTAATAATGATAAAATGAAATTACATCATCTATAATTTTAGAGCTGCATTATTTAATCCTCAATAATAAAATTATAACATTGTTGAAGATAAAATCTTCAAAATAGATTTCCAAGTGGTAAGATATTTTTTAATCGTTTGCCTTGATGTTGTACTCAAAATAAAAAAAATGTTTTGGAAAAAAGAAATGAGACCCATTGAAAAGGCATTACTACTTTTCAAGGAATGCGAACAATTAAAGAAAATACAGTGCTGCAGGAAAAAGGGGTTTCTATTAAAATACTATTACTACGAAAGGCTGAATTTATCATCTCTCTTACAATTTCAATTTTATTTGCCCATGGCTGGATGTAGAATCAGTGGGCCTCCAAGTACAAGATTGGTTTGGGCACGCCTTCAGAAAAAAAATCTTTAATTAACTAAAAAAAACCACTTATTATGATAAAATAAATCCTTTTACAAATACAGATGTAAATAAACAAATTACTTACAAAGTGGAAATTACATTTTTAATTTCTCATTTACAAATGCATGTTCCAATAAATTTATTTTGAAATTCAAACATTGTAGTTCAGTAAACAATTTGACCAATGATTATACTCAGATAAAAACATTTAATGGAATTTTTAATAATATTTATTTTAAAATACGGGTATGGGAGTCTCAAGACTTCTTATTTTGCTAGTAGGGAAATCCAGATCTGTATTTGACTAGTATACCTTGAATGGTTGATAATAGCACCAGCATAAAAATATTTTATCATTTCTACACATTTGATACCACTAAAAAGTTCATTGAGAGTTAAGCTAACTATGCTAAAGGTTGCTGCTTCGAGTCCCGTTTAGTAAAGTATCTTGCATATGTGGTGTAGAAGGTAATGACATATACTTAGTATTTCGCATAATAAAAGAGAATATGAATAATATTTACATAATTAATTATTCGAAGAATCGAATAAATCGGTAATCATTGTTCAGGAGAAAAAATTAAAAAGCTTACATGCGGCAGAATACGAAATAATAATGCTGCCCTGTAGATATTAAAAATCTATAAACTCTCAAGATCACCCATTTGCTCATAGAGTGCGATATCAAAGTGATTCATTTGGAATATTAATTAAATTGAGCTTTTCATTCAGATTGCACAAATATTTATAACCATCAAATTTCAGCTTTGCTGAATATCTGGTTAAAATGAAGGGCAATGTTTTCCAGGAGTGAGGATCTTTTAATTGTGCCCAGAGGACCCAGAGTAATGTAAGATCTCTTGCCAAAGACTTGTCACTCAATTTGAGCGAAGCGCGCTACGCCCGCGATGTTGCCAAACTGCGCGTTACCGTCCTGATCCTCTAGTAAGCATGCGAACGTCTCCCTTTGGACTGATTAAGGCTTATAATTTTGCAAGTTTCTCCCATTTGAAATGGTAAATGTCCTTCAAATTGCGCATATTGATTCTTCGAAATGCTAGCTACCTAAAGAAAAGTTTTTAAAAAAAATTTCAACAGTTAATTTTCTCACAATTTTAAAATTTCAGTTCACATCTGTCACGTCCCCTTAAGAGCCCATGTTAAAACGACAAACTTTACGCGCCTCATAACGCGAAAACTAGACGGTGAAAAGCATCCAAACTACTCAGAACATAGAACAACCTCTCATCTTTTGATTAAGACAATAAAAAGGCATGTTAAACATAAAACGCATCTCGCTCTAACCATCTTGAACTCGTATTTAACCTCGCACGCGCCATAGAAGAGCACTGGGTATGCAGAGTTGCCAGATGCGGTGGCTAGAATTATGGGAATGAAATTATGGTACGATGTGAACTTACTAAATTTGAGGTCTATATCAAATTGGCGCATACGTGTGAACACCCTTTTAAGTGGTTTATGTTTTTGGATTCCCAATGGTTTAGTTTATAAGTCTACAAAAGTTTATTACTGTATCTTTGAATTTGAATTCACAATGATAGTATATACTTTCGTTTTTATAACATGGCGCGTGAGGGTTGTCTTCATGATGGAATATGGCGCGGCTTTTTGCGTCTTTCTCAGTCGTGCCGCTAGATGTCGAAAGATAGCGACCGCATCAAGCAGTGCTGCAGATCAAGCGACATGTAGCGGCACGACCGAGGAAGACGCGAAAAGCCATGCCATATTACATCGTGAAGACAAGGCCTTCGCGCGCCGTGTATCGCCGTGTAAAACCGAAGTATCAGAGATGTTCAGAACACGTAACTTCGAGAGCTGGTGAACTCAGTACTGTCGCATCTGGGTGGCAAGTGTCAGTTGCTGGATGTCAGGAGCTAATAGTAGAGTTGTAAGAGACCCCTATAGAGCCTTACTAATTGTTAAAAAACAGTGTATGAGTCGATTTTCTTTTAGTAAGACAAGGCCATCTTTCGTAAGAGGTTTTCCCTTGCCGATAATGATTTAAAAACATTTTTGTTTTTTGTGTAGATTCACGTTCTCGAAGCGAAATGTTCTTTTTCACTAAAATAAAGTTGTATCTTAAAGATAATCAAGTTGTGTGCGGTAATGAACTGGAGAAAAGGGGGAGGAAGAGTCAGAGTAAGCTGTTCCCAGAAACCAGGATCAAAGCAAAATTATAGAACCCTCAGAAAAAAGGCAACCACAGCTAGTTATGAAATTGCAACGAAAGATTTAGGATAGTGTCCATGATGCACACATTTTTACCATTACAAGAAATGTGAACACTAGCCCAATAAGTAACGCACGTATGAATAGATTGTTTACTGAAATAAAATAAAAGCATTCATTGACTACTTGCTCATGGGACGATGTTCATAATATTGTTCAAATAAACGATAAATATCATATTTTTTTTCGACGCTTTCATTTTACTTTAAATTTTAAATTCAACAAAACAAAAGTAGTAAAATATACGACCACATCAACTTGAAACGTTATAAAGAACGTTGTTTTAAAAGATAGTTACAAAAGTAAACGATCCGGCAACAGTGGCCTGTGTCTTCAACCAATATTTCTCGAGAATTGCAGTTGATGTAACGAAAAATCTAAATGCATAGTATTCAACAACTGAAGTTTTCCCAAAAATTTTCAATACGATGTTTGTCTCCGAAAACTATTTCTACAAAATTGTCAAAATATTCGGTGAACAAAAAAAAATAAACATTCCATTAGTTTATGTGAATTTTCGAATTGTTTTCTTAAAGATTTATGCTACTGCCATTATACAAGCGTTAACTGACATATATAATGGATCTTTAAGCACTAGAACATTTCCAGATGTTTTCAAAACAGCTAAGATTAAACATCTCTTAAAAAAAATATAGGCCAATTTTTCTTTTGTCAGTTTTCTCAATTCTATGAGAATGACTTTTCTACGGAGGAATAGAAACCTTTCTCAGAAAATACGAAGGGTTGTCGGACTGCCAACATGAATTTAGAAAATAAAAATTACGGAAACAGACATATTTCCTTTTCTTAAAAATGTCACTTCAATGGATCAAAACGAAGCACCTATCGGAATAATTTTAGATCTCTGAAAAGCATTTGACGTCATTTACCATCATATTTTACTTTCAAAATTACGTTCGTATGGAATTTGTGGTATTGCTCTAGATTGGTTATGTTCTTAAACAATGAACTCACAGCGTAGGAGTACCACATTGGAATGAGTGGACATTATCTACTCACCTTTCCGATTCTTTGCCAATTGCACGCGGAGTCCCACAGAGATAGATTTTATGCCATATTCTCTTCCTACAATACGTAAACGAAGTGCCCTCGACGATTCGAAACGGAAGAACAATTCTTTCTGCTTATGATACGAATATTATTTGCAATAAAGAAACCGTAAATAGAACAATACGAGATTTTTTATATGGGTTCCGTAAAAACAAATTAATAGTAAATGACAAGAAAACGGTTTCAATGCAGTATCCCATTTCAAATAAACAATTGTCTATTCCATTGATTATAAACGACGTGCCACTGACGGATGTTAAGGCAATGACATTTTTGAGTCCCTCTATTCAGTCAATTCTCAAATGGAACACCCATTTACAGAATTGAACAAATTTAGGTTCATTAGGCTATGCGTTCAGAATTCATTCAAATCCAGTCAGCTTTCATACTGCTCTTTGTGTATACTTCGCGAATGTTCATTCCCACATGAGATATTGCATAATATTCTGGGGAAATACATCTTACAGCTCTCAGAATTTTAAAGTACAAAAACGAATTGTACGAATAATAACCAAATCCCACCAACGTGATTGTTGTAAGTCTCTCTTTATTAATCTAGGAATTTTACCATTAACTTGTCTGTTCATTTACGAATCAGTGGTTTGTGTCAAAAATGATTTGCTTAAGGATGGGAATATATTTTAAGAAAACGCCGATATCTAACACCCGACGTAAAAAGCACATTCATCAGGTGACAGTATCAACAGCTCGTTACGAAAAATTCGCATACAATACACAATAAAAATTCACATACAACACACATAAAATTAACAAACATTATTTTACAACACTTTGCCAGATAACATTAAACGATTAAATTCGATAGAAAAGTTTAAATCCAAAGTGAAATCGTTTCTGCTGCATAACTGTTTCTATACAATTAGAGACTATACTGAGCATCGCAAGGAAAGTAACATTAATTTTAACAGTGATATTTAATGCATTATTTACCATTGAACTGTTTAATTCTAAACAATATGTAACAAGTATTGTATCGCAACTTCTGAGTCAACGATCCCCATCTCGATCGGGTTTTTCGTCCAGTTTCCCTCATCCATTGAGCAAATGCTGAGATGGCCCCTTGTTTTGCTTCTGGACATAAATGTAACTTCATTATATGTGCATGTCTTTTAGAATTCAGTGGGAAATATAGTTATTCAAATAATCGTTTCCATGTTGTCGCGGCTTATTCCTTGACGAAGGACATAAGGGGTAAGAGCCTAAATCTATAACTGATATATTTTATTTTACATTGAATTTTTTTACAATCCTTGCAAAAAACGCTTTTTTTTGTTTTCAAAATTCAAGTAACATATGGCTTAGTGTAGGGATCCCAGAATTTTGAAAACCTGCACATAATTCTCTTCCCCATAGCATGCCACACACAGTTTTTAACTGTTTTTGACGTAAAATAAATAAATAAATAAATAAATAAATAAATAAATAAATAAATAAATAAATAAATAAATAAATAAATAAATAAATAAATAAATAAATAAATAAATAAATAAATAAATAAATAAATAAATAAATAAATAAATAAATAAATAAATAAATAAATAAATAAATAAATAAATAAATAAATAAATAAATAAATAAATAAGTAAATAAATCGTGGCAGTAAGTCGGTTCTTTTACGCAAAGCACTTGGGATAATGTCCCACATCTGTGATTGTTTTGTCTATGCAAATAGTTTTTATTATACGGGAGCAAATATTTTCATATCAATTCTTGCCAAAAACAGATATTGCTACATGTATTCATAATTTACCTTAATATATACTAAATGAGTTAGAAAGGACATCCCAGAGCTCAAGAAACCAAGCATGTATTGCACTTCTCCCCATAGTACGAAGAACATATATGCATTTATTCAGAACTACCACAAACAGGAGAAGCATAGGCTATATCGTCTTAATGCTGTATTATAAATATCCAAGGATATGACAATTTGAAGCTCCGATTCACAGTTTTTAGTGCATGTAGATCGAAGAGTGCAGCATAAGTTTTCTTAGGCCGATGGATGATATGGAGTTTCTACATGTGTCGAGTGTCTAACATTGCTCTTAGGAATTTTACGGGTTTGTTGGGTGGACGCCAAGGTACTGGTGAATTTGCTATTGTGATCGATGGAAGGTGGGTTATTTTTTTCAGAGTGAACATTTTCGATGGGTTTAATACGTGCAGGCGTAATTTTGCTACTCAGTCACAGAAAATATAGAATGATGGCCATTTGTAAATTGTTGATCGCTACTGATAATACTTGGTTGGCATTTAATATTGCGGTGTCATCTGAGTGATGCATCTACAACTGTTCATTAGTCCTGTAGGTGTTGAATGGTTTTTTATTGCAGGAGGCGGATTTGAGTTCCCTTAGTGGAGAAATACAATGTCGGCTAACAAGTGTTTCTTTCTCTTTTCTTCTTCTTCTTTTGGCTAGTCTCCAGACGCTCGTAGCAATTTCATGCGAGACTTATCCTGAGCAAGTATACCTAGGGTAGTTTGCCATTGCTTTCCCTAGGGGCGCTATTGCCCTAATTTTGACGTTTGATTTGAATACCAGATAGCGCAGGCCAAGATACAATAACCACAATCTTATACAGTAATTCATATCGAATCTCTGCTATATTTAATTTTGCCAGGATCGGCCAAGTGCCTTTCTGTTTTACATGCCGACAAGTGTCCGCATGCAGGCCATCAATTTTTGGCACCTCAAAAATGCCCCCCCTCCCGACTTTGACAGGTTTTGAGCCTACGAACTTGGGATCAGTAGCCCGGCATAAAAATCACTATACCATGAAAGCCGATAGAGCACAGCGAGCATGTAAAGAAGTACACCTGCGATTTTCCTGATCTCTCTGAATTTTCGAAAATTGCGTAAGTTACAATCAATGCAAGAACTGATGTGCTGTTGTACCATCACTAGTTTAAGATAATTTTATTACTACTCACAGTACGCCACACGATGTTTTCGACAGCACTTTACGTTAAACAAATAAATGGTATTGACAATTCATAAAGGAAGAAAACTAATGATGCAGCAACAGCACATATTTTCTCATATGTTCCTAAATTTTCAATTTTCAAAAATTCAGAGAGTTCACCGAAAAAGAGACCCGCCCCATTATTTTAAGCGACCCTTCTATCCGGGAAAAAGATTTAAGGAAAAAAACTGAAGTTTTTTTAAAATATGTTTTTAGAAAGTGATTAAATTTCAAACTAAATCACGCGAAAACTGCTAGTTTTAAAAAAAATAGACGTACATGACCTTTTTAGGGGACGATTCTTTACAGCAGACTGACGCAAATACATCTTCAATTTTGTTATTTTGAAATGTTAACTTCTTGCAATTAAAAAACAACCTGAGAGTTTGCTGAAAATGGAACTAGCTCCATACATTTTACATACGAGGAGAAAATTAAAAGAAAAAATTTGAGCCGTTTTTGAGAAAAAAATTATTAAACAAATTTTAATTGCCTGGATTTCGCGCAAAATTACTCAAAAACTACAGACGGACAGACGGACAGACAGACGGACAGACAAACGGAGAGACAGACGGACAGACAGACGAATAGACAGACGAATAAACAGACGGACATACAGGCGGACAGACGGACGGACAGACCTTTTGCCGTCAATCGATATCAAGGACCCAATAAATGGATTAGGGATACATCACGTGTTAGAGGAAGAAATTTACGTCTTATAGCAGTAGGATTTATCCATTTTTTCGTTGCCAGGGGCGGGAAATAAGGGTTTTTCTGTCGAAAATTCGCTGTTTTCCGGCCCGAGATTACATAACCTGCACTTCTTGCGAAGTGCGAGAAAGTAAAAACTAAAAATATGGGGAATTTTTAGTTTAGAAAATGTTTGAATTCAGTCCCCTAAAAAAAATGGATCTAGTGAGAAAACCTTCTGGATTTTTTTCCTGAATTGGGCTCTTTTGAGTACCAATTGACTGTACTAATATTACTGTTCAAGTGATCTTTCGCTTGGAGATATAGAGCCCGCCTTGAACTGGAAGATAATTCCTTATGATGTGAGGAATGCTGAAATGAGAATCATGTGGAATACGTTTTGTAAAGGAACAATATATTCAGAAATACTCTTTTAACCCTCACATTTTTACGATTTGTTTGTCGGTCACAAGGCCGGGAATTATACATCCCAAAATCCATGTTGATTATAATGTTTTGAATTCTGAGATATTTCACTAAAATGCTCATCTGCTTCTCGTCGAAAATTCTTCAGAGCTACAGAGGATGGGTAAAATAATTGAAGCATTGTTGTCGTCACTGCTTCATAAATAGGCTGATGAACGATATTTTTCCTTTTATATAGTTTTAATTTGTCTTGATATTCACATAAACCTTGAATAGTTTCAAGTTGAATTTTGTGTAAGTCTTCCTCAAAAACATCACGCAATATCTGCAGACGAAGGAGGAGGAAATGCTGCTCCTTAGCGTTGCCTATCAAGTGGTCAACAACGGCTCAATAATGTTGAGATCGAGAGTTTGTGATGGGCATGGAAGTGTCGAAGTTCATTGTCATGCTCTTGTCATGTTTCCTGTCAAAACATGCCTGAACAGTTCGGGCTGTATGAATTGAGGCATTGTCATTTTGAAACAATGCATCCATGAAAAGGATCAAAATCTCTACAATAGGATGCACCTGATCCCCTAAAATATTAACGTAGTCATTGGCAGTAAGGTGTCTATTAAGGATAATAGTGGGGCATCTAGAATCTCATAATATTGCCTCCCAAATAATCACTGTTCCTCCTTCATGTTTTACTGTGGGAATTAAACAACCTGGGGCAAAGAATTCTATAAGTGTCTTCTGCATGTAAACATGGCATCGTTTCGGAAACAATGTGTAAGAAAACTCATCAAACGATATAAATTTGTTCCAATCATGTGCTGTCCATTCTATTGTCCATTCACCCTTATTTTCGCTGTAGAACGTTAATCAGTAATGAAAGTTTTAGATTTCACACATTTAGAAAAAGGTTGGTTTGATGGAGTTCTGTTTGAACTATTATTTTTTAAATAATCCTTTGGATATTTTTATTTTTTTTTATTTATTTTGGATAAGTTCATTGATTTCTGCAGTTACTAGCGCCGTAGTTGAAGGTTCTTTAGGACAATACTTTTTAATGTTCGGCGATCCCTGCCTGTCAGGAGTGATTTTCGTCTTCTATTTCTCTTATCAGCGACTGTGTTGACCGTCATAATTGTGAACACTGTGCTCGTGGATTCATGAAAAATGTTACAGACTTATCAGCGCACCAATAATTGTCTTTGAAACTGTCAAATAACCCATTTTGCATGCCTCACTTACGAAGTGGCACCCTCCAGAGTTCGAAATATACAGGCAAATATAGCCAGTAGTACATGAAAGTAGTAATGTAATATCAAAATAATAATTCAATGAAAGATTGTTCAGAAGTACCAACGTGGGAGAAACAGTATGCCTTGTAGGACAGTAATATCATTATTCTGTCCATCCTCTGTTCATTAATGAATGTACTCATTTTAATGATATATTGCAATATTTTTGCTTATTGATTTTGTGACCAACATTATTAGTCCCGAGAAAAGGGTTTCATATCTAGGGAGAGGGTTAACAGGATTACCTCCCCCTCTCGGATTCGCTCCCGCTTTTACGCTGGAGGATTCTGTTTACGAAGCAGAAGAGAAGAAATATCAAGGGTCGTGACAGCGACCAGACGAGCGAAGGTTCAAATCAAATTTCCCCTTCCATCTTTGTTGAAGGAGATGGAAAAATGTTCATGTGTCTCAACGTATGTGGCTGTGAATTACATCGTGGGGTAACCTCATCACTTCGTTCGGGCCTGTATCCAGAGAATAAATCCCGAAGGTTGAAGACTCATTGACAGGCACGAATTTATGAAAGGGCTAAATGAACAATTTCCTAGGGTTGCACTTTTTAAGGGGTGGCAAATCTTTCCAGTTAAAATATAAATAAACGATAAAATATTGATTCACGAATCAGTGATTTTGTCAAAAATGGCTTACTTAAGGGCGAGAATAATTTTTCAGCAAACATCGATGTTTATAATTGTAACACTCGGCATAGTAATCATATTCATCAGGTGACAGTACAAACAGGTCACTACAAAAAATTCACATAAAATTCATGTACTATATTATTTTACAACATTTGGACAGATGACATTAAACGATTAAATGCGATACAAAAGCTTAAATACCAAGTAAAATAGTTTCTGCTGCATAAATATTTCTATACAATTAGAGACTATACTGAGCATCAAAAGGTCAATAATTTTAACAGTGATATTTAATGTATTATTTATCATTTGAAATGCATAATTCTAAAGAACATGTAACAAGTATTGTACTTCAGTTTCTGGGTCAATGATTCCCATCTCGATGAGGTTTTTCGTCCAGTTGCCCTGATCCTTGAAGAAATGCTCAGATGGCCCCTTGCTTTGCTTCTGGACATAAATGTAACTTTATTATCTGTGCACGTCTTCTAGAACTCAGTGGTAAATACAGTAATTCAAATTATCGTTTTCCATGTTGTCGTGGCAGGAAGAATTATTCCTTGACGAAGGACGTAAGGGGGTAAGAGCCTAAATCTATAACTGATTTACCCTTGAAAATAGATTTTATTACATCGGAGCGAATATTTTGTTAACAATCCTTGCAAAAAACGCTATTTTTTTTTCTATATTCAACAGTCAACTAGAATATGACTTGGGGTAGGAAGCACTGAATTACGAATACGTGCACAAAACTAACTTCTCGTAGCTTGTCACACATAGTTCTTAATTGTTTTTGACGTGAATGAATAAGTAAAAATAAATAAATAAATAGAATTATTTTTATAAACGTAATTTTAATTGCCAAATTTGTGTATTTTTATCGACTTATATCAACAAAGGAATGTCGAATTTGTTTGACAGGTTGCAATCTTCAACATACACTAATTATTTCTGTCGCGAAGAAATATGTAACTTAAGTGGCTGTGTTTGATTCGGTCAAAACATCTTATGCGACAAAGTGCGGAGATTTAAATCCTGATTTAAAGTAAATGACTTTTAATAGCCTATTTACACATAAAGTCTCTGATTTTCATCAATAAATTCTCAAATTGTACCTTTTTAAGGTCTTGGCATTACTTTAATTGTTGAACTGCTTAAATTAATCAATAAGAATTTTACACCGATGCAAATTATACACTAATAACACATTTGAAACTGGTATTGCCAGATTAGTCCATGCAGATGTTATAATATTGCAATTTGTGTCTTACTAATCCTTCAGATATCTCGTCAAACTCTTTTCACTAACAGGAGAACAGGAGATTCGAATTTGTAATTATCGAAAAATGAGAGATTTTATTGAAAATTGGACTTAAAATTTATCAGTGCACCTTGATCTACTAGGGAGGAAAAATAAAGAAAAAAATCCGTTGCGAATCGTGGAAATCGAAGCCCGGTGTTAAAAGTAGGAAATCGGAACGAAAACCCGTTGGTTACCGTTCATATTGATTTCTACAAACGAATCTATAATGCCATTTTCTGTAGTCCGGCGATTTTTTCGTGAAGTTTGAGCAACTGGAGCAAGATAGAAACCTTTTTTGCACATTATTACTTATGATTTAAAGGTATGCTTCTAAAAACAATTTTCGGATAAGACATAACAGAAAATTTAAAACCGATTGGGTCGTTATAAACTCTTAGTAGAATTCGATGCTATTGAAACGACATCTGGCGGTGCTATTCGGTAGATTTTGCGGCACGCAACCTGGTATTTGGAGTGAGTTTGGAGTAAGGGGATGGGTGATTGGAGTGATTGACTATTGGTGATTGAGTTTGGGTATTGGAGGATTTGCAAAATATGGCACCACCAGGTGGGCTCCCCATCGTTTTTGGTTTTGCGGCTGTCTTAATTTTTTTCGGCGGAGACCGTTCTTTCAACAAGTGGGTGTGTTTTTAAAAGAATCCTTTCTTCATGGTGAACGTCAAGTAGCCCTCTTCAGATTAAAAAGTTGTTTGTTGATAAGTTTGTTTCTTATAGGAAATTGATGAGGTAAATGTATAATATAAGAAATCTTAAAATTAAAGAAAACAACTCAGAATGAATTTTGTAAACATTGTGTTTTTATTCATTATTAATGTTGAGTTTAATTTAGTCCCATAATTTTTGACTTACCACTTGCACTAAATATATCACTAATTGTGGAACATAACAAGGTTCATGAATTAACTAAAAATTACTCGAAAACTATTTGGTATGAGTGAATATTTATCACTCTCACGTCAACTATTTTGGTAATTAGATCCTTAAGCGCCATACATGCTATATCCCAGAAGGTTGCGGAATTCCGCTTCCACTAAAACGTGAGATCCGGGACTGACATACACGTCGTCTTGCGTGTGTTTCGTCCTTCAGATATCTCCGCCAGCGGGGCAATTCCTCAGCCCGGACGATCACTAAGCTCTTGACTGGTCTCTTTTGGTAATATGGCGAGTGTTTGTAAGTGTGTGTGTGTGCGTGTATGTAAGAGAAGAAGAGGGGACTACGATGAGGAAGGGAAATTGCACGCGATCCGTGGCGTTTGTTAGGATTCTGCTCAGGCATTACTAGTCGAAGAAACCACGAAACACTACCAATGAAACGAACTGGTTGACTGCTAGAATAATTTTTCTCTTTACACTCATTGCATTAGTCCTAGTTATTCGACTAGTGTCGAAAATACGCAACCGTCGGAACTCGAACCCTAGGACCTCCCGGTCTGCAAGGACATCCCAGTCAACGTTGTTGCCGGTGAGCTATCGCGGCCGGTAAGACCATAAAGGAAAACATACATGGAATTATTTAAAAATCTAATATTTAGGAATATTCTGTATTAAGAAAGAAACATATCTTTTAGTATTGGCATTGTATGAGGGAATAGAACATTAAATTCGATTGTATGCCAAACACTGCGGTCAGAATTCAAGGAATATACATTTTGGAGAAAATCTTGTGAATGGTTTAGGCGCTAGTGTTCTCCACAGACGGACGGACACACACGATAAAAAATACTTTTTCGATATCATGGACTCCCTAAACATGGATTCTGTCTTCGCTACGTTTTCAAGGAAACTTCGTGAGGCGAGAAAGTAAAACCATTTTAATACTTGCGAGAGGAAGGAAAATCTACTTTTCGTTATCAAGAATCCACATTATCAGTGGTAAGACTTATTTTGTAAACTATATCAAAAACAAAAACTAATGCTGTTACAACAGCACATACTCTCTCGTAATATTGGTAATGGTTATGTAATACTCGTATTATAATGCGACAATTTCTGCCTGACTTTCACTTGAGCACTTAAAAACTTCTTAAGAAAGAACGCGAAAAAATTCTTTTTTTAAATTAAAAAGTTTAAACAAAACATCATTCATCCGTTGAATTCAGTATTTTCATGTATTCAGGGTATTCATGTACATAAACGCATCAACGACGTCCAATGCGCATTTTGGCAGCAAATAAAATTAGCAATTTATAATAATACCCAACGGGTGGCAGCGATGGCGGTCGCTGCCGACTTCTGCTGCGTTGCCAAACAACGATGGAATATCCATTTGGAAACGGAGGAATCCTAATATCGCTGACAACCAAATGCAAATACATAAATAAATATAATAGTTATTACATACAATATTGTAATATTCTTAAAAATTGTTCGTTTTAACACAAATTACACGTTATTCTCCTTGTCTTAGAATCAAATGCTTGTTAAGTGCTCATACTTAAAAATTTCATTCAAATATTGCGATAACTACTTATGTTACAAAAAAATGGATGTGAAATAATTTGAACATCTAGTATTTTAAAATGTATTGCATTTAGAAATTAATCTTCAGCTTGAATAGTGGGGATGCAGTACAGGTTCTGAAAAAACAATTAACATTGCCACAAATATAATGAAATATTACGGGATAACGACTAAAATTTTGAAAAATATATATACAAACTGATTTTAAAATCTAACTTTGATAAATTTTGCATTGATAATGAAATCTCTCCCTTTAAAATACTAGGTATAGCTTACTTTTAAAATGTTGTGAACTTAAATTGTAGAAAATGTGAACGCAAAAATTGTGGGAAAACTACTAACATTAAAACAAATACAAGCAATTGCACTTATTTTAAGATCTAATTTTGAAGAAGAGATTTCATAAACTAACATTTTTTCTGCCGAAAAATTTGTCGACAGTAAAACGTCTGTTTACCCATCTATCTGTGAACGATGCTAGTGGGTAAACCGTAAGCAGGATTGTCATTAAAACTGATTTACCCGGATCGAAATGCCGCGGCTCCTTGAATTTCAAATGGATATTTTGATTTTTGAGGATACTCTAGCTACAAGGACCCCAAAATGTGTAAGTTCTGCAAGTTATATAATTCTGATAAGCAGAGGTATACCTAAGATTTTTCTCTGAGAGAGGAAAAATAGCTATAGTGTCCACACGAATTGAATTTTTTTATAAAGAATTTTTCATTTATACTGTACCCGCCGAACACCTTTGCATAGGGAGTTGCCTAACATTCAGGGGTAAATGTCACAGGTGTTACTTCGTTATATGTGATGCGGAAAACTAAAAGGGACCATTTGTCGGGAAACAAAGTTTTGCCATAGACCCAAGAATCCAAGATACGTTATTTCTTTTTTCAATGTATTCAGATCTGTAAAGAACGTTCAAAAATATTTGTAAACTAATTTCATTTCTTAAATATTTAATTTTTGAAAATATTGTGATTTTTAAATAACGAAACGTTAAATGCGTTTTTTACAACTTCTTTTTTCCGATAACAAACATACAAACTACCATAACTTTGCCAAATTTATAAATATTTTGAAGATTTTTACATCAAATTGTTAGAATTTTAATTGTTTATAATTTGGCATGAATAACTCAATTTTGAAAATTTTCTACATATGATCCACTTTAATTTTCCACATTACAAACAAAATTTCCCACCACATGTTCGTTGGCAAAAAATGATCATCTTCAATCACTCTTCATGCCCTGGAAGTTTGTAACATTTATTGTCAGATATCCCGTATTTGTTACAGGCATATGCTGTCTTTTAGATTTATATAATACAAATGGTAACTAATGCATTAGTAAATTTATTATAAGCTATAAAATATATCCGTTGTTGATACTCAGTATGATGTCTAAATTTGCTGTGCGAAAGAAAATTTCACAGTTTTTTGCAAGTGAAACTCTTCTAGCGATTGTTGAAGCCCAGGCTTTTATACATAGGATTTTAACGAAAAATTTACATATGTACATTTATTTGAACTGCAATTTGGTATGACCCGGAGGCAGTTAAATAACAATAATTACAATAATAATAACAACAATATTAATAATAATAATAATAATAATAATAATAATAATAATAATAATAATAAAGGAGTACAGTACAAGCGGAACAAGAAATAATCATACTATCTCTAATATTAAGTATTATAACAGATATTTTAACTCTGTCATGATACCCAATAATTATATTTCGGTGATGCTAAAATTTAATACAAGCTACATAAGTTTGGCTACGTTTTTTTAATTCATTGATCGCGTTCACTACACTTAACTGCACTGCACTACACTACACTACACTACACTACACTAAACTACACTACACTACACTACACTACACTGTTTTTGCTTTGAATTACACTGACCAGCACTTCACCGCACTTCACATCACTTACTCATTTAATGTCTATTACTCTCATATTGTTCTAACTTATTTCTAAAGCTTCGAACACTTAGAGGAAAAGCTTTGAAAATTGCTGCGGGTAAACTGTTCCAATCTTTAATTGTTCTGTTACAAAAGGAAAATTTCCCAAGATCTGAATTTTGTTTCTTTTTCGAATTTTGTGAGTGTGATCGCTTCGACCGAAATAATTTGGATTTTCTAGTCTAACCTGAATTTCTTTCCAAGCTGGTTGACCTACGTACGATTTATAAAGAGCGCAAAGCCTCGCCCTTGTTCTTCTCTTTTCTAGAGGTTCCCATGTCTTAGTTCTATAGGAAAACTTAATCGCTTTCCACTGTATTCTATCTAGATTTTTCCGGTGCGACTTTCTGTATGGATCCCAACATTCCACTCCGTATTCCATGTGAGGGCGAACCAGCGAAAAATATCCTAATTCTTTTTCGTTTGCAGAACTTTTCGTTTAAATTCTCATTACAAAATGCAAGGACTTCCACGTTTTTTTACTACCTGATTTATATGCTTCTCCCACCCTAATTTACTATCTATATGAATGCTTAAGTACTTGCATGATGAGACTCTTGAGATGACGACCTCACCTAAACGATAGTCTGGTTCCTGATCATTTCTTCCCCGCCCGAACCTTATTGTTTTGGTTTTCGATCCATTTCTTTTCAGCCCAATCACGTAAATGTTCTAAATCCTGCTGTAATATTTGTTCGTCAGCGCTACTTTTGATTTTTCGGTATATAACACAATCGTCTGCAAATAAACGCACCTTTGATTGTATGTTAACGTGGAGATCATTTACGTACGCTAAGAAAAGTAATGGCCTTAAAACACTTTCCTGTGGAACCCCTGAAGTAACAATACCCGTAGTCGAAAACTGAGTGCCAATTCGAACTTATTGTTTCCTGTCTCTAAGAAATTCGCTTCACAACTCTTCACACTTCTACAACACTTCGCCACTTCACAACTCTAGCGTCAATTCCTGAAGTTAATAATTTCATGATAAGTAGATTATGCGGTACTTCGCCGAATGCTTTCGCAAAGTCGATTACGATTGCATCCACCCTCCCACCCGCGTCAACTTCGTCAGCTAGATATTGAAAAAGATAAACGATTTGGCTTTCGCACGAATATTCTCTTGTAAACACATGCTGTCTGTGAAAAATCCAGTTCGCTTTTTCCCATTCGCAGCGAATGTACCCGGCTATTAAATGCTCCATTATTTTGCATACTACTGATGTGAGAGATACTGGTCTATAATTACAAACTTTCGTCTTATCACCATTTTTGAAAATTGGGACCACTGTAGCTGTCTTCCAATGTCTGGTAAACTTGCATTATTAATAGAAATATTGAATAATCTTAACAAATACGGCAATACTGCCTCCCCACCGAGTTTAATAAAATTTGTCGAGATGCCGTCTGGTCCGCGTGATTTACCATTTTCCAGTGATTTTATACGTTTGCGGAGTTCCCATGCATGAATCTTGAACTGGTTTTCTATTGGAAAATAATGAACTTGCTCCTGCGCCCGTTTTCGTTTGAATCCCGATCAAAATACTCGTTGAACGCATTTGCTTTCGCTTGGTCGTCGTGCAAAGGCGCGTTATCTGCGTCTCGAATTTCCTGAATTTCTTTCTTATTCCCCCGGCGTCTGCGGACATATTTGTAAAAGCCTGACCAATTATTTCTTCCTTCTCCAATATATTCATCAATTAAATTTTCTTTTTAATTATCAGGATTACTTTTCAGTATTTTGCAAGGAACGAACGTATCTAAAGCTGTTTCTACGATTGTTTTAAAAGCCCCCCATTGTTCCTCCATACCTCCTTCTGTTCTTAGAAAATAGTTTTTTTCTCTTAAGAAACTATGTAAACTTTCGACGTTTACTTTTCTATATTGCCTGACTGCCTGTTCCTTTCACCTTAGGTCGCATAATTACGTTTGTTTGTACTTCTACCATCACTGCTTTGTGGTCGCTAATCCCCTGAAAGACGTCGCAAGAAATGAACATTTCTGCAGGGTAAACAAGGAAAATGTCCAAAATTGCGCTCTGCCGCGTGGGTTGGTCGACTACCTGTGTTAGTCCCTGCTCCCATAGCAGTCGATTGACGCGCTTTTGAATTTTCCTGTCGCATACCTCCCCTCTCCAGTTAGCGTCGGGGAAGTTTAAGTCGCCAGCGACAAGAATAGAACGACCGTTTCTGTTTTCCACCCTATCACCGATTTCATCTAAAATTTCATAACCGTACTTACGCGGCCTGTAACAAGCAATAATTTTCACGGAATTATCTAGTATGTCAATTTCCATTCCTAACATTTCAAAGTTGTTACTAAACCAACTATTTCTAACTATTAACGATGTCTTGACGCAGAGAAAAACGCCATCGCCTATTGTTTTTCTATCTCTTCGATATAATTTATAACCGTAATGTAAAATTTCAGATTTAGCTACCTCATCTGTTAACCACGATTCTGTCCCTATCACTATATCTGGATCGCATGTATCAACTAAGTTCCAAAACTCAATGTTTTTTGTTGACAGTTTACCTGCAACAATCTTAGAAAGCCCTTCCTCGCCTGAACGTATCTGGTCGCTGTCGCCGCCGTCGCCGCCGTCGCCGCCGTCGCCGCCGTCGCCGCCGTCGCCGCCGTCGCCGCCGTCGCCGCCGTCATCGCCGTCACCGCGGTCTCCGCTTTCTCCACCGACACACATGTCAGCGCTGAATCTTCCGTCACCAGAGCGAACTCCTCAGTCTCTATCGCCATTGCCCGCCATTGGACCGCAGGGCGCCAAGATCGGCGGACATTCACGTCAACGGACGACCGGAGGACGTGTGCAGAACTCTGGTGTAGAGGCCACTGAGTGCCGCCACGCCTCTCCGGTTGAGATGGACGCCCTAGGCGCTCGACCTAGGGCGCTCTCCGAAATCCACCCGTTTGGATCTACAAAGGTGAATCCGAGCGCTTTTGCCACATAGTCCATGTCGCGATTCACACTAGCGACTTTACGGGACTAAACATCCCGGCGGCGGATGACACCACTTAGAACTATGCAGGCGGATGGAAAGCGCTTTTTCGCTGCTACCCCAAGTTCGTAGATCTCGCCCGTGAGATAGTCAAACGAGTGACATCTCCGAAGGTTGTTAGAGCCTCCGTGAATGATAACAGTGTCCGGGGCTTCCACATCGCAGGCTTCTATTTGTAATTTCAATTGCTCAACGCGGATTCCCGGGAAGCATTTTACATGAAGGTTTGCGTGACCCACAATAGAGTCACCGAACACAACACACTTTTTGGGACACGACCCCTCACGGTTATTCTTTGCCGCTAGACCCCTCACAACAGATGCGTATGATGCTGATGCTGTTGCCGTCGCCGCCGTAGGCCGGGGCCGGTGCGGTAGCCGGGACAGGCGAGGTCACCTCAGCTCGCAGGACTGCTGTGGCCAGCTGTGCCACCGTCACTGCCTCTTCCGTTGCGGCCGCTGCTGTCACCTCCATCTGTCACCCTTGTTGCTGCCTTCAGATTTTGCAGCTCCCGTTGAGTGGCAGAAAGCTTCGCCGTCACCTTCAGGAACTCCTGTCGGAGACGCGCCAGTTCATCGCGCAGACCACCTACGCCGTTGCAACACTCGACGCACCTCCACGGAACATCTACTGGTGCACCACGTCGCGTGGACACCGGACCAGGATTCATTTCGGCGCCACCAATGATTAGCAGTGTTGCTATGACAAGCAACGCAATGCCGTCTAGAGAAGGAACAGCAACGCTACCCTTTCCCAGCACGCACGCCACGCGGGCGGCCCAGCCGCCGATGCGGGCCCGGTACGCCTGCAAGTCGCAGCCCATTATCTCTATACCTGGGCGAGAGCGATCCCCAAAACACGTCCGCTCGCTACAACGTCCAGACGCAGACTGGAAATGCTTATTTTCTGGCTACACTTTGAATCGAATGCATAAAACCTTCATTACATTCTGAATTTATCCTCACAATACCTACACATCAATGAAAATCTTAACTCGATGCGTTCGAAAGGAGCAAAGAAATATTTCAGTCAAATTAGACAAATCAAGGCTCGGCTGTTGTACAAATTCCCAACTAAGCTGATTATTTATATTTGTTTCGATATTTTACATAATTTGTGCAAAATCCTTAAAAATATTTCTGCATTTCCAGAAAACGAAGTTTTAAATTCATAGAAATTGCTTTTTGAAAAACTATTTTTGTGGGTTTTACTCGGCAGCATTTTTGTTGCTGGAGTTCACTAGTCAATTGTACTAACTTCCCATACGCACAGAAATTGAAAGAACACTACGCAGTCTCCGGCCTTTTGAGAGGTGTCGATTGATTTTCTTTAATATCCAGGAACACTTGAAAACATACAAACACATACAGGCGCACATGCACACGCACGCACGCGCACACACACACACACACACACACACACACACACACACACACACACCACTTTACTAATTCTGAATGACGAAGAGGACTTTCTTAGTATCTACGAACTATTAAAACTTCATAAATAAAAATTAATATGTATACAAAATGGAATCATTTTGTATACATAAATATCTTTTATGGCCCAATCGTATGTCTTTTGTCCTACGTAAAAAAGTTCGATAATTTTTTACGTTGTAGAACACTTGACAGAAGTTTCAAATTGTGGTGGTATATTTTACTAAATAAAAGTCACATTCGTTAAGTAA
Organism: Teleogryllus oceanicus; assembly: GCA_964035755.1. Taxonomy (NCBI): domain Eukaryota; kingdom Metazoa; phylum Arthropoda; class Insecta; order Orthoptera; family Gryllidae; genus Teleogryllus; species Teleogryllus oceanicus. Next base: position 109,084,798 of record CAXIVR010000001.1, read on the forward strand.
ACGTGCTTAGAACACATTGTAAAAAAGCAAAAAGAAGCGGTATGATTTATTTTGTTGTGCAGAAAAAAATTATTTTCATATTATTAACATTTTACATCAACAAAAAAGTAATAAGCATTTTACACCAACAAAAAAGTAATTGAAACACCGTTTTGTTATTTTAATTTTAAAGAAACTAAATTCATTGCACATATTTGAAATCTTGCCAACGCGAAAATTAATTAAAAATTTTAAATGAGTAGAACATCACTGAAAGATCGTATGTACGTTCTTCCATCTGTGGGCTTGAATCCTAAGTTTTTCCTCTTTATTTCAACACTGAGGAATGTTTCGCAGGGCGTTCGGCTGACCTACTTTAAGACGGATTCTACAGCATTCTCTAATGCATTTTTATAGCTCCCAGTGGATTACTTTCGGTAGGAACAGAACGCAAAGGTCAGTTTTCATAGCCTCCCAATGTAAGAAAGGGCCGCAACGTATCAACTATTACCGGATGTTGTTTTTATTAACTTTGTTCCTACTCCAAATTCTATTTTTTAAATCCAGGGTAATTTGGAGGACGGGAGCGCGGAACTTGTTGCATCTCCGGGGACCAGCGCAGCCATTGGCGCCCGCGGTGCCCGCCGCCGCCTCCACTCCCGCCGCTGCCTGCCGCCGCCGCCGCCGCCCGCCGCCGCCACCCGCCGCCACCCTCGCCTGTGAGAGCGCGCATGCGCCCGGTGGCGGCGCCGGCGCAGGCCGGGTCGCGCCGGGGCGGGCGGCCCTCGGCCCACCGCCGCCGCCGCCGCCGCCGCCGCCGCCGCCGCCGCCGCCGCCGTCGCCGCCGCCGCCACCGCCGCTGCCGCTGCCGCCGCCGCCGCCGCCACCGCCGCCGCCACCGCGCCACGCCGCGCCGCGCCGCAGTCCGCCTCCGGAGTTTGGTGCGGCTTCATACGGCAGGCCGGGCCGCCATGGCGGCAGACACCACGTGAGCGAGCGCGAGCGCGCACGGACCACCCCGAGCGGCGGCGCCCGGCGGAGCGCGACCCACGGAGCCCGCCCGCTGCCGCCCGCCCGCCGCCGCCCCCCGCTTCTGCTGCTGCGTCGCTGCTGCTGTGGAGCGCCCTCCCTTCCGCCGCCGCCCTCGCCGAGCCGCAGTGCCCGCAGGCGTGCACGTGCCGGTCGGGCCTCGACCCGCTGCTGCTCCAACACGGCGCCGCGTCGACCTCTTCGCCCTGCGCCGGCTGCCGGGGCTGCACGCGCTCGACCTCAAGAGCAGCGGCGTGCAGGAAGTGGCGGGCACAGGTAAGACCCTGCCCAAGTTGCGGTACCTGGATCTCAGTGGCAACAGTCTGCATACCTTACAGACCTACGCGTTTCGGGATTTCCCTGACTTGACCTACCTCAACATATCTGGTAACGGTCTACACACCATCATGGCTTTCGCGTTCGTTTTACCCGGACTTACCGTGTTAGATCTTCGGTACAACAGACTCACCTTCCTGAAAGTCCATTATTTCACCGATATGCCCAGGCTCGAAGAGGTGTACCTCGGCTACAACGCGATCTCTATGATCCCGAGTTACGTGTTTACGCACAATCTGAAGGTACTCGACTTGTCGAACAACCACATCATTCGGCTGGAAGACAGCGCGTTCGAGGCCATCAACGTGACTGTGGAGCTGAGCCTGGCGCAGAACGGGCTGCGGCGTGTCCCCAACGCGGCCTTGAAGCGCCTGGGCCACATGCGGCGCCTCGTGCTGGACGGCAACAGCTTCTCCTTCCTGCCCTCGGGCGCCGTCGTCGGCCTGGCTGTCTCCTCGCTCAGCATCTCCTTCCAGAGGAACCTGCACCTCGTGCACCGGGAGGCCTTCCACAACCTGCTCGAGCTGGAGGAACTGCAGATCCGCGGTAACCCGGCGCTCACGTATCTCCATCCGCAGAGCTTGGTGAACGTGCCCAACCTTCGGAAGCTGGATATATCCAACAATGCTCTCTTTACTCTGGAACCCGAGCTTCTTCAAGCGTGTCCCAACATTTCGGAACTACACGTCAACAACAATAGCTTTGCATGCCATTGCAGTTTGTTGTGGTTGAAGAACAGGACCCACGAAGAAGTTTTTTGTGCAGAGAGAGAAAACGCCAATCGTACCGCGCTTGTGCACCTCCCGGAATCTCCTGACGCCTGCACACCTTATATTATTCCACTGTTTCCTACGTCATTTCACCACACGTTAGGAAACAATGTCTCTTTCCATTGCCGTGCTCTTGGATCCCCTGATATCAAAGTCCTTTGGTATTCGAAGAATAGTGAGAGATTGTACAACGGGCAGTGTGTGGGTCGCTTCTGTGTTATGGATCATACTTTGACTATACATTATCTTCATCATCAAGACTCCGGTTCGTATACATGTGTGGCTAAAAATTTCGCGGGTGTCGACACACGGATAGTAACCTTGGAGGTGCGAGACGTTAACGTAAACCTCTTTCCACTCACCGTTACGTCAACGTTCGTGACACTGACCTGGAACATGTCGAACTCTATATCCAACAACTACATGCTTCGGTACGAAGAAGTGAGGAAAGGCGCCAAATCGTCTCCGCAGTCTGTCACGTTCTCTGTCGGCATGAAGATGCACTCGTACACCGTGCACGGCCTGAAGCCAGGGATGACGTACTCGTTCTCCTTATGCATCCAGCGCGAGGAATACGTGATCGTCATCTCGACGACGTCCGTCACCACCCGCGAGGAGGACTTCCTGCTGACCTTGGGCATCGAGAGGAGCTACCTGAGCGCCATTCTGGTGAGCGTGGTGATCGGCGTGCTGCTCGCGTCGTGCATCGGCTTCTGCGGGCTGCGCTGCTGGAGGCAACGCCTCAAGCTGCAGCAGCAGGCGCAGCAACTGCGCAAGAGCGACTCGGGCACTCGGGGAGGTCCATTCTGCCGTCGTCGTCGACGCACTCGGACATGGCCTTCATCACGTACATCACGCTGACGGACGAGGCCCTGTTCGCGGAGCACAGCACGGAGAGCAACCTGATGGGGTACGCGTGACCCCGAGCCGCGCCGCACTCCCCCTCGCTGGCGGCCACGCCGGTCTCCGCCGGCCGCTGCCCGATCTTCTGCAGCGCCGCCGCGCACCCGCCCGCGCCGCTCGCCGGCCACTGAGCGACCCCTTCGCCTCGCGGCTCCGGCCCGCCCCTGCCCCGGCCCTGTCTTGTGCAGGCCTACGGTGTTCCTCTCAAGACTTGCTCCGAGTCGCTGTCGTTTCTGCATGTCGATGTTTCGCTCCGTTCCTTTACTCCTTTCGGCATTTCATTCACAGAGATGCGCGTAGATTTGTTGTTTTTGTTTCAGGAAATTGATGTGAACATGACTGCATTTCTTCGTCATTTTATCGATTTGAGCGAAACGTCGGTACACAATAGAAACTTAATAAATGTATGTACACGCGGCTTTACCTGTTGTGATGTGATGTCGCCAGGGAAAACGTGCTAATTGTTTTCATGTTCCATGCGCAAATACCGTTTTACCTCTTTCTTTACTCTTGTGTCCCATGACATTGCTTCCATGAACCTGATGTACATTTTTATCCATAGGTCCATCCAATCCGTTTTCCCCACATCCGTGATGTTTGTTGTTCTAAATGTTGGAACGCAGTTGATGTGATGTTCTCTTAACAACAGGCCTACACATGGTGGATCACGTTGCACTGAACGGTAGCATAAATCGGTCTCCACAACGCGGTGCTATCATACAATTTGACTGAACAATATTTTCACTAATAAATCAGAACGAGAGAAAATATCCTAGTTATATACACACGTTTCGAGGTGTTGGTGATTTTGATAAATTTGTAATTAATACCCTTCATATCCCCACGCATTCTTAACTTTATAAGAAATCTTTTATTAGGAAACTTAAATACATACAATCTAAAATTATATATACATATTGAAATATTTAGACAACATTCGGTAGAATTTTGAGTAAATCAACAGGAATTTTTCTTGTGTTCTCGGGGGCGAGATCTCGCTACTCCGTGAAACTCTACCAATTTTTCGAAGAACACTCATGCAAATTCTTCTTCCGTAGGGAAACTACTGACTTTACCCTTATGACATATCCTTGGCACGGTGCAATCCGGAATTAGGGTAAATAGCCTGCGATTGCACTGTAGAGACAAAAGGGTAGTTTTGTACTTATATTGAAAAAAAGCTGAGACCAAAACATTCAGTCAAACCAATGAACTATTTCGACAAAATTCAATAATAATATTCTAAATACGTTGATGTTAACAAATGTAGAGTTAAGAAAACCAATTTGGACATGCGGTAACAGAAGCAGCAAATATTTGTGTGTTAGACGACTGAGGTGCGTATACGTGAGGTTTCAGAATTACGCCTACTCTATATCGATTTTTCATATGCATATCTCGCGCGACTGCTGTGACTGATCCGTGTGGGCCAGGAAGTTTCCAGATGTATTTTGTACGTTACTATATACAAAATATACGGTGTCTTACTTTCGTGCATTTTGTTTCGTCAGAAAGCTGAATGGTTTGGTAGATAATTATCACTGTATTATCAATGGAATTAAAAACCGTGATGACCAATTCATACTCTGAATTTCATAAATTAATTTGTAAATGATATATTAACTGAGTGGTGAAATAAAAATGTATATTTGTAATGTACCATTGGCGTTGTCTATCCCATACTTACAGAAATAAATATGTATGAGACACCACTTTAGAATGGCGTACTTTATTTTTACCCGTCATTTTCCGACCTTGATGAATAGTACATTCCAATAAAATGAAAGTAAATGGAGATTGTACGTAAACCCCAGTTCTTTAATTAATTACTAAGAATTTTATAAAATATACATTTGTTTCTGATCAGACACTACAGACACACCTTTATTTACTTTCCTAAAGAAGACAATCTGCAGAAATGAATATAATGAGAAAAAATTGATCACAAGGAAAACATGCATTTTGAAAATGCAGTAACTCAAAACTATTTATGTTGTAAATGTAGCAAACTGATAACAAGCGTCATTAAAAACACTTTATACTTTGTTTTCTGTAAAACGTACCCGCAAAGCTATGTCAATCTATTTACAGTAGGTTTACGCTTTGAATAACTTCAAAGACCATGTATCGAAAGTTTCAGTTACCGTATTTCAACGTTCTCTGTAAGCTTTGATCATTCACACATTTTACAAGTGGTGCCAGTACTTGATTACGGAAAATAAGGTATTTGCTGTTAGCCATTATTCTAATGGAACTGGGAATGTGAAAATTATAATGGTTAACTGGAGTTTTACTTTAAATTAAACTAATGTTATATTAAAATATGTAAATAACGATTGACAATGAGACAATATAATCTTTGAATACATTAGATGATAAAAATGCTGGCGAATACGTACTTAATTCAATAAATTATAAATTTGAATAACTTTTGTGCCTTAATATTCATCTGGATAGTTTTCAGAATCAGCGACACGTGTTACATTGTGTTCATTAACACTCGATTTATTTGAAAGTCACCAGAGAGCGAAAAATACATGAATATTTTAGTTAACTGTTAGTGATATAATGAATCACTCATATATTTTAATTACTCTTCTGATACAGTCACTAAAAATCTGACTCAAAGAGCATATGGCATTGAAAAATGCAATTAAGGAAATCGTCTGTAAACATTTCATAAACATTCAATCCCATGAAAATTTGTGTCCAATTTAGGTGTATTTACCTAGATATTGAAATGCCAAAACGTTCATGATTTTTGTATTTTGAATAAAGGTTAATATTACATATTTGAGGAATAGGATGGCTTTCAAAATACGTTATTTGATTCTCTTTGTAAAAAGTCTGTGTATAGTTTTCAAGAAAAGTTTTTGTTTATCAAATGCTGGTAGGTATTTCTTCCATAAGCATCAATAAAGCATAAATTGTATTCTGCCTAGAAATAACTTATTTTCCAAAGTGATATACTAAAGTAATTTTGGTAGATCTCGTAATGAATTGCATCAATGATAGCATCTTGTATACCACAGCTTTATTTTTATTTTCATACATTACAATGGCAAAATATAGTAAATTGCTTGCATTTTGTTTCTTTCTCTTCAATGTTGAAGATTAACATTAAATACATATTGAAACTAATATCTCATATTTTAATCAATATTTTCAATTAATAAACTCTGTTTGTTTGTTCAAATTTACAGACAATTTGACGTCACAATGAAATGCTCTCATCTTTCAATAAATCTGAGGGATGCACCTCATCAACCCACCAAATTACTGAAAGGTTAAATAGTTCAGTGTCTTATTTATGTGTCCGTGAGTTGTCCAAGTATTTTTAGATCCAAGTCTAGGATTTGTGTGTAGATGCATGCGTGTTTGTTCGTTTATTTCATTCAAAATTTTCGCTTTGTGTTCATAAACGAATACGTAAAGTTATTTAAAATACTAAATTCTAAATATTTGTTTATGGATACGGGTATAGTCCATACTATTTAGATTGTTGAGGGACACATCTTTATATATTTCTCCATTATGATGCCAAATACGGTTTTCAAAAATCGCGTTTATCATTCGTAGAACTGTATTCGTATCTCTCAATTATAAGACTGAATGTGAATGCTTTCACTTCCTAAAAGTTGCTTATAATGGAGATACGTCACTTTCGACATAGGCGCATCATTTACATATAATTTCACAACCAAAAGTTCCAGATCACAATAATCTAAATATATATAGTTTGTGACCATGGCATGTATTTGACTTACAGACAAAATGTATCGTAATTGGTGCTGATTTAACTGCGAGAGTTCTTCTTTTCTATTATTCTGAATTTTATGATGTCCACGAATTTAAAGAAACTGCTTGTAAATACAATGTTGATATTAATTCGGAATATATCTTCGTTTATTTCATACTCTTCAAAACATTGTGTGGCGTGTGTTCTGTGAAGATAATGAAAGCAATTCTATGAAAGAATTATTTTTAGTGATGTGGGTTACATTTACAATATTTCTACGTATTGCCATGAAATAATACAACTTAGACGTGCAGTTGTTAGCGTGAGCTTAGACGTGCTGAAGTGACGCAAAATGTGTACATCACTTCCATGAATTGTTTGATTATAAATGGTGATTCAAGATAGAATCTCTGTACGAAGTGATCAAATGAAAGAGACAAGGACAGAAGATCGCTGTTTCTTATATACGAAATCTCTATAAGAAATAAACACGCTCTTGTCTAAACTATATGATCTTGCATTACACGACATAATCTTGAAGTTCGTGAAAAGTCAATTTTGCTCGTCGAGCCATGTAAAAAAGCTATTTATTTCCGTGCAGATGTATTTGGATGGAAATACTTTCGATTTTTACAGAAAAATTTGGACGCGTCATAATAATTAATTATAGGTTGCATAAGTTCTCCTTTATCGTCTGCGGATGGTAATATCATTTCTCATATGTACAAAGTAGTAAAAAAAAGTTATGTAAAATTAAAGGAAAAGTGCCGATTTTTCAACAGAATATATACGTTGCTACAAAAAAGTGAACTTTTCTTGCTCATATACGTAGAAAATTACATTCTGCTATACAAGGTTGTAAATATCCATGTTTTGGAGGATCTTGATACTCAAGAAATGATTTCTCTCAAAACATATCAGCTTTTTTTTCGAGGGTCTCTGAACATTAACTCCTGAACCGTATTTCGGATTTACACCAGAATGAATGTTCTCCACCCAAACTGACCCCATTCGAAGCCCTGTTAATTCGAAACGGATATTTTAGATTTTGTGAGAACATTTCCTTGAACCCTCTGTTACATTATCTCAAAAATGGCTCCAAATATCTTTATCTCTTTCAAAGAGAGCAAAGTACGCTTATAAAAGCTGTACGATTTTCATTAAAACTTCAAAAAATTCAAAAATTGCAAAAGTTCAAGATTTTCAAACCCCATCCTACAACCACATGTTTGAAGATAGAGATTTTTTAATGAAATACGGTCTACACAATTATATCTTTAATTCATGTCGTGATCAATGTTTTGAAAATGAGTCATTTCCGTTAATTTTGTGAGAAATCGTTGCAAAAAACGTATTTTCAAACGACTTCAAATTTGATCTTAAATTTAGATAGAGCAAACTTAGCTTTTATAAGTCCGATTTTCATAAAAAACTATAGATTCTCGAACATTGCAAAAATCCAAATTGTTTTCAAACCGGGGAGTTAGGAGCGTTGGGGAAATTCTGTTGCATCATTGCTGTGTCAGTCAGCCACCACTAATACTACTAGAAAAAAATGACTTCTACACGTTCAATATTGAAGCTGGAGATTTATTTCTTTATGCAATCTCTTGCTCAAAATCGTTTAATCTTTTCTTGTTTAATTTTTTAATATAGTAGTTTTGGAGTAATTTTGAATTAAATTGTGCCAATTCCCTTAGGTTCCAACATAAGTTGTGTCTTAACTATCAGCAAGCACTTATCAATTGGTCCACGTAGACGAGTTACTATCACTCTGGGTTACCAATGTGACGGCCAACATTCGATTTCTACGATTAGCAAGGGACATTTTTTCTTTGAATGTTTTCTTCGAAACTGCGCTTAAGACCGGTCTTCATTAAAACATGTGAATTTCGAAAATTGCAAATTTGAATTAAGAACTTTTATTGCAAAGTAAGTTATATGTTTCATCCAAACATACTTTTACAATTCATTTTGAAATAGAACCAAGGCATTCAGTGACATTTATACTACATTATAACATAGTTCTGATATTTGTCAATACAAAATCACTTTGTTGTCGCACTCGTTCCAGGTGTGCTTTCAATAAGTGGGAAAAGGTCTTGTGACAAGATTTACCAGCCAGACAATGACGGTCACTTGGATATTTTGGCCATCTCAAATTGTAGGTCACAAAGATATCAATCACCTGTCCTTTTGTCTGATCGGTTCCATTCAGTTTACATTCTCTTCTGGTGGGTGCTGATAAACCGCAATTGCAAGCTTAGTTGCATCCGTCCCCCAATTGAATCGCATCCGCACTTGTTTTCAACACATAGCACTGAGTGCATTCAACACTATTAAGGCATTATATTAGTCTGCCAGTTCGTTTAACGTTCTAGATAAAACGGCCTCTTGCTTTCATCGTTCCCCGCCTATGATTGTTCCTTTCCCATTAACCTCTTTCTCGCTCGTTTTCACTCCTATCGCAGCTATGAAAACCTTACACCCTAATTGCATACGCATTTCCTTGAATTATCTTTGTATTATTTGTTGTATTAAACTTTTGATGGTCAGGCGGAAGAGACGCCTGAGCTTGGCCAGCAATAAAGATATTGTTTATTTATTTACTCGATACTTAATGATCTTCCGTTCAAAGAATTTGTTCTTCGCATTTGTACGTGATTGTATGAATATATTTCGGGAAGGGTACAAAATCAATTTAAGACTGTTTTGGAATATGTTACAGCGCATCATATTATGCATTGATTTAACATGTTTCATCTCTTTATTTCTACAGATATCTATAGGTATGTTATACCAGCTGAGTTTAACTCCTATGTCAGCATTGCCGCGATCTCTGCAGCGACACTTACCAGGAGGTCCGAGGATTTCAGTTCCGACAGCGACGGGTTATCGATACTAGCTAGAGCGAGGTCTATCTAGAGGAGAATTCTAGCGGTCGACTGCTATTATAGGTATTTTACCTTGTCCGACCATTACCAGGCGAATGCCGAAGCAGTAACCTAACGAATTGACCATGGACCGCCATCATTTCTTTTTCCTTGTCTTATTCTTATTCCTTACTCGCACTTATACTTAAATGCTCTACACTACCACGGGAGACCACTCAGAGTTCGACTGAGGGGGACCAGTCGGTTAGAGCTTGTCCCGGTTGGGGCGGTGCTCCGGAGATACTTGAGGGAGGCATCCCCCCTCCCCGTAAACAGACGTGTAGGCCGGTGCCGGATCTCACCATCCAGCGGGAGAGCGACGTCATCATCTGACTGGGTGTTGTTCACATTCCATACGCTAATGGGACTAACGATCAAACCAGTTGACGTGCTCGGAAACATCATTCATCAGTCATCATTCATCATTCATCATGTTGTAAGTCATTTTCAGTTGTGCTGAGAAATTATCTGAGTCAGTAACTTAACCGAGCCCTAACGGGGTAATGACCATGTTATCAGAGCGCAAACACGCCAAGAATATGCTATTTGAAAACGTACCCCTCAATGTGGCTATATGAGTTCTAGGCAGTTCTTTCCGTCAATTGGATGCACTTAAACACGAGGATTATATTTAGCGCAAAGATGAGGAAATTCCTGAAACAGCCACTATTATCACTCATGAATCTATTCCATCAAAACATGTTTGCATTAGCACCGAGATATAACAAGATTATAGGAATGTAGCAAGCCAGCTACAGTGATTGCAGACAAACTACCTAAAATCAAATGTGCTGGTTGGCAAACCGATTGAGGGCTGTGGATTTTCCCATGGCGGAAAATCCTAAATATGCCATGATGCGCTATGAAAAACAATCCTGCCCAAATTCCTGGAAAAATTAAATCCTTGAACAGTTACCATCCCAATCAAATCCTAAATTCGTTCGGCCAGGGAACGGCACAAGAAATGGATATATAAGACAGAGGCCATTGCTGTGTCGTTCCCTTGGTGAGGAACATGGAAGGATAAAGAACAGCTGGTAACATTGGGCGGCCAAGTGATGACACAACTAGTGGTGCTACAACAGCAGATACTTTCTGGTATTATTTCTAACTTTTATAACTTTCGAAAATTCAGAATTCAGAAATCAGACCAGTTTTTATAGCGTCATTTGCTCTATATGTTATTATATTATATTATATTATATTATATTATATTATATTATATTATATTATATTATATTATATTATATTATATTATATTATATTATATTATATTATATTATATTATATTATATTATATTATATTATATTATATTATATTATATTATATTATATTATATTATATTATATTATATTATATTATATTATATTATATTAACTTCAAGTAGAAATTACGCGAAAAGACTAGATTTTTCAAAAAATTATCATCTATTTGTACTTTTGCAGAGTAAATACTCTGCAGTTTTAGAGAACATCGAGTTGGAAAAACGGCATCAAATCTACCTTTTTTAAAGATCTGTGATACATACGAAGAGAAAATTAAAAGAGAAATTTTGGAGTGTTTCTTTAAAATATAATTATTTAAAAATTGCCCATATTTCACTTAAAATTACTCGAAAACTACTCATATTTTCAAAACATTGTACTTGATTTAATCTTTGGATCTGTTGTTTGGGAATACTTTTCTTTCAGGAAAAAGCTCTATCTTCAATATTATAGTTGCAGGAAGATGCCGATTTTTTTAAGCTTTTGCAATTTTCGGAAACCCAGGAATTTTAACGAAATTGAGACCAAAAGAATACTTCTAAGCGTTCTTTACGCTACCTTAGGACAAAGTTTAAAATGTGAGCCGTTTTTGAGAAAATTTATAAAATGTTGAGGCTTTATGAAATATGTCCCCAAAATTCAAAAAAAATCCGTTTCAAATGTTACGCTAGGTCGTAAGTTTGTTGAGATAAATAGGGGAATATCACGTTTGGAGAAAATCGATGGTGACTGCTAGCGTTCACCGCAGATCGATAGAGAGACGGAATGAGGGACAGACGGACGAACGGAACAACAGGCATTTACCCATTAATCGATTTTTTTATCAATGGCCAACAAAACATGGATTCTGATTATACAGCGTGTTAGAGGAAGTAATATACTAAATTATTGAAATGGATAAATTTATCCCTTACTTGTTTATCAGGGCCCTACAATAAGAGTTTTTCTGTCCAAATTCGCCGTTTTTCGGCGCACTATTACAATACTTTCCCTTCTAACGATATAAGGTGAGACAGTATAAAGTTCTCTATAATAACGAAGGTGGGCAATGTCTATTTATTCAACCCGTGCATTAGACACAACAACAAGAATGCGGGAATATCAATAGGATAATATTGTGTAATATATATGCCGGTTATACGTGTATTTTTGTAACACAAAACCCTTACTAAATTTAACTTAAATGCCCAAGAAAATGAGGAATTTACTATTATTAGATGTAATCACCCCCTTTCACGGTAACGAGTGGTTCGTCTTTAAGAACAAAAATTACCACCTTCAATGGAAACCATAGCGCAAGTAATGTGACAGGGGTCGCCCAACGCCCAAGCTCAGTAGTCCCCATTGTGGTAGGGGATACAGAAGCCTGGGTTTGATTGATTGATTTTTTCGTGTTTCCGGGCGCGTCAACTGCTCTGGTCATTAGTCCCGTTAGTGTAGTGCATGCTTTTTTCTCTGGAGATAGCGGTGATCTTTCTCCGCTGGATGGCGAGATCCGGCGCCGACCTACCGTCGTCGGCTAGTGGGGTTTCCCCCTAACCAGAACTCTCCCACCAGCGGGGCACCGCCCCAGCCGGGACAAGCTCTAAGCTCCCGACCGGTCTCCCGGGATATGTGGTAGTGTAGTGCATGTTAGTGTAAGTGTGTGTGTGTGTAAGGGGAGAGGATAGGACAAGGAATGGGAAGGAGATCGCGCGCGGTCCGTGGCCCGTTTGGTAGGGTACTGCTCCGGCATTCGCCTGGTGTTGATCGGAGAAACCACGGAAAACTACCGATCAGAGCAGCCGGCCGCTAGAATTCTTCTCCAGACAGCGACTGAATTCCACCTAGCGGAAAAGCTAGTGTCGAAAATCCTGCTGCCGTCAGGACTCGAACCTAGGACCTCCCGGTCAGAGGCGCTGCAGTGACATCAGTTGATGCACTGAGCTACCGCTCCTGGTCAGAAGCCTGGGACTTTGCCACAGAAGAGTCCTTAGAAAGTTTGAATCGCCGGGACTACTCGCCATTCTTCACTGCACCTTTTACACTGTTTTTCATCCATCACCTACTTTCGCACCAGGCTTTATTAATAACATTGAAAAAGAATTAATTGGTTAGTTAAGGTCGCATCAACATCTAGGTCGTTAGCGACCACTATTGGTGTAAACGGTTTGGTAACTATGAAGATGAAACGAAACGGTGATGATAAGGGGTGAAAGGACCAACACAAATACAAAACCATGCCCGAGGCGGGACTCGACCCGCGACCCTTCGGTCCAAGATCACTACGAAACTACTGCGTTAACGATCTCGGCCGCCGGGCCGACTCTATAAAATTTTGTTGGGCATAAGAGTTAATTGAATAATATTATAAAAATCATTATTCACTGGTACTCCAGTAGTGAACATATATTCTCGAAACTTCTGTATATATTGAGATGATGCATCCATGTAAACAGTGTTAGAAACCTTTGGAAAGTTGCCAAATATGCTAGAAAGCTATGCGAAACATTTCAGATTGTTTTAGAGTGTCATGGATCTACATTTTATTACAACATACAATTCGGGAAAAGGATATCGCATCAGGTAGAATATCAAGTGGCTCGATTCTGTTTACTGCTTTGAGACCCCTGAGTAAGGATGTCCGGGACTATTACCACAAACTTTCCCCGCCACCTTGTTTGAATTGAGTGAATTATCATATTTGTTGCTCTAAATCCACTTTAAATTTTTAATACATGATGTGTTATTTGAATAACGATGTACAATAGAAGCTCTTTCTGAACACGCGAAATTACTGCTCTTTGACAGATGCGATTAAACAAATTCGTTCGTCAATTTTTTTCTCAGGAAAGTATATTTAAAACTGTTTATTTTTTCAAGGTCACTTTTCAACATCTTGGTCACATAGCGATAACTGCGATTTTTAAACTGTAGGGAGAACATGTAAGGACAACACAATCACACATAAACATCCATGCCCGAAGCGAGATTCGAACCCGTTACCCTTCGAGCCGAGACAGTTACTGCCCTTCAGCCTTAACAACCTCGGCTATTCAGGCCGGCTTAAAAATTTATTCCATTTGAAAATGAGTCGAAATGTCACGAAAGTACTTTTGCTAAAGTTTATTGTTTTGATGGCTTAAAAAAGGGCGAATGAACAATTTCTTGAATGTCAGGGTTTGACATTTGAATGTTATATAAACACGCACGAATATTTACCATAAATATGGAAAGCTGATTGAACACTAAATTCATACATATTAAATTAAGCGTTTTCGCATCGGTTTATGCCGTCTTTTCGATATTGTCGTTCACCTCATTTCGTTTTCATTGCTTCACAAATATCACTACATGAAACTATTACTATATCACTTTATTTGCTGAGAATCTTACACGAGGGATTTTATCGACGAAATATTTTCTATTTTACAAACGGATATACCGAACTAACTATATTAACCCTTCGTATTCTTCGTATGTTTTAAGAAGTTCTTCAAAATATGTACGGACCGATATTTGTAATACAATGAATATTATGATGTAATCGAATATCAGTAATGTTCTAATATAGGTGATATTCGATGTAAGAATTAATTGTCACGCCATAAAAAAAATACGCGTATAGTGCCTTGACATGATAGCGAACGTGTTGCTGAAAATATTGCAGTCATTTCGAATTTTATTGTCTTTACCGAATCACCAAACTATTTTGATCGAAAATAGCGCGATGGAATCAGTATAAAACATAAGTTTAGTTTGGAGCAAAATTACTACTCCATAAACCTACTATAATGGAGTCTATTACTCTTCCTATTTGCGCTCGCTCTTGAGCGCAATCTGTCGCCTGTTAAGTGCGGTTGCACTGGATGACGGCGCTGGATTAGGGCACGAAGTTTCTGCTACCGGGCGAGGCGAGCGCATGCGACAAGCGTGTGCCTGGCGGTGTGCTGAATATTTTGTCGGGGCTGGAGACTGCGTAGAACATGAATTGATTGATTGTTTCCGGGCACGTCAACTGCTACAGTCAATAGTCTCGTTAGTGTAGTGAATGATTTATTCCCGGATGTGGCGGTGTTCCTCCCCATAAGAAGATCAAATCCGGCACCGACCTACACGTCGGCTTGCAGGATTCTCCACTCCAGATATCTCCCCTTAAAACACTGCCTCAGCCAGGAAAAGCTCTAAGCTCCCAACTGGTCTCCCGACATATGTGCATGAAAGGCTAAGTGTTTGTAAAGATGTGGTGAGGATAGGATGATGAAGGGGAAGGAAAGATGCATTCTGCATGATGCACATGTAGCAGATGGACATGCATTCTGCTACAGATAGCGGCTGAATTCGCTGAAGCTCTAGCTAGCGGCTGAAGCTCTCTAGTTAGCTTCGAAAATGAAGAACCTCGGAGAGACGTAACAGTGAGACTTGTGTGGCACTTACTTTCTTATGTGAAGGGGGTACGGCGGCAGTTGTACACAGTGTTTTAGCCAGCTACCCCCTAGAGATGTGACCTCACCCCTTTTTTAACTATCGCACCCCCAGAAAAGTTTAGGACATCATATCCCATGGGATGAGGCCAGATAAAAAAAATACGCGGAGATACATGTGAGGGCAAAAAAGTGTTAAAAAAACATGAAAGCATTGTTTATATTTCTTCGACATTTTATTTGTGTTGGCCAAATAATAAAACCACTTGTTTCCAGTATTTTAAAAAATAAAAAGTAATCGGTGATACCCTTCGGAAAAGAAAAACACTGCAGAGACATCAGGTTATGACATTACTGACATATTATCAATAACAGAATATTAAAGGGACAAATATTAGGTTTCTATATCACTTTACTCTGTCATATATATTATATTCCCTCATAGCTACATACACCATAAATATATATTTTTCATCTATTTCATTAATGCAGTAACCTTCTATACAAATGCAGTCCAACACATTTGATATGGACTGTTGAAGACCATAAGGTTCTTCTTATAATATATTCCGAAGAATTTGTCTAGAATTTACAACACCCCTAAATTTTACCACAACCCTGTTAAAAATTTCTGCATGGAACACTACTTGTAGATTAACAGGGAATGCCCCGATGAATCCTCTGTACACGAAAAACCCTAACATTATGGTGATTGCGAGTGCCGGGTCAGTTTTTCTGTGACACGGGAGACTACTGGCTTCTGCAATTGTTTGTGCTCTGCTTGCTACTCACGCAATGTAGAAAAAGTTATGTAATGCTGCTGCGAAAACGGTTTCGTTAGCACGCATTCTGCTGTGCTGCACGTCAACTGCTACAGTCAATAGTCTCGTTAGATCAGTGACTGATTTATTCCCGGATATGGCGGTGTTCCACTCCATAAGAAGAACAGATCCGGCACCGACCTACACGCCGGCTTGCAGGATTCTCCACTCCAGATATCTCCCCTGAAAACTGCATGGTGTGCTCTGTCACAAAAGTTCAGTGATTGAGCGTTTACTGTTTCGGTCCCTAATACCGAAAAGTGGATAATGCTCGTTCCTATATGGAGAAAAATACTTCATCTTACACATATATTCAGAATGCATGTTTTCTGGGTATATAATACCGAACAATTTGTTTATAACAAAACGTTCATCTGTTCGACCGTCTTTGAACAACGCTGGCGGCTAAATTGTCGGCAGGATTTTCACCACAATTGATATTGATCTGAGTGATATTGCGGCTCTTTGATCTTGAAAAGCTGTCATGATTTTGTTTTTTTGTATTAAAAGCGCCATCGACGTTTTCAAAATTTTCTCAGAAAATGGCTAAAACCTTTTTTAAAAAATTTCTTGTAGGGAATGCGTATAAAACAGTGCGGGTCCGATTTTCGACAAACTTTCTGAATTTTGGAAAATTGCAAAAGTTGAAGATATCCTCGGTGTCTTCGTACGATTGGAGTATTGAAAATACGTATTTTTATTCAAATCAATTCTTAATTAAAGTTATTTAAAGAACGTAACTTAAAATATTTTGACAGTATGAGTAGTTTTCGAGTAATTTTGAATGAAAGAAAGGTAAATCTGAAACAATAATTTTTTCAAAAAGAGCAAAGTATTGTAAAAATGTTCACGTCCGATTTCTGCTGATCTTTCTCTATTTTCCGAAACTGTAAAACTTTGAAATTATTATGAGTATTAGAAGTACTTTTGATAAAGTAGTTGATGACTGTGACACTGCAATAACGCAGCCGAAATTTCCTCCAGTCTTCCCGTATTGAAGACAAATATTTTTTTCTTAATGAAGTCTGTTCTTGAAAGCTTTTGAAATAATGTCGATGAATATCTATGAATTTTCGAAAATTGCATTAAGAATAATTTCATTAAGAATGCCGATGTTCCTCTCCTTCGACCGAGTAAAGAAAATTTCTACAATGATCCGTGCTTGAATTGTTTGTTGCCTCTTGTTTATGTCGTGTAAACTAAGTGTCAATTGAAAATGCGAATTTAGCAGAGCACAAACTTCTGCTAAAAAACTCAACTCTCTATTCAAACACGTAACTACATTTTATCAAAATTTTTATTACAGGAACCCCATTGCATTAGATGTTCATGTCATAAAATATTCTCGTCTAATATCTGAAACCCTGAACATAAACATGTGTTGCACTCTTAACCCAAATGAAGAAACCCATATCTTTACGCAACTTTCGGAATGTTATTGCTGAACCGAAAGGAGGGTTGTAATTCTGTTTTTAAGTTATTTTGCACATAGTTTTAAAATTTGTATTTGTTTATAGTAGTAACAGTCTTATCATCTTCCTTGACTTACTAATTATCACCACTGCCTATTTAGTTTCTTCTTTCAAGTTTGCCTTTACACGATATTTTTATTCATAATTATTTATTTATTTTCAAGCGTTTAGTCAAAACGGTCGACACTTCTCCAGCGTTCCAAGCATAAAGACATGCCGACATGAGAGCATGAAACTCGTGAAAACTAAATATTTACACCCATTTTCGCCTGTTTTATCCGGCGTTCAGTGATTGAGGCACGGGTGTTACAAAAACGTCCGTTCTATCCAATAAACATCCGCTGATTGAAAGAGCTTGTTGGGCCTGCAGTCGTCCGCGGAAGAACGGGGACCGCGGGGAATTATTCGGCCGGTTTTCGGGTTTTCGGCGTATGGCTTTAGGCTTTATATACGCAACGCTTGGAACGCGCCGCGGCGCCGCGCTCCCCAAATATGCCACACCGGCCGCCGCGGCGCGCGCCCACTTTGTGTGATTTTTCCCTGCTCCCAGATGGAATTTGCATATTTACTTTTCACCCTCCGTTATTTATTTGTATTGAAAGAAATTTGTAACTCAAATGAGGCACTTCTGATGAATATGCATCAGATTAAGACGAGCTGACAAACCGGAGTAATTATTAAAATACAGTTTTTATACACTCTTTAACGTTACAAGTAGAATGGGACGCGAATACGATTAACTAAAATGTTACGGTTTATGATGAATGTTTGGTTGATGGCTTTCTGAGAGTTGAGATGCTTTCTAGAAACTAGCTCGTGATCTAATTCATATATGTTCATTGTTATTCTTTCTACTGTGTCTTCCGTTTTTGCGTCCATTTGCAATTATCGTGTATTCGTTACTGTTCTTCATCTTCTCCGGGTGAAGTGACGTGAAGTATTCATATTTTACATCCAGTCTATTGAATATAGTTTTGAAGCATAAGACGTTCTTCCCCAGTAAATTTTATTGTCATAAAATCTCGCTTCTCTCTAAACTTGAATTTTACTCTCGAGATGTGTTGAAAGTTTTCCATCCGGTGTTCTTTTCGTTTAACGCCTTATTCTTCAGAACCAAATAATTTGCTGATTTTTAATACTGATATTGTAAAGAGTTACTTACTATTAGCTACGACCGCCTCACAAATATTATTCTTTTGTATTGTAACAAATTTATCGGATCCAGTTTTAACAACTAGTCACTCATCATTCTTGAATCCGATATAATAAAGGGTACTGCCCACAACCATTGATACCATTTGATCATAGGAATTGAGTTTAAAAATTGTCAAAATGTTGAAAATGGCAATTAGATAAGATAAAACATATTACACATAGCACGAGCATTATGAAAACACAGACTTTCAATGCGACTAGTGGATAATGAGAAATCTGAAAATGTATAGAGTGATGTATGTGATACTGTGTACGAGATCTTTAGCATGCACACACGGTTGAGGCAGGGTCGTATTCGCAGTGTAGTGCATGTGAGAGTCAGTAAGTAAGGGGAGGGGACAGGACAAGGAAGAGGGAGGAAATATCGCGCGCGGTCCGTGGCCCGTTTGTTAGGGTACTGGTCCGGCATTCGCCATGTGATGATCGGAGAAACTACGGACAGCGACCAATCAGAGCAACCGGCCGCTAGAATTCTTATTTTATTTCAAAATCTGTTTTAGATTTTAAAATTGTATTTTTAAGTTGGACTGTGATGGGTTTAATGGTTGTGATTATATATGCAATTATGTTAAGATATAACCGAATTCTTGAAATAATGAATAACAATGAGCAGAAGTGCCAAATAAGAACCTAACTTTTCACAATAATTTAACTTTCAATTAGTACAATAATACAGTTTAATATTTTGAAATTAATACCTTCTCACCTCGATATTAAAATAAAACTTTACCAGGAAGAAAAACACGTCAATGTGCTACATTTCATACTCAAGTTTATCAACTTCTTTCATACAGTTTTGTTTAAGAATATTGGCAGTTTTTCTCTAAAAACTTACGTTATTTAAGATAATATTTTTCCTGAAAATAAAGGAAAATTTAATTGCTCTTCTCGAGATCAATTTCATCAGTTCTCGTGGCCACTCTTGACTATCTCGTTCTAGCTCGCCTTTAGAATTATTTTGTTATAATTATTAATTATTGTGACAAATATTTTAATTGATGAAGTCAGAATATTTTGACATTCGAAATTTTTGTGAGGAGGGGAGAGGAACATTTTTTAAATTGTTTTTGAAGGATATTACATAGTTCATAGAATTATTACATAGTTACATATAATATTACGTAAATATAACTATGCATATGTATTTACAGACTTACTTGCTAATCTTAAATATAAAACTTTAAAGCTATTACAAGGAGGAGGGAATCTCAAGTCGGGTTCTCAGTCTGGACCTAATTCTGCAATTTGTTTTTGAAATATGTGATAAGGATATTTATTTCTGGTGTTTTGTTGTTGTTCTAGAAGCTTGAAAGATGATAGGGCTGGAATTTGAGGTGATAACTCGTTATAAAATTTGGTGGTCACACATGTGATGAATTGATCTATGGGTAGCAAGTCAAATTCGTTTTGGAGTTGATTGTTGGCTATGTACTACCAACGGGCACTAGCAACTATTCTTTGGAATTTATTTTGTAGGATATAATGTGTGTAGTCTTGAATATAACATACTACAGAAGACCTTGATGATCCGTAATAGATTCACTTGAAAACCATTTAACGTACTGAATTGAATATTGTTTCTTTTCCTGCAATCAATGTGTCTGCGTATATCTTACCGACATACGGATGATACACAATTAGCTATAACACTACTATGTGAAAAATCATCTTCTGTATATCACCTTCCTTGAAATGGAAATATGAGGATGACTTCCTAAATAAATGCTTTTAGGATACGCAAAACTCTAATATAGGTTACTTTGTGCATTTTCGACACACGCATTGAAGTAGATTCGTTTCAGCCCTCACGAAGATAATGTAGAAATCTAATGTTCTAGAACCAGAATTGTGCTTAAACTTACAAACCCAGTACTTGGCGCGGCAACAATTGTATGACTTCTTCCGTTCCTTCCTTGCATATTATCACAATTCACAATTTTGTATTTACGAGCAAAACTCATTTCCCACACCACTGCTATGGAAAATGACCAGACTCCCCAGAGAGGACACGACTCGCTTCCCGCATTGCGTACTAGCAAGAGTAATAATCGGTAATTAATCTTGTCACTTGGATTGCTGAATTTAAGCTGACCGGCAGACAAGATAGCTTGTGATTTAGATTCGTAAACATAAATAGACAAACACACCATTAATATAAATACGTAAAATTATTGCAGATATCGTTATACAATGAATGTTACTTGTATACTACACTGACTTGAATGATTAGCGTTACAGAAAAAGAAACGCTCTCATTTTAATACATTCTCACGCTAGAATAGCAAGTTTTGAATCTTGCAATTAATAGATCAGAAATGGAAAATCTAATGATGTTAGTTTGTTTTGTTGTATTGTACAGTTACACTGTACAGTTCAACGTGTATAAAAATGCAATTATTGAGTGATACGTTTTCGATTTATCAATTTAGGTTTGTGGTCCTAAAGAACAGAGAGAATAATTAAAGCAATTTGTTTCACATTCTTCCTTCACATTTTTGGTGTAGAACATATAAAAGCGGAAAATAAATGTCGATTCATTTACAAGTTACAAGACAATTTATCAGTGCAGATTTAACTGTCAACTTTTATTGTGCCAATTTGGGAGGCGTGGAAACACTTCACGACAGTTCAACGAAAGTTCATTCTCCATTATGTATCCATTATGGTCTTTATCTATACATCTGGGATCAGCAACATTTTAGCAATGCTATGTCAACCTGATGTTGCTGTGTCACGTAACCTGCCGTCCGTATTTCACCTTACGTTTACACAGTTATTAAAACACAGCACGACGACATTTGAACACATCTATGTGCTACATAAAAATTGGAGTGTCTCTTTGATTTCAAAATAACTGCCTTTTATAATCTCGCATGCTTATTTAGATGACAAAAAACGAATTTACGATTTACGACCGTCTGTTTTATTTGTTCTGGTTGGTCTGTCTGTTATTACAATTTTGGTCTGTCAGTTTGTCTGAGGTAATCTCTGGAACGGTCGAACCGATTTAGTTGTGGGTTTCACTGAATGGTGTGTTTTTTCATGTATACCTCAGGCTACATTTTTTCAAATTTCATTTTTATGTTATATAAAGAAGAAGGTTTCATATTTTTAAAAAATAAATAAATCTAGTTTCATTCCGATCGGACTGACATTTTGTACACGTGACCGTCAAACAAGAAAATAGTTACTATCTCCATGAGATTTCGAACAAATTATTCATACCCCCTTCCTACCTCTTAGCGCAATATTTAAGAGTGCAATCTTTTGTTTTCTTTCGCAGATATCTAAAAACATTGAGTAAATTCAACAAAAGTGAAAAAGTTTCTAAAAGCCCATACAATGTCATAATAAATGGATTTTAATTCATTCCAAGAGCACAATTAGCTTTCGAGTAATTGAATATCAAAATTTTTGTGGAAGTTTGCCGGTAGTTTACAACAATGCATCTCTTTACAGCTGCACGTAGCAACGATGGTGGTAGTAACAATGACCCTAACAAAAATGGCAAGGTCAGGATGATTCTGATTAATAAATAACCAACAACCCAGAGAACTTAAGCTACTTGCTATTAAAAACGCTATAATATTTGATTATTCAATAAAACGCACAATATGGTTTAGAAGTTACATTCTGAACCCATTGGTGAAATATATTTGCTATATAAAGGCACATTTGAATTTGACAAGAAAAATACGATAGTTCTCTGAGTAACTCAATAATGAAGATGCAGTTTTTTTTAAATAAGAATTAATTTCAATTTCATGAAATTGAATTCACTGTGCGCGCCACTGAAAATCGTTTTTATATTCTCGCACCTCGCCAGATGGGTCCACAATGGCTGATAGAAACATAGAGAAGTAATATCCGAAACTCACAATTCTATACTTTATAAAATATTTTTTTATAAAAATGGTTCATTCTTTTATAAAAAATGATTTAGAAAAATACTGGTCTGCTCCTGGTTTTCTCAACGATCATGTGTGTTGTGTTGATAATGCATATCTGTATGCAGAGAATCTAGATGTTTTGATGAATTGAAAATTAAATCTAAACGGTTCTGATGGAATTGGTGTAAAACAAAGGACACTTTATTGCAGATGTACCATTTTTGTTATTACCAGATATTAATTACACAGGTACAAAAAAACAGTTGTCAGACCCAAAAACTTGACACATGTTTCTCTATATATTTCGACGCACTGAATCCGAATCTGAAGTCAGAATTACGCCACCACCCTCCATTTTTTTAAATTGCCAAAAACCGTGCTGTGAAATTGAATTTTTTGTTTTCGGGGGTTGTTGTCAGACCCAAAGATTTGATACTTGTTTCTTTATGTATGTCGACGCGCTGATTCCGAATCTGGAGCCAGAAGTTTTTTTCTGAAAAACATTCCTACGTTTTCCTTCATTTTTTCCACGGATAGAAGCTACGCTTAAATAAATGAGGTAAGTCCCATTTTCGTTGAGCTCTCTGAAATTTCAAAAATGGCGAATTTATAAATATACGAGAAAGTATATGTTGTTGTAAGACCAGTAGTTTTAATTCACGTTAATTGTATTTTTTGGGTCTGCAGTGTTTTTGAAATTATATTAATGTATGATTTCGCATATTGTTTATTAGCAATAACCTATTTGAAACTGTTATTAAGATAGAAATATTATGAATTATTGTGTTCTTGACTTTGACTTTGACTCTGCTATTAATTGTAACCCCCTACCATTAGTTATGTTTGTTCGAATTAATATTTTTATTACATTTTATTATTTTTACTGTAATATTTTGTTATATTTAAATTTTATTCGTATTTATTTGTTGTTTAATGAATTTATTATTATTTTATTTATTTTTCTAGTTATTGTATTCAACGTTCAGCTACCATCCTGTTCGGAGTTTTCTGAGTATACTTAATCTTTAAAGGAGTATGAAGTGATAGTTCTTAGTTCATTAGTAAAAATAACAGACAAGACCTGTTCTCCTCCATCTTTGTTATTCACTTCAAATAATGAAAATATTCTACGGGGTTTGGCGGAAGAACATGCCTAATAATCTGAACGTCGCCATATTATATGAGCAAGACACATGTACCACTTTCACTGGATTTGAAACTGCGCAAGGCAGATGATAAATTATAAATAAATGATAAATAACTTATTGAAAAAATGAGTAGGTAAGAATATTTCTCAATAGTCAAACAGAATTCTGGTCACAATTCCGTGTAACTAATTTCGAGCACACATGAATGAAACACATTTTGGTGAAAAATGCCAAAACCTCGTACTGTTGCTAGCACCGTCAATTTTATTTTCCACGATCCACGGTGTATAAAAGTGAAAACATTTTGTTTAGGGATTAGATTGTAGACATTTTTTGAAATCTCCACCCTGAACTTCCCGCATATTTTCCTTTTATTCTATCTTTATTTTTTCTTGTTCCAGCTTGTTCTTTTTTGTTTGTTTGTTTGTTTCTTTCTTTCTTTCTTTTCCCCTTCTTCAGTTGTTTAGTTTTTATTTACGCCAACCTACTGTGTACTACGTTCACCTTTGTGTTTTGTCCCCTAAGATACTGTTTTACTTCAATCTTCTGTTCAGGGCTTCACTATACACCCAAGACGTGTGACTATTAAGGTCAAATGTTCTTTCATTATGCTCTTCCATACGTGTCGTTCCTTACATTCTCTTATAATGTACCTTGTTTTCATTACTTTTGTTTTTTCATCATGTTTGAATTTTTCTCAAAGCCACTCAACAAAAAACAGTGGAGTGAAATTACTGCTGTCACAGAACATTTGAAGATTATGATAGTTAAAAGAATTGAGAAGAGATTGCACCAGCCACGCAGTGGTGCAAGAAATGTCTCATCAGAAAACTTGAGTGCTTCTATCTGAAATTAGGATTCGCAATACGCTAAAAATGTACTTTTGAATTCGCTCAAGAGAAGGTAAGAATATCCTACTTGGTGTTATAAAAAAAGCGAAATTATTATTTCAGTTTTTTGTTGAACTCGTTTTACCGTCAATGTTTCTCTCGATTTGCATGTGTGAACATTTATAACTTTCTAATAAAAGAGCTAGCTATGTCAATGAAAATTCAAACGGCACCTTCTGACTTTCCCTAGGCTAAATGATGTATTTCTTCGGAAATCTGGATTAATAGATTAATTATTTCGTAACTCCGGGCGAGTCAACTCTTATGAGCTTTAGTCCTGTGAGTGTAGTGCGTATTTTTTTTATCATGAGTGGTGTCGGTGTTCTTCCCCCGCTGAATGGTGAGATCCGATGCCGACCTACAAGTCGGCTCTCGGAATTTCCCTCATTCAGGTATGTTGTCCCACAAGCGGGACACCGTCCCAACTGGGACAAGCTCAAAGCTCCCGACTGGGCGCCTGACATGTGTGGTAGTGTAGTGCATGTAAGCGTGTGAGGGTTGAGGATAGAATAAGGAAGAGGAAGGAAAGATTGCCCGCGATTCGTGGCACATTTGTTAGATTACTGATCCAGCATTCGTCTGGAGTTGTTCGGAGAAACCACAAAAAAGTACCGACGAGAGCGGCCGGCCGCTGGAATTATCCTCTAGAAAGCGGCTGAATCCAATCTAGTGCTCTTTCTGGTGACCAAAACCCTGCGACCGTCGGGACTCGAACCTTAGTACCTCGCGGTCAGAGGCACTGCAGTGACATCTGTTGATGTCCTGAGCCACCTCAGGCGTGGAAGCTAACAAGATATATTCATTAGTATCGATGTGAAAGAAAATAATTAATTACTGCATATTGGGAAAATATTTTCGTATAATTTGTTATCTAATTTGTGATTCCAATAATTTGAGAGAAATTATTTCTTAAAAAGCTGAGATGGCGGCTGCACAAAGATCAAACGGATTGACCCTGGTTTCAAAGGAAAAAAAAGTGGCGTTACCTTAAAATGCCGAGATAAATAAAAATCCCTAGTAGAGCTGGCAGGAAAACGTAAATATTTAATTGATTTAAAGGGTTATTGACGGAAGAAGAAAAGGGAATAATAAATTAAATCAAAGTATAGTAGTATGAGTAAAAGTACCACAAACTGCAAATTAAATAAATGGGTGTTAGTGAAATAGATCAAAGTAATACACAAAGAAGAGAAAGAATGAAACGGTAGGTACAAGAAATTGATAACGACATGAGTAACATTTTCATGCGCGAAGAAATAAACACGGTGACAAAGCACATCAAATAAAATGACGTATTACAAAGGCGCCATGTGTTATTATGTGCTATATAAAGTGTATTGTATAACCCCATTATAACCACTTATTACAGTACATCGAATTTGACGATTAAATTCACAAATGTCTGGATATTGAAATATCAGGGATCTTATTGTAGGGACTATGTATTTACCATACGCTGGAAACTAATAGTCACTATTAGTTAATTAATTAAACCACTTAACATTCATTGAGAATTGTACTACATAGTTCATCTCAATACTTCATAAAGAAAAAAAGGAAATGAAATGTATTAAAAGTTTTCATTACAATTTTCTCAGAAGGCAGGCAAATAGTCCTTCCATGAATTGAAGTACATAATCCAATATGTATACGTGGTTTGACTTTAATAATAACGAATTCTAAATCTATGGGTTTAACCACATATAACAGTAAAACCTCCAAATCGTTGTATAAGAAGCGCTGAAGTATTTTCCGACACTAATTCCCACTCTCCATGCGGTGTCCGAGCGCCCGTCGCCCCGAAATGTTTCCGTGTTGCGGGCGCGCGTCCACTCGTTAGCGGGGCGGGCCAACCGTTCGTCCGCGGTGCAATCGAACGCGGCACCATGTGCGCGAATGCTACACGCGGGAATATCGCCATTTGTGCCGGTTGCGAGAAACTAGCAGCGGCGCCCGCCCCGCCGCGCCCCGCCCCCCGAACGCGAAGTAGGAGCATCGAACGGTGGCGGCGGCAGCGTAGGGGCCGAGCCCCAATTTAGGGCTGCGGGAGAGTTTGCGGGACGGCCGCAAAAACGCCACCCCCGGCCGCTCCCGACCGCCTCCGGCCGCACCTTCCGGGGAGGAAGGACTCGCCACACAGTGGGCCGGATTGGGCTGCAGCGCGCGCGTTGGGTTTTCACATGTAATTCTGTTAAAATAACGCGTTGGGAACGTTGGTACAAGTTACAGATATTTAGTATAAGATTTAAAATAACGATTTTTTGTAAAAAAAAAATACAAATTACGTGTGGTGCCATCATTATAATTATAATTTTTATTAGAATGATTTTAGTGCTGTATTGACAGAGTTTCGAAATGGACATACTCTTGACAGGAATAGGATGATGTATAAAATAAAGTACAGGAATGTGTAACATTAAGTTTCAATACTGAGTTTGGCTGGGGCGGTGCCCCGCTGGTGGGAGAGTCCTGGTAAGGGGAAACCCCACTAGTCGACGGTAGGTCGGCGCCGGATCTCGTCATCGAGCGGGGGAAGATCACCGCCATCTCCCGAGAGAAATCAACATGCACTACACTAAGGGGACTAATGACCGAAGCAGTTGACGCGCTCGGAAACACGAAAAAATCAATCTATCAAAATATTGAGTTTCAATATGCTGAATATATTTATTAAAATGTCCTTCAAACTCAATTTCAATTTCTTCGATCAGGGATATCTAATGAATCTATCAGAGATATCTTGTAAAGTATGTGCTGTTTTAGCACCACTAGTTTCTCATATAATTCGCAATCAGGTGATGCGAAACTTCAAATTGATATCAGGAACTTATATATAGTGTATATATTCACATAATTTGCCTTTTCTAAGAATTTGCTTCTTCCTATGCCTTGGCCCATTTCAGCGCACTGTGTGCCGCCGGTCGGTAAGTGGCCCAACGACCGTCCGCATCCTTTCCGTTTTGCGAGAACGGGCGATTACAACGTACGTAACGTACTAGTTAGTGCAGAAAGTGATCGTGCTCCAAAAATTTGACAAAAACATCTCTAGAATATGAATGGAGTGTTAGAAAATACATAGATAACATAATTAAGACTAGAAAACCTACATTTATACCCTCATTTTAAATAAGTTCAAAATATTACAAGCCCCGTGACATGAAAAACAAAAAATTAAACCCCTATTTTGAACTCACAAAAAGTCATCGTTCACTTTTCTATATTATTATTTTTTATTTAATAGGTAAATTATTACATACAAATTAGAGAACTTGATGCTAAGTGGCTAGCCCGAAGGCCTTTAAGCCATTACAATACCTACATTCTCCCGCGTTCTAACCTTTCGTATTCTGGTATTCATCCCAAATGGTCTCTCCATCGCATCAAAAAAGCCGCGGAAAAGAGACCATAAGGTATGGCTGAGGAAAAAAACCCTGAAGGGGGAAAAAACTGCCGAGTACATGCTAATCTATCCGATTTTTGTTTTTAAACTATTTATTTATTTGGCGCGGGCGTCAGGCATTCTCCTTCCAGTGTTTGGCCTTCTCAGCACCTGAAAACAAACAGCACCACAAGAAGATCGTCCGCACCAACGCCTCTGCCCTTACATTTCCAATTCCCACTTCCCTTCACCCCCTAATGTGTTTATTTATTTTAACCGTTTCCTTTTATGTTATTTTAATTTTATTTTATTTTAATTTAATTTAATTTTATTTTAATTTAATTTTATTTTAATTTAATTTAATTTTAATTTTTTAATTTATTTTATTTTAATTTTATTTTATTTTATTTTAATTTTATTTTATTTTTTTTTTATTATTTTATTTTATTTTTTAATTTATTTTAATTATTTTAATTCACTTATTTTTATTGACTTATTTATCTACTTATACTTAACAATTGACTACGACTTATCATTTTTTTACTGTTTACTAACCTAACATAACTTACTGACTAAATTATTGTTAGTTTATTGACTTATTATTTATTTCTCTCCACGACTCTTATTTCTCTCCAGTCTAGGCTCTGCTCGTACTAACCAGTACTGTTTTCCCACTCCCTAATTTCAGTTTTTCTAATGGTCCGAACCTTTCCTAGAAATGTTCCTAATTCTATATACTTTTCTATAACTTTATTATATAACTATACTATTCTTTATTCTTCACTTTTCTGTAACAAAACTGTAAGTATATATCTGGCATTTCAGAGTCGGGTTAGGGTCAGACTTGCCAGCTAGCAATGTTCCAAGACCTGGGTTCCGTTTTTATTTATTATCTACTTTTAGGGTAAGGAAGATATGCGACGAGCATGACGCATTCCCAATACCGTATCTAGCATAACTGGCCTGTGTAAGCGTTTCTTTTGTCGCACTATTTTTACCCCGAAAGGGAATCCAAACCGAGATCGCACCACGGAATACGAGCACGCTGCCTATGAGCAACTCGCGGCTCTCTTTAAAAAAATGTCATTTAGTACCACGAAGATGTTTTTGCATTTGGTTTGATAATTGTCCAATCTTTGCGGCAGGGACTGATTACTTATTGTTTGCGGTTTACTTATTGTTTACTTACTGATTACTTACTGGTTACTTGTGTTTCCGGAAGCGTCAATGGATGTGGCTGTTATTTCCGTAAGTATAGTGAATGTTTTGCCACGGGAAGAGGGGGTGCTCTTTCCCCGCAGAATGGTGGGATCCCGACGCCGGCCTACACATCCGCATGCACGGTTTTCCACAGCCGCGTATCTCCCAATAGCGGGGCACCACTAGCGGATCCACTAGCAGGGCTCCAGCCCGAACAAACTAAACTTCCGACTGGTCTCGTGAAATGTGTGGTAGTTTAATGCATGTACAGGGATTGGACAAAACTATATGAACTCCTGACATTTATTAATAAGTCATGGGCCACTATTTACTTTTAAAACATCTGCAGTTCGTCGCGGAATAGATTTGTAGTATAGAGCCCATTATTCTCCCATTATTGTAGCAAAACATCCACGAATTTCTTCAACGATGTTGGGAATCTGCTGGAAATCTGCTCCCCGCACTCTGCTCTAAAACGCCCTAGTACGGTTGTTTTATATGTTGAGTTTCGGTGATTGTGCTGGCCAGGGAAGATGTTTCATGTTTTTTGGTGCTCAGCAAACCACGCCAGAACCTGTGTTTGTTGAGTGTATGGGCGCATTATCACCTTGGAATATGGTAGGCATTGTAAACACTTTATTGTAGAGGATGTCCAGATAGTCATTCGCAGTAATTCGGCCAGTGAGGGTAATGATAAGACCAGCTGAATACCACGAAATAACCAGCCAAATCATTTGTTGAGTAATACTTTGTTTTGGTGTTTGCCACACATAAACAGCCGTTTGTAGGAAACAGTGTGAACGATGAGTATGCGGACCGTACCGCATTCTTCTAGTCATCAATGTGCAGGTTTTATGATCGTGGCACCACTTCTTTAGCAGCTTTGCGTTGGCTTCCGTTATGAAAGGTTTCGCAATTACAGCCCTTTCATGAATGTTAGCTTTGTGAAACTTCCGCAGTAGTTTTTTTGTGGAAACAGTATTACTCAAGTGAATGTTCAGTTCTGCTGTCACTTTTGCCACGTTAGTTTTGTTGTCTGGCCACAATCCTTTTTAATGTTCGTCGGTCTCTATCAGTTAACCTCGCCTGGTGCCCACTATTTCTCTTCGTCGATGATGTTTTACCATGTTTTATGTATGCAGTAATTACCGTGGACACTGTCGCTCGTGAAACTTAAACAGTTCAGCTGTTTTCGTTACACATACTCTCGTTAACCGCGCTCCAACGATTTGCCCTCTTTTGAAGTCTGAGAAAAAATTACAAATTTCACCGAATGCTTTTGTTCACCTTCGCAGACAAAAGTCTAAAATACACTGCAATATAACCTTGAAAACCTGGCTCGGCAACTGTGTAATGCAGCCGCGTCGCAAAGTTTACACGTCCGCCAATGTGCAAAAGACGTAGTATATTGCAAGATGTTTATGTTATTTTCTCCAACCCCTGAAAGTGCAAGTATGTGTAAGTGAGGCGTGAGAATTAGACAAGGAAGAGGAAGAAAGATCGCGCACGGTCTGTGACCCGATTGTCAGGGTACTGCTCCGGAATTTGCCCGGTATTGATCGGAGAAACCACGGAAAACTACCAGAGAGGCCGACTACTCAGAGAGGCCGACTGTTAGAATTCTCTTCCACACAACAGGTGAATTATATATAGCTATTTAGCGTTTGCCAAAACCCTACTTTTGTTGGAATTCGAACCCTATGACCTCCTGGTTAGATGGTTCAATTGTGAGGTCAATTTAACTTCGTTCTCCTAGGAGAGAATGTTCAAGATATTGTTCATTAGGGACAGGAATTTTCTATCTTTTATTCCAAGACGAGGTCGCATATGATTTACACCGTTCGAACCCTATGACCTGACCATCTTTTTTTCCATCACGTATACACCGGGAGCGGTAGCTCAGTGCATCAACTTATGTCACTGCAGCGCCTCTGACCGGGAGGTCCAAGATTAGAGACCTGATGGCGGCAGGATTTTCAACACTAGCTTTTCAGCTAGGTCGAATTCAGTCGTTGTCTGAAGGAGAATTCTAGCGGCCGGCTGCTCTGCTCGCTAGTTTTCCATGGTTTCTCCGATTACCAAACGGGCCACGGACCGCGCGCGATCTCTCCTTCCCATTCCTTGTCCTATCCTCTCCCCTTACACACACACGTACACTAACATGCACTACACTACCACATATCCCGGGAGACCAGTCGGGAGCTTAGAGCTTGTCCCGGATGGGACGGTGCCCCGCTGGTGGGAGAGTCTTGGTTATCGGGAAACACCACTAACCGACGGTAGGTCGGCGCCGGATCTCGCCATCTCGCGGGGAAAGATCACCGCCATCTCCCTGGAAAAACATGCAATACACTAACGGGACTAATGATCAGAGCATTTGACGCGCCCGGAAACACGAAAAAAATCAATCAATCAAAATCCATCACGTATGTAGATAATCCACTCTAGAGACATTAATACACCCTCAAACAATTCCGGATCTGCCATGTTTCACTGTAGGTAGTTATGTAGAAGTCTCTCGATACCATTCGTCCCTCGTTGGAGCCCAAAATTTTATTTTCGCTTTTGTCCAAAATATGACTGAATTCCAAATGTCCGATCATTCATTTCGGCAATTTTTTGCCAAATTGAATCGTTCTATGCGATTTTATTTACTCAACTAGAGTATTTTCTGCGGTTGATACTCTTTTCCCCTACAAATATTGCGCACTGTACTAGCTAATACTTCAACCTCATATTTGATCAATTCCTCTTCCACTTTTAACAACACCAATTTTGGGGCATCTTTTAATTCCTTAAATAATAAATCGTTCTATTACTTCACTGAGTACTCGTCATCTCCATATTTTGGGACGTTTTCTCTCTGTTTCCTGAACACAAAACCTATCAATTATTGATTGTACTGATGTCACTACAGTACCTCTGACCGCGCGATCCTAGGTTCAAGTCCAGACGTAGTAGGATTTTCAACACAAACTAGGGAGGGAGCTAGGTCGATTGCAGTCGCTGTCTGCAGTAGAATTCTAGCGGCCCCTTACTGTGTTCGGTAATTTTCTGCGGTTTCTCCGATGAACACCAGACGAATGAGGGAGCAGTACCCCTGTTTGGGCCACGTACTGCGCGCGATCGCGGACGGCGTCGGATCTCACCATTGAGCAGGTGAAGATCATCGCCACCTCCCGAGGGAAAATGCACTACACTTGCGGGGATAATGATCTTAGCAGTTGACGCGCCCAGAGTATCTAGTTAATTAATTAATTAATTAATTGCTTTTTGAATGAGTTTTCTTTTCAAGTTCAAGAATCTTTTAAAAATTTTTTTAGCTTCACTAGTTTCTGTGCAGCTGTTGTCCATGTTAATTCCCCACGGTGTGCTGGCAACTCTTTACCGAGTATTAACTATATTTCGCTTTTTAGCATTGCTTCATCGAATTTCATGGATAATAGAAAATTGTTGAATTCACTATTAACTACTTCATTTTGCTTGATTACTTCCGCTGCACCTAGTTTACACGCCTTCTGTCACATTTTGTTTTTTTTAGATTAACGTTTGTATTTTTCATGTATTATAAATAAAATTTAATATTCATTTGTTTTTTACGTTTAAAACATTTTGTTATATCCTACGTTTTGTACTAAAAGACATTTATCTGGTCACGTAAATGTACGATCACTACTTTTCACTATAAGGTAGGTAGGCCTAGTACTTACCGCCAATCCACATTTGGCTTTTTTGTGTAGAGAGGTAACTTCTGTTTGTCGTTCTCCTCCGTCATATTCTGTAACGTATGTTATTAATTATAAAAGCGTACTGTATAGGAATTATATCTGCGGTATTGAGTTATCATATTTTTTCATATATTTTCAAAAAATGCCGATGTCTATTACTATAACACTCGACGTAGAAATCATATTCATCAGGTGACAGTATCAACAGCCCATTACAAAAAATTCACATACAATACATGTACATTATTTTACGACACTTTGCCAGATGACATTAAACGACTAAATTCGATAGAAAAGTTTAAATCCCAAGTGAAATCGTTTCTGCTGCATAACTGTTTCTATACAATTAGAGACTATACTGAGCATCACAAGAAAAGTAACATTAATTTTAACAATTATACAGAATGTATTATTTAACATTTGAACTGTATAAATGTGTATAAACAACCTGTAACGAGTATTGCATTGCAGCCTCCGGGTCAATGACCCCCATCTCGATTAGGTTTTTCGTCCAGTTTCCCTGATCCATTGAGCAAATGCTGAGATGGCCCCTTGTTTTGCTTCTGGACATAAATGTAACGTCATTATCTGTGCACGTCTTCTAGAATTCAGTGGGAAATACAATTATTCAAATTATCGTTTCCATGTTGTCGCGGCCGGAAGTATTATTCCAAAGGACAACATGGATAAGAGCCAAAATTTATTGCCTTTTTATCCTTGAAAATAGATTTTATTACATGGAAGGTTTTTTTTTCTTTCAATTTTAAGTAGTATATGACTTAGTGTAGGGATCACAGAATTTTGAATATGTGCACACAATTCACATTTCCCCATAGCACGTCATACGCAGTTTTTAACTGCTTTTCTGACGTAAAATAAAGATAAAAAATAAAATTATATTTAAGCGCTCCTTTGCGTAATGTTTCTCTTAAATAACCTTCCATAAAAACTTTCAATGACATCGATATTTTGTCACTTTCCAAATTGCATCCGTCTCAGAAATAGCTTTAAATACAGAAACTAATGAAAATTAATTTCGATAAAACGAACTAAGGAAACAAAAATATATTTTCTGAAAAACATGCATTGGTGGCTTTGCTGTCTCAAATAAATTAATTCAATTGAAATATTAAAAATTTTTGTAAATTGGAAATTTTTTCAAAAATTTTTTTAAACGACAAGGGGAATTTTATGTGATAAATTAGGTGCAATTTATAAGGAAATTCTTATGTATTGTATAATATTTATACATACTATAAACTAAATTAATTAATTAAATTGTTGCCTACATATTGATAAAAATAAATTCAACGAAGTTGAGTGCATTTTAAGATGATCATATATAGCAAGTTTTACAAATTTTATAAAAACCATAATAATCGGTAAAAAATCCCTGATTTTTAGTAATGTTATAGAATGTATATAATAAACGGAATATTTAAAATATTTATTTAATTATAAGTGGAAATGTGAACTTCATGTAAATACATTTTGTTACTCACTATTTAGAAAGTGGCGAAACGGGAATATTAGAAATAATTAATTAGACTCATTCTACCTGGATTTTATTTTCTGTGTTATGCCCAAGAAAAGAAAAAAATGAGGAGTCTTTTACTCTACAGTCCGTTTCACTGGTGAGCAATCTTTATTGAATTTTTTACTAATAAAACAGATTATCGCCTAATCATATTTATTTACTAAACTAGTGATGCTAAAACAGCATACACATTCTCATATATAATAATGGCTACGTTATATAATTTTGCACATTCCATCCACAGGCTGAGAAGACTCGGTGGTTCATGCTTCTGCAGAACGGTTGACCGGAAAATTCTACAGTTCGTGATGAATTTTCTACACTAGCTAGACAGCGGTGCCAAATTCAAGCACTGGCTGGAGGCGAAATGTTGTGATCGGCTGTTCTATGGGTAGTATTTCATGGTTTCTCTGATCAATAACAGGCGAAAGCCGGAGAAGTACCACAGCAATCAGGCCGTATGCGCTCATTCCTTCTTCATTCTTGTCCCATTCTCTCCCTATACATTATACACCCACAAATGTTGGAAGACCAGTCAAAAGCTAAGAGGTTTTCTCGCTACGGCGGTTCCCCCTCTATGGGAGGTACTTGGAGAGAGAAAACTTATGCAAGAATACATGTGGTTGACGCCGAATCTCACCGTCCAACAGAAGAGGAATACCGCCACTTCCCAGAATACAACATGAACTTATCTTCGAGACTAATTTTCATTCTATTTGACGCGTCCGGAAACGCTAAATATTCACTCACATTCCACCTAACTAACACTTCTGCAATGTACTGAAAATAACAATAAAATCAATATTATGCGAAAATTACATATTTGAAAAAATTAAAAAAAGATTTAACAACATAATATTGAGGAATAGACTGAAGCAATAAGAAAGAAATATATATCTACAATATTGAAGTAAAGGACAGGTTCGAAAAAATATGAAAGTTGATACTATATATCCCAAAATTACCCAAAAATTACTCATCTTTTGAAAAAAATGTACATGATACGAATGAGATATATAATACTGAGGAACAGATTGTACGAAGTTAGAAATCTCTATCTTTCTTAATGTAGTTGTGGGAGAGTGTCGCAAACTTTTGGAATTTTCGAAATTTCAGAGTTAATGAAAATCAAACTTATACCACACTATTAAGCGAACTCTGGTGTATTTCAGAAAAGTATTTGAAGACAATTTGAAGCCTCTTTTTAGAAAATCTTGTTTACGATATTGTGACGTACTAGGATGAAAAACACAGACGACTGTTCTGATTGATATTTACAATATATTTACAGTATATTTACAATGAATGTACAAAGATTACAATACAAAAATCTAACTCCTTGGCAACCTTTCAGTTCTCTTAGCCGCGAAACCCCGCGACCGTCCCTAGGCCTCGCCCAGAACCACTGCTTCGAAAGCAGCAAAAAGCAACGCGAGGTGCGAAGCTGTCGGACATAGAGTCCCGTAACTATACCAGTTACATGGCCTGTCGCCAAACCGATCTTCGACCCGAAGATCACGTGCAATGATAGCACTAGAGATACCTCTCGTCTTTCGACACCCAGCGTATCCCGCGAGGCGCCTGTCGGCGCGGCCTTAAATATCCGTTGGCTCGCCCCCACCCTACAAGCAGCGGGCGTCATACGGCTCGCTGGCCAGCCCTTCCAGGGCTGCAACCGACATCTCTTATCCTCGCATCCGCGCGTCCCTTTCAGGAATTTCCAGTCGGGATTCCTACGGGTTTTCCAGCCAGCGCGGCGAGGCGCCGCCGCTTTACACCCCCATTTGGCATCCGGCTTAGAGCGGGTTTCCCCAAAGCGGCCCGGCGCGGCCCGACGCCGCGGCGCCGAACCACGCGACGCTACAATATTTAAAAAATTTCACGATTTCACTCGGGAAATTTCGCGATATACTACCCTTATTTTCAAATAATCATGTATGACATTATTTAAGGATATAATTCTGCAATCGAGATTTCCTTATAACAAAGTTCTATCTTTAACTATTGCAGGTGTAGAAGGTCCAATTTCTAAAAAAATGCAATTTTTGAAATTTCAGAAGTTCTACAAAAATCATATCTGTGTCATTTTCATACGGTACTTTGTCTATTGCAGCAAAAATGTAAAGAAAACATTTAGATTGGTTTTTAAAAAAAATTGAAAATACGTGGTCATGTTAAGAACTCACAAAAAGTACAGTTCACATTTCACATCAGCGTGGTACTTATGCAAATCTGGCGTCAAAACTGCTAACTAAACAATGAACAAATCATATGAGATAGCAGCTTGGAATGCCAATAGTTTGATTCAACATCGATATGAAGTCAAGTGTTTTCTTCAGTTAACAAATATGGATATCATGCTCATTTCAAAAACTCATTTCATCAATAAAAGTGTTTTCTCGCTTCAAGGATACAACATATATTATACAAATCATCGGGATGGTGCAGCACATGGAGGAACAGCTATACTTGTTCGGGGGAAAATTAAACATCATTAAATTCTCAATATAGTACCACGTATTAGCAGGCAACATCCATTCAAGTCAGCGATGCATTTGTTACATTGAATATTGCAGCAATAATCTGCCCTACTAAACATAAAATTCAGAGCTCATAATTCGCAAGCTTCTTCAGAACACTTGGAACAAGATTTATTTCTGGCGGTGAGTACAATTCTAAACATCCATTGTGGGTCTCCAGACTAACCTGCCCGAAAGGTAAGTACTTGAATATGACACTATAATAAACGAAAGATTATCCACGTACTCATCTGGCCAACCCCACTTATTGGCCGACAGACACTAACAAAATTCTTGATGTATTAGATTTCTTTATTGTAAAAGGAGTAAATCAAAGTTACATTTACACCTACTGGTCACAAGATCTATCGTCTGATCATTCACCAGTTCTACTAGCCATTATTTCAATTATTATCGAAGACATTATTGAAGCAACCCTCAGTCCATATTAGCAGACCAGATGGGAAAGATTTCTCAGAATGGGTAAATTAATAACAGCACAGCAAATCTACTATTGAAAACTGCTTTCGAAATAAATGAAGCTTTACAATACGTAACCAGTCAACTTAATCAAGCTGCATGGCATTCTACACTAGAAATAAAGCAAAACAAAAAGCTAAATATCCCACAAGTAATAAGAGAAAAGGTGAAAGCAAAACGTAAATTAAAGAAACAACGACAAATCACTAAAGACCCTGCAGTCAAAAGAGGACTAAGCTTCAATACCTCAAAAGATTACTTCAAGAATATCGGAACAACGCCTAACAAGATAAGCTCACAAGATTGATTCCGAATTCGAATTCAGAGTATTCTCTTTGGAAAACTACTAAATACTTTAAGAGACCGATGCAACCTATTCCTCCCGTCAGAAAAACTGACAGCACACGGGCTAAAACCGACGAAGAGAAAACGGAATGCTTCGCTTCCCATTTCTCTAACATCTTTGAACCATTTCCTTCAGAAATATCTGCGACAGAAGAGGAAGACATTTACAACTTCTTAGATTTACCGTTGCAACTAGCTCCCCAAATCAAACCCCTAAGTGCTCAAGAAGTTGAAATAATCAAGATTTTACCAACTAAAAAAGCTCCCGGATACGATATGATTTCAGCTAGACCCCCTAGATACAGAGAGTAGCACAACCGGAACGGCTACGGCCATTTAATATCCTTTCACTCGATAGCCCCACCCGGCAGCATTCAGGAGGTGAGGAAAAATGATATCAATGAAAGAATGATGGAGAGTTACGAGTATATTATCACTGGCTTTCGGTAGATTGGTGGTTTCTAACTTGCCCACACTACCGGTTAGTTCAACTGGATATAAAATGTCGGCACCCATAGCGCAAAGGATTGCGCTACTCTCTATATCCAGGGACTCTAATTTCAGCAACAATTCTACGCCATCTACCAAGAAAATTGATAGCCTTGCTTACTTACATCTTCAATGCCATCCTAAGACAAGGACACTTCCCTGATCATTGGAAAATTGCTCAAGTAATAGTCATCCGTAAACCCGGCAAACCAACACATGAAGTTGTCTCATACAGACCTATTAGACTACTGCCAATATTATCAAAAGTGGTTGAAAAACTCATTTTGTCACGTTTAAGTCCACTTCTACAAGAAAATGAAATAACACATCATCACCAGTTTGTGTTCAGACAACGGCATTCGACTGTAGAACAAATTCATCGAATAGTAAACGAAAGTAGTGAATCGCTAGAAAATAAAGACTATTGCTCTTCTGTATTCCTCGACGTAAGCCATGCTTTCGACAAGGTTTGACACCCAGATGTATTGTATAAAATTAACAAAAATCTACTGTATGCTCACTATCACTTATTAAAATCGAATCTCACTGAGAGATATTTTCAAATAGAATTTAACAGTGAATCTTCAGAACTTATCCCTATTAAGTCAGCAGTGCCTCAGGGAAGTGTGCTTGCACATTTCCTTTATTCACTATATACTGCCGACATCCCAACATCTGTAAACGCATTGACAGCAACCTACGCGAACGACACAGCCATCTTAGCTCACACGAAGATCCAGCAGAAACATCTCGTCTAGTGGAAGAACATCTGCAATCCATCCACTCGTCTAGTGGAAGAACATCTGCAATCCATCCTCAAGTGGCAGAAACGCTGGCACCTCAAGATTAACGACAAGAAGTCAGTCCAAGTCGCGTTCAGTCTGAAGCACGAAACATGTCCACCTATAAAAATCGGACAGCAAACTCTTCCTCAAAATGACTCGGCAATATATCTCGAACTTACTCTGAACAGAACACTCACAAAAAACATATCAAGAATAAAAAAAATAATTAGACCTAAAACTTAGAAGGTTAAAGGGAAAAAACGTTAAGCATCGCAAAGAAAATAATTGTGCATATAGAAATATTTACTATATTTAAGAAATAATAAACCAGTATGGACATATGGGATTCAACTTTGGGGAACAGCTCAAAATTCTACTTGTCTACTAAAGAAACTACTTGTCTTTTGCATAGATCATATTTGTTTGTATTTCACAGTGTAATGACATTGATGACATAATTACGATCATATCATTACTTTTAATAAACTAATTTAAAAATGTTTTGAACTGACTCTTATTTATTCATTACAGAGTTTGTGTTAAAAGTAAAAAAGTCACTATTCATTTCAGGAGATTATCAATCTTCAAACATCAACTCAAATGTTGTGTTATTGGATTCGCATTTGTGGCATTTGAAAGGTCCATTGATTTTCAGTGCGAGGTATTTCGGATGTGATATTTACAAATGTGGTGGAAAAATATTTGTTCAGTTTAAAATAAGTCTTACTCTACAAATAACTTTTAAAACATACCTCTCTAAACCACGGTGACCCAATTACGTTCACCTGCATTTATAATAACAGAAATTAAATCAACAATCCGAATGCTTGAAATTTTTGAGCAAATGCTTACACGAGAGTGAGGAAAAACATCCATGCACGTATGCGGAGTATAAAAGAATGTATATTTAAAAGTTTAAGAGAGAATAAAAAGAATCTAAAGAATATTTTAAGACCATGTGACTTGTGTTTATGGACATGTAATTATATGGGTATGTAATTTTTAATGAAAAATTTATGAAGTGTAATTAATTTTTTGCATTCATTATATCTGCTGAGGTGTTGGGAATGCAATAATGAAATGAAATTTTATCAGAATATAACAAATGGGAATATATTACGAATGGTAGCTAGTACACTGTTAGTAATTATCTTCTCTTTCAACTATTGTGATAAAAATTAGGACATGTAAGTATGAACGGATCTTGGCCACATTCGTTAATAGAGATACCTTTCAAGGAAGATATAAGGGAAATATGGATGAACAATATGAGTAAGAAAGAAGGGAAGAATAATGAGAGGGAAGAGAAGGACGCGGAGTGGAATGCTGCGAGCAGGAATAGGGAAGGGAATCGCAAGTACGATAATAGTGCAAAAGTGAGAACCTTTTTTCTGTTTCTGAAACTGATTTTCTATAATTATGCCCGTTGTTTGCGAGTTTCAAAATATGATTGACAATGGGACGGTTCAAACTGTAAATATCTTTTTAATAGCCATTAGTATTGGTAGATCGAGATCGCATAATACATTATTTTAATGACGTATATTTTAATGTATGTATGCTAGATATTTTAAGTTTTACACTTTGTTCCTCATCCATGTATAAATATGCAATGGATGGGATTTTACTCTCAAGCTATTGTTATTCGAATATTGTATTTGCTATAACAATGTTTGTGAAAATTCAATATTTAAATTGTAAGTGTACAAGAAGCAAATCCCTCACGGTGTTCACTGAAAATAAGAATTACTATTATGTTTCATTTGATTCGTACTTCGTCCTTTTCATTAACACTAGAAGTAATGTTACTTCTAACTTCTACTGGAAAACTGCTTTTTATGGTAAATTACATATTTTGGTTTTATTTGTTGTCTCTAAATACGTAATAATAATTTTTAATTATGGGTAAATATATTCACAGCCTTTGTTTCTGTCAGCTCATTAGCTACGGTTACCGCCAACGTCTTGAGAACGAATAATTTACTTCTCTTATTTCCGTATTCTTCACAGTTTACAAGTTCCACGCAAAGTGCAGTCGACAATGTTAACATTACAAATCGTAGAAATATCTATGGACGAACTGAGACGCACGGAGGTAACAAGAAAAGAGGACACGTGCGCTCGGAGCCACAATAGGAAGCCATTCAGCCAGTTCTTCCTTTGAACATTTATTTTCTCTGCCCCTTTGAGAGAAACCTCCTAGCAACGCTGTTCTACAGTGTCATTTTCGATTCTTAACCTAACAGAACGGCGATTTCGTTGGAAAATTTTACATATACTGTCACCTTTCTTACTATCTGAATTCTATGGGAACATCCGAGGTACAGGTGACTGAAGCAAATGTAATGTTCTGCTTGAAAGGTGGCATCCAAATTTATTAAGGATGTCACGAAAATCACAGCAGTTAAAATGGTGTTTAATCTGCCAAAACCGTGTATGGGATCGACTTCGGATTCGAAACAAAGAAATAGTCGAATACTTACTATGTTGTAAGACAGAAATTATATATTCTTTCCAAAAATACATAAAAACAAGAGAACTAGCTGAAAAAGAAATGAACATGAACAATTCACAACTCATATTTAAACATGAATAAGAAAAATTAACAATGCACTCTCAAAAAATTAAAAAAAAAGTGCACGATTAATTATCACATTATTCATATTTAAACTTCAGTCAAAGGAGGAAATCTATCATACATATTTACAATGAGTTGCAGATACTCATTTGTTCGTGAGCAAGTATTCTAATTCAAGAATATCTTCAAATAAGTCTTTTGAAAGTTATTGCATTCAATACAATTGAATTGTCAATTTCAATAACATTTTCAAACAAAAGAAAGAATCGTAATTAATGACGTATAATTTGTCCAAAACTAATTATTAATTTCAATAATGCTATGATACACTATTACAAAGATTCCGAGTATTTAAAACCGGATTCCAGTTACGACAGCCGTGTGGTTTGCTATGAGTTCTTTGGCATTCGACCAAGACTAATAAGAAGCCGCTGAATACAACTGAGTTTTGTTAAGGTTTTAAATAACTTCACAATTGAATTTACACAAACAGCTAAGAAGGGTAACTCGCTAATGCAGATCTTTGCGGAACGTTTATTAACTCAAGTAACCTTCCCTTAAAAGTTGAACGGTGCCGTCTCGGGTGTGCCGACGTCGGCAGACGATGTCGAGCGCTTCAGGGTCCTCTCCCGTGCTCAATTCCAACGATGACGTGGACGCTCGCTCGCCGCCTCGTTTCGTTGCGTTGACGCAGTCTATTTACAATTCTCGTTTCAGCAATGTAAGAAGCTTGTCGAAATTTCGTATTCAACCATATACGAAATAAAATTGAAAGGTGTGAAGTATACAAAAGTAAAATAAAAAGCGGTAAGGAAAAAATGTCCCTGACTAGACCGTGGTCTTCATCACGTATTTAATGCATGCATAAATACATTTGGCTTCTTTACGTAAACGCAAGTAACTGTTCTTTTTCTTCTTGAATTCACGTTCATTAAATATTTTTTTAATTTCAATTGAATGAAGATTATTATAATTCGGCATATTACAATATCATTACCTCTGTATGCGCTTCTACAATTGCGTTTCCATAATGTTCCTGATGATGTAGACAACTCTTCGGAAGTACATTCTTTGGTCGGGTCACTAAGCAAAATGGACGCAAAACCAAATTTTATCCCATTATATTATAACTTAAGGTACAGAAAATTCCTGATTGGCTAAACCAGTGAAGCATAATTTCGCTGCATCGGTGTTCGTAGTGGCACCCTTTATCCGCCATTTCGGGTACCAGGTCAACGGGTTAACGCTGAGCGGTTGGAAGCAGAATTTTTGAAGTCGTCAGCTTTTAAACGCGAGCTAGTGGTTATAATATATTTGGTAAGGAATGTAAGATTTTGAACTTCTCTCTGTAGTACGTCACACACAGTTTTTAAGTATTTTAACGTTAAATAAAAGAATAACTGAAAAGAACACATAAAATAGTAATTCTGTAATATGTAATATGTAAATTTGATCATTATCATCAACAATCGCACATATTCTGGGAGACCGGTTGGGAGTTTAGAGCTTCTCCCGGCATGGGCTGTGTCCCGCTGGTGGGAGAGTCATGGTTTGGGGGAATGCCCGCTCGCGGAGGGTAGGTCCGCGCCGGATCTCTCCATCCAGCAGGGGAAGATCACCGCCATCTTCCGAGAAAAAACACGCACTACACTTACGGGACTAATGACTTAAGCTGTTGACGTGCCCGGAATCACCAACCAACCCACCAACCAACCAATCAACAATCGTTTGTTACAATTTCTCCCATATATGAGAATTTTGTCAAAAAAAAATCAACGTCAGTTCAAAACTGAAAATGAGCTTCGCGTGGTAGATCAATGTTCTTACATTCTGCGAGGAATTATGAGAATTCAAATATCTTTATTACATCACTTATTCAGCAACACGTTTGTAGCGTTATTCGCACCAAGGGCCTAAGGCGCGTGGCCTAGGGCACGCGCGGCCGGCTGGCGGAAGGCTCTAGCCTAGTCGGCTTTAGCCGGCTCTAAGCCTTGAGGCCCGGAATTGGTGGGTGACGTCATTGTGGCCTGTGGGAAGCACCCAGCACAATAGGGGTGAACGGAAACAACCAGTGGGTGCATGCAGGAGACTCCCGCACCCCGGTGAGCTGGAGGGCGAGCTTAGGGGTTGCACGCGATCTAACGATGGGAAAGGTCTTCAACAATTGGCCGGCGTGCCTATTGTTCGAATATATCTGTGTACTTTACAAG
Source organism: Teleogryllus oceanicus (assembly GCA_964035755.1). Lineage (NCBI taxonomy): Eukaryota > Metazoa > Arthropoda > Insecta > Orthoptera > Gryllidae > Teleogryllus > Teleogryllus oceanicus. Next base: position 109,128,842 of record CAXIVR010000001.1, read on the forward strand.
TAGCGGCTGGCTGCGGAGAGGGGGTTCTATAATCCAATTAGAGTCTGCAAATTCTGTTGATGTCACTGCAGAGTTGCTGAGAGTTTTTAAGATAACAATGAAATCTTATAGCGCGAAGCAACTGTAAATTGAGGAGCAGCATTTCTTCTTTGGTTATGCATTGTGTGTGCGGTTCTGTATCGTCTGCTGTTGTGTGCTCTTATTGAGATTTGTTTCTTACTACTAATGTGATCTGATACAAGAATGACCACACGACTGCCGCCCGTGTAAGTGGCAACATCGCCATACCTCCACCTCAACTGTCAAGGAGGCAGAAATATTATTCGGACAATAGGCACACCGGCTAATGTTGCGAGTGCGTGGGCTGGCAAGCGAGTTGAAAAGGCGAGAGAGGCACGCTGCCACGCGATCTGGGATTTAAGAGGATGCGAGAATGTCACGTGATTTAAGAGAAAAGAGCCTGCCGCGTCGTGGGATTCGTGAGTATACTTAGGTTTTTCTAACGTGTCGGCTAAGGGTAGTATCTCCACGGTGGAATTCGGCACGCCTTTTTGAGTCATTCTCAGCCCTGCCATTAGAGTCGCTTGATCTGTAGCACTACTTGATGCGGTCGCAATCATGCGAAATCTTGCGGCAGGACTGAGAATGACACAAAAAGTCGTGCTGAATTCCATCTAGGAGATACTACCCTCAGCCGCCACGTTAGAAAAACCCAAGTAGAGCGGTGTCTCCTTACGAATGCACAATTTCTCCACCCATGCCGGTGTGATGTTGCACGATTCGGCCGCGCAAATTGGTAATCTTGCCACGGGATTTCGAGGCCAGGAGCGACACGGATGTGTGTACAAAGGAGTCCTCGACAGTCTGTTGGTTGAAGCGGCTTGCTTCAGGGGTTAACGCTGCGGCCGGAATAGTTTCCTTATGTTCTGCAAATATTTTATGGTATTATTCAAGTGTGAAAAAGTGTCAACTTAGTGTCCGTGAACTTACTCTATCCTGACGACTGTACAGTCGAGGACAGATGTCAATAGTTCCATCTTTTAGGCGTGCTTGCTGGTCCACACACTCACCACATTACCCGCTGTGCCGTAGCCCGACTAGGGACGCCTGCCGTTCATACCTTTGCTAACGTAGGGTCGTGTGCAACACCTAGACTAACCCGCTGGCTCACTGAGCCGCGCGCGTACAAAATGCAGACAAAAATCATGTGAAATGATTATCCAGAAAGGTAGAACGAACTCTGTCCAAGAACCATTAAAAAATATTCTCGTATAACATGATAATAAATAAGATATTTTAACAAAAACACTATTTATGATTACTGCTATAACATATTATAGTACTCGTATACGGATACAACAGTTATTTACACACAAAGAAAATCAAAAAGTTGCTTTTCCATAAAGCAACACGCGAATGTCAAATATTAACTGCGAAGGCCTCTTTCGTGGAGCTGGGGTGTCGCATGGTGTCAGGTGTGTCATAAGTAGTGACGCACTGAGTTTGAAAATTGAGTTGGTATGAGAATAGGCGTAGTAACGTAATAAAATGTTTTAACTTTTCAGCCAAAAACGAACCTGTTTCATTGCTTTTTGTTTTTTTCTGGAGTTCCTGGGATTCTAACAAAACTACTGACACCTTTCACATGGACGGAGGCTGCATGATTTTCTGTTAATATATGCTTATATTTGAAAGTCGTAACATTTTGAGGAGTCATGCTGTAATGTGCGCCCACGTGCTACTTGCCCGCTTAGAAAACCCGAAGCTCTGCGGGCAAGGCAACTTCCATTGACTCCACGCTCATTTCCCTTCCAAATCCAGAATGCGCAAGTTGTAGGTGAGAAGGTAAGCATAACGAATGCTCGAAATTTGAGATGAATGGTTGTGTCATATGGAAGGATGGTTACCTGCTCTCTTTTATCAATCATCCGAGATTTGAATTACGTTTACATATTAAATTGCTAATTAGCTTTTCATGTTTATTTTATTTCTAAATTCTGCTTGGTATAATACTTTTTGCCAAAGAGTAGGGTATGTTTGAAAGATAAATTTTTGGCTGTCTTCGTTTTTGCGTTTTATTAAATAATTGTTATTTGTTTTCATAGCAATTATGTGAAATAAATTATTACAACAAGTATTTATTTAGTCTCATTTATAATAAAACTTCATCTTGGATATATTAAGGCGGACAACTCTTTTAATAGACAAGACGTAACATGAACATAGAAACTTAATTAATTATTCCGCTTTCAAGTAAACGAAATAAAAATACTTTCGATTCAAAATGTCTATTTTACCCTCAGATGATAAATTCATATTATGACTGGTGTATTTAATTATGATGGATCGTTTTCTTTTGCATAGGAAAAGGGGAATTAATATCGCTAATTTTGACGCCATGAGTGTCAGCAGACTTCTCTGTAAGACCGTCATAGTCCATGTATAGAGTGGCTTGCCTTGCCTCGAAGTTCGTACAACTCTTTCATTGCAGATAAACTTTTTTATTAATGAAATCTGTTTTTAAAGTCCGATCTTTAAATAAAGTCATGTACAATTGTTTCAAAATATGAATAATTTTCTCATAATTTTGCGTGAAATGAAGGCAATTAAGAAAATACGTAAACACAAGCTTTTATCAAAAAAGTCTCACAATTTTTAAATTTTTGCTCAATTAGAGGATTCAATGTTTTATTAATAATGTGGTATAGGTCCTATTCTCATGAAGAATTTTGAGATTTTGAGAATTTGAAAGTTTAACTTTTTGGGGGTCTTCCTACATTTACAAACTTGAAGATAAAGATTTTGTCTTATTGAAATGACTTCAAAATTAGATATATAAATAATGTAGAATACAATTGTTTGAATATATGATCGCGAAATTTTGCGAAATAGTAAAAAGTTTTAAAAATTAAGTAAAGAATACTTTGTGAAATCTACAAACGTTTTATAATTTTTTCTTCTCACATCTGATATTCATGAAAACTTTTAAATTAAAAAAATGCAAATGTTCTACATTTTTAAAAGTCGGGAAGACCGTTATATTGATTCACAATTGAAGTAGTGGTTATGCTCCTGGCTAAACGTAAGTACCCGAGTTTGCATTTCAATACAAAATACTACGATTTTCATGAACAATATGTTCTTAGATTGTTATATAAAGATTCCCTCTTGTTTATTAAGATACTTAATTTCTTAAACAGTATGCTCTACATATCGAACATGAGATATATACTCAGTTGCATTTCTGTAACGAATAGCTGCCGCTCTTAAGTATAAATTGGAATGAACCTTTTGAGACGATCAAACGATCCGTTGATACCATAATCTTTATGTAAGTTACTAATCCCCAGTGAATTTATCAACATCATTTTGACCTTATACGCAGAATGAAATATTTACATTTTCCAATTTCTTTCATCAATACCGCAAAATTTAATAAATTATTGCACAATTATTAATATCCTCTGCTTCTAAAAAAAGGACCGCCGTGGTAATTGCTATGGACCTCTGTTCGGCTTTGTGGGATTCTGACGGGAACCACAGTCATTTCATCAGCGCTCGTCCACGCACAGTCGTATGCAAATGAGATGCAGCCGTGCCGCGCGTGCTGACTGTTCTGGAAACGCGGCCAGGGCACCGAACGTCCGCAGAGAATGAAAATTTAGTCTGCGAATTGAAGGGCGTTGGCAGCAATTTTTCGCCAACTATTCAATTTTTTTAAGCTCTTTTCAGACACGGGGATGCCAGGTCTTGCGAACATTGGTCGTAAAAGAACTGCAAAAATTTGTCGACCTGTCAGAGACAGAATAGTCAATTGTCCTGGACGGAATATTGCTAAGACAATCACAACGCATTTGTTTCTGAAAAATTCCAAGTGAAACGACTTTAAAGTGAGATGTGGCTGTGAGGATTTTTCAAGAGCCTGCAATGAGAGAAGGTACGGTACATAAAAATGAACGCTTATAAACAGGTAAGGACTGTTATCAGTACACTTGGGTAACCTTTTCGGATGTGAAAACACGTGTGAAAAATGTGTCCTGGAAAGCGACATGAAAAAATGTTTCTTATGTCTTTTGCTGGGAAACTTCGTTTCTGCACAGCAGATTTGCGACCTGGTCGAGTGTCCCTTATCACCAGAAGCCTGTTTTATTTGGAGCATCGAAGTACCAATTAGAAAGCATACTGCTGAGTAATATTCAGACGAAAAGCTATTTTTTTAAACTTATTGTAAATAATTATAATGAATTATATATTTATTAAGATTTCTTTTTACTTTCTCGCCCTTACTTTGTAAGTGCGAAGTGTTGTGATCGCTCCGGAAAACAGTGAATTTTCGACAGAAAAACCTATTCTCAGGCCCTAGTAGCGAAACCGTGGATAAATCGTGTTCCAGTATCTAGTAAATTACTTCTAACACTTTGGGTAGTCAGAAGTTTTGTGGGTCCTTGATACCGAAAAATTGATTGACGACAGAACATCTGTCTGGCCATCCGTCCGTCTGTGGTTAACGGTAGCGCCAAAATCGTACTGCCGATTTTTTCCAAAATTGATATTCTCGATTGATTTAAATAAACTCGAGACCCTCTGAGTTTGAAACGGATATTTTGAAGTTTGAGGTGTCCTTTATATAAATCCTAAACATTTTAAAATTTTCTCAAAAATGCCTTTATTTTTTTAAAACTTTGTCCTCAAATAGCGGTGCTTGAGAACGGTGCAGGTCTCATTTTCGTTGAAATTTCTGATTTTTTAAAATGTACAATTTTGAAGAAAGAATTTTTTTCCTAAATGAAATATTCTTTAAAGAGAGATATTGAAATAAGGTCATGTAAAATTTTTCGAAAATATGAGACATTTTTGCGTAATTTTGGTTAAATATAGGCAATTTTTAGTTTTTAAACAATTTATTTTGTAGAGGCACCAAATTTTTCTTTAAAATTTCTGCTCGTATGTATCAAAAGATGGCACAAACATTTTCTGCTAGTCTCATTTACGGTGAACACAATATTTCGGAAAATGACAAAATTTTAACATTTTAAAATTACAAAATTGAAGATGGAAATTTTTGCCTTAAACAAAATCTATTCCAAAAGTGAATCTCTTTGAAAAAGATCATGTAATTTTTTTAAAGAAAAAACGAGTAGATTTTGCCTAATTTGTGTTCGCATTGACGCAATTTATTTAAAAAATTATCAAAAACCGCTCCAAATATTTTCGAATATTTTTTCTGGACTGGTGAAGGTCTCATTTTCGCTGAACTCCCTGAATTTTCGAAAACTGCAAATTTAGAAATACAGTGAGAAAGTATGTGCCGTTGCACTTGTTTACTAGCCGGGTCCGCTTTATGTTGGGAAATATGGTTTTTTTGTGTCATATACCAGGAATAATGGATTTTCTTGTGGCGTAGTGACCGGCAGAGTGGTTTTATTTTCGCGAAAAAGTCTTCATCACATGAAGTCATAGAGAGTGAATATGTTAAATGTTCCAGTATCTCCCCCACTGCCAATTATCCAGACATTCCTTCACACTGTTAACCGTGTGACACCTTGTGTTGTCGTAAAGAATGCTGTGAATCCGTGCCAGAATGTGGAGGCACTTTCTTCTGAGTACGGGATGAAGATGATGTGGCAAGAAGTTGCAGTACGAATAGATTGTATCAGCGTTGTAATAGATTGTATGCAGTAGAATATATTGAGTAACTGCCTATGAGATACAAAATTATAAAGAATTATCCCATGGATATAGTAAGCCACAATAAAGAACACTTTTACACAATACCATTATGTAGTGTGCACGTTCTTTGAGCGATGAGAACCTAGATGTTTCCATTCAGTGAATTGCCGCTTCAACCGTGGTTCATACGACCGAGTACGTAATTCATCCATAGGGTCTCTTCTGTCAAAGACGTTTTTACCGTTCCTCTCGTAGCGATTCAGGTATTCCGGTGCATGTGCGTAATGTGTCTATGGTATCTCAGTAATGTATCTATTGAGTTGCAATTTTGTACAACTCGGGAAATGTAAAGAATGTGAATCGTTGTCTGCTTCATGGCACTCCTTCTATGACCAACACATTGTCATTACATTCACTTCAATTTATCGCCTCGCATTCCATAATCGGCTACGAAACCCCAGCGACAGTGTGTCTCACTTAACTGACATGCTGACCTGCCACTACTTTGTAACGAACCCTTGTGTTTGTGGTAAGAAGCACGGAGGAAATGATAGTGTACGTGAAACGCGTAACATTTTTGATAAATCTATACTCGTCTAGTTCGTGCCACTGAACGTTTAGAACTGGCGACAACTGCCACTCTACATTCAACAATTCTCGGCCGAGTTGTAGTGATTAATAGACTTCGTAATGTCTGTGAAATAAATATACACACCATGCGTTGCAAATTACCAATGAATACTTGCATTTAAGTCAGGAACGTCACAGTCAAAATCAGACTGAGCATAATTTTAGTTTCACATGATTTTCGTAAATAATATTATGACTTAATGCATAATGCTTATCTGAAATGCAAGGGTAAAAAGAGAATTTTAATCTTATTGATAAGTATATAATATTATATTTCCACACTAGAAACTGGTATCGGACTGTATATTTTTATGCCGGTAGACTTCCAAGGAAGCTTATAGCCGTTTCTCGTCAAACATCCGGAACAATATATAAAATAAGAAGGATCGAGATTTACATGTGTCAATAACTGGTGATTATCACACAGAATGCTCATTTAACTGAAATTCGCTGTGTAGAAAATGCATTCGCGATGAATTTTTCTTGAAAATAATGTTTTGCAAATTATAACGTTTGAACCGATTCCACTGATTTCTATGTTGGTGTTGGAGATTCTTTCATTCGTGTATTTTTGTCTCACAATCTGACTTTTTCTTTGTTTCCCGAACATTATTACTTTGCAGCAAACTAGCACTATGAATCCATTCGTAGGAGCTTTCAAATGTATCATTTGAAAGTAGTAGATGTTGAATCGAGACTTTCCTGAGGTATATATAACTACTTTTTTATTGTTATTTAAGGTCGCATCAACATCTAGGTCATTAGCGACCACTATTAGTGTTAACGTTATGGTAACTGTGAAATTGAAACGATATGGTGATGATAAGTGGTGAAAGGACGGACACGTATACACCATGCCCTAAGCGGTACTCGAAACTGCGACACTTCGGTCCGACATCGCTACGACCCTACTGCCTTAGCGATCTCGGCCACCGCATACTTTGTTTCTTGTTATCAGATTTTCAACATTATCTCATTTATCATTTGTATGACCATTTTATTTTGCTTCTTATAATTAAAACAGAGCGCATGTCCTGGAAATGTAGCCTGAAAACCCGAAGCGTACACTGTCTTTTGTGAAGACTAAATCTATCGTGTTTCTTGATATCCATGTTTCATGACCACGTAAATGTACTGTTATTTTTAGACTTTTATTCTTTCTTTTTACCCTTCTTCCTCCTCCCATTCTTACTTCTTCTTATCACTGACGTTTGAATTTGCTCAGATTATACTTCCCCCTAATGCGTTACATTTTTTTCTGTTTTTGACGAAAAAAATAAATAATCAAACATGTTGGTCTCTTGTGACTCAATAATCGCTTCCTTTGCTTTTGGGTATACCGACGTTTCTTTTTCTTCTATTGTCTAGAGAAAATATTTATTAGAAATACTATTGCTTTATCTTGTTTCATAATCTTTACATTTATTTCTGCATACCTTGATTTTTATTGACGAATAAATTCCAAGCTTATCCCAGACGGTCGCAATTTCAATCCACGTATCTCTTGTTCTTCCTAGGATTAGGCACAAAAATTTTTATTTCAGTTGCCCATATTTTGGAACTCAAAATTGAGACATAACTTCCATGTAAGCCACGAGGCACTTTCGTAACTTTGTAGAATTTCAATCTAATATCTTTGAAAATTAATTTTAATGTTCCTTTTAATGGTGCTGCTAACAATAGTGAATCTTTCGATCTTTCAACATCACCCCGGTTTCACCAAGGTTTACTAGTTCAGATCCTACATATATGAAAAAATATTAAATGCAAGCAGGGTTTTCTTCCTAATTACATGTAAATATTAGAACTCGTTAGGAATATATAATACAAAAGCATTAGTTTTGTGTGCAATCTGTTCTAAGTAGAATGCTCATGACTACTGCGTTTCTTGGGGCCTATGTTTGAAGTGGATCTCATTATACCTTTTTCACAAACATTGTTTTTGGTTAATTACATCAAAATATGAGCACTCAATATGAAATAGGGTCGGTATGACCACAGCATACACCTGAAATTAATATATTTGATTGATAACGCTGATTGATAAGGCTTTGGTTCCGGTAGGGAACCTACGAGAGTTGATTGCTCTATTCTATAACCGCCTGTTGATAGCCTACCTACAATATATAACAATGACATGATCAGACTAAGATTTTTATTAATTTCAATGTATTGCTCAATCCGTAAGGTCTTACAGCTCTTGTTTACATATGGTTGGAAGTAATTCTCGGGAGGTTTTCCGCATTGCACTACTGAGTATTTATGTTTGTGGTAAATGGTTTCGTTTATATTTAAGAACCATTTTATTGGTATCTGATATTTTTAGGTGGTGTGAGAGGTGCGTCCGTGAAGAAGTTGTGTAGATGATGAAAAGTCTCTTGCAAATTGGGGTCGATGGGGAAGAATAGCTAGTATTTACTAAATAATAGCTAGTAAAAGAAATTATGCATTGGGTGAATAATATGCTCATTTTGAGTACTTATGTGGAAGTCTGTATGTAGTTGAGAACATAGTATGGTGCATCTACTGCTAATCTAAGATAGTGGTTTTGCAGAACTTGAAATTTTGATAGTGATGTTTGTGCTTTTCCCCGAAATGGGCAGACATATGTGATAGTAGGTATAGTGAACGTCTTCCTCAAAAGTATTTTGAAGGTAAAACAGGGGAGCGATACTATGTAGGTGGTCGAACTTGTTGTTTTGCTTTGCTAACCAAAGAAATTATGGGTGGGGTGCATATCAGTCTATTTTCTAGTTGAACTTAGAGGTTTCCTTTCTTTGAAGAAAAGGAAAGGGTGTAGTTATTGAAATAAAATTCAGGGTCTGAAGGATTGGGATGTAGGGAAAACATTTGAAATCTCTTTTGTTTATAATGACATTTAAGTTACACACTTAAGTCCAAACTTCGATTTCGCTAAGAGCACTCTGAATTGTTACGTAATATACCATAACGGTTATGTGGATGGAATAAGACCACGTCATCAGCATAAAGAGCTCAGGTAAGAGAAAATAATGAAGGGAAGTCATTTAGTAAATAGTAAAGGTCTAAAGTTGAGTTATGATCTACTTAAATTTCACAAATGATTAAAATCAGTTGAGCCGTCTAGGAGGAGTTAGCCGTCAAACATCATTAATTTCAGTAGAGACAAGTTGATGCAATCCGGCGTTGCCCGGACATTTATTTATCACAATCATCTAGTAGACAGGAAAAGGAATTAATCCTATCTACAGCGTAAAATGAAAGTAATTTTATTTGCATCACCGACACGTCCCGCTCCGCTCTTCCCCGCTCCGCCCCCTTTTCCCCACTCCACCCCGTTCCGTTGCGCATCTCCCTCCCTGCCCCCCACCCCACCCCGCCGCCGTACCACTTACCCACACTCAACTCTGCCTTCACTGCGCAGTACCCTGCCCCCCGCCTTGCCCCTCTGCGAGTCCCTCCCTGCCCTACCTCTCCCCACGCCTTTCCGCCTTGCCCCATCTCGCGATGCTTCGTGTGTCTCTATATTGACAGCCCCTTCCTACCGCATTTATTTATTTATTTATTTATTTTACGTCAAAACACCGTTGAAACTGCGTATGACGTGTTATGGGGGAAGTGAATTCTGTGCACATTTTCAAAATTCTGTGATCCCCACACTAACTCATATACTACATGAATTTTGAAAATTAAGAAAAAAAGCTCTCATGTAATAAAATATATTTTCAAGGATAAATAAGCAATAAATTTTGGGCTCTTATCCATGATGTCCTTCGTCAGGGAATAATACTTCCTGCTGCAACAACATGGAAACGATAATTTGAATAAATATATTTCCCAATGAATTCTAGAAGACGTGCACAGAAAATGAAGTTACATTTATGTCCAGAAGCAAAACAAGGGGCCATCTCAGCATTTGCTCAATGGATCAGGGAAACTGGACGAAAAACCTGATCGAGATGGGGGTCATTGACCCGGAGGCTGCAGTACAATACTTGTAACAGGTTGTTTATACACATTTATACAATCCAAATAGTAAATAATGCATTATGTATCATTGTTAAAATTAATGTTACTTTTCTTGTGATGCTCAGTATAGTCTCTAATTGTATAGAAACAGTTATGCAGCAGAAACGATTTCACTTTGGATTTAAACTTTTCTATTGAATTTAATCGTTTAATGTCATCTGGCAAAGTGTTGTAAAATAATGTACATGTATTGTATGTGAATTTTTTGTAATGAGCTGTTGATACTGTCACCTGATGATTATGATTTTTACGTCGGGTGTTATAGTAATAGACATCGGCCTTGTCTGAAAATATATTCCCGCCCTTAAGCAAGTCATTTTTGACAAAAACCATTGATTCGTAAATCAACAGAGAAGGTAATGGTAAAATTCCAAGATTAATGAAGTGAGGCTTACCAGAATCACGTGGGTGGGATTTGGTTATTATTCGTACAATTCGTGTTTATAATCTAAAAGTCTGGGGGCTATAAGATATATTTCTCCAGAATATTATGCCATATCTCAGGGGGGAATGAACATTCGCGAAATATACACCACGAGCAGTATTTACTACGTAACTCCGTTACTACGAAACACCGAAATTCTTAAAAGCGTAGCGCGATGCATTACACAAAATTTTGTTTTAAAAAAATTAGTATATCGTTTTGAATGAAAACTCCTGTTCCTCGACAGCTCAGAAATGTTCGAATAAAATTTGATTCAAATTGTTCCAAGCGTTCCACAATTTTACGGGAAGAAACACTCTTACATAGTACGTATTATGATTAAGGTGGCTTTTAAAATAACGAAAACTACACTTTCTTGCTCCTTGTTTGGATTGGTTGAAAATCCGAAACAAACGAGCTGCCAAAAATATCGGGTGAGTAGATAACAATCGCCTGCACTATCGAAGGGCTCACATTTATACGAGCTTTAACGTAGGAAATCGCGAAGTTTGATATTTTTGAATAAAACATCTTTATTTTTAGTGTTTTTGTATGGAAATGTTTCTTTTATAGCTTTCGGAGTCGATAATCACAAATCGAATGTCATAAATTGTTTTTAATTTTCATAATTTTTATTATATCTGTCAATATAAACAATTTTTCCAACACTTTTTGACACTGGACTATTCTCAAAGATTACCAAAACTACAGGATACACAAATCATACTGAGACATCCTTTCAAGTTTTGTATACAATCAATTTAAAAACAATTCAAATTATATTAAAAAAACCTTTTTATTTGTTTCTTGGCAGACTTACTATTTGTTAAATCAACGATTCGTGAAATGATTCATTGACATCTCCAGGATGTATATTGAAGTAAAATGATTCAACTATGAAAAAAAAATAATAATAATAATAATAATAATAATAATACCACTATATTGGTATTGCAAAACAATAAAAAATAGCATAAAGATGATATCACAAATTAAAATACACTAATTAAATTATACGTACGAGTCAAAACGACAGAGAAACCCACCGGATAATTGATGAAAAATCAGAACCAAAAATTGTTCATGGACGAAATTTAAGGTCAATTTAAACTTATTAATAAAAAAAATATTTCTGATTTTCAATTCGTGTTTTCTGTAATCGAGTTCTACTGTAATCGAGTTACTATATTTATAAGACTCAGGAATCACATCGTTATTCCTTTTTATCTCATTCATTCAAACCGAATAAAACTTTTGATTACGTTAAATCAAAGCTTATCCTTTTTGAAATAATTGATAGGGAAATGCAAAAAGTTTGTCTGTGCCATACTGCACAATAGTAGCTTATGCTATTCTAGCCGATATTCGCTGAACAGTTTTATTGTAATGGGAAAAGTTATGCAATCCATTGCAATTACATGGTATATAATTATACATACTTCTATGTAACTTATGATTTCAATTGAATTGCATTTACTGCCCTCAATATAACCAGTCCTAAAATATACCTAAACCAATGTAAATAAGCAAATAAATGTTACACTCTACAGTGTTTCTAACTTGACTAAGAAGAAATGGGTTTTCCTGCCTTTACATCAACGAAAATAATAGTCTTAGCAGGATTGTTAACATGCATCAATTATTAGCAACCCATGACGGGTCATTGTGGACGCGGGCTATAACCCCCGTGTCTGTTCTATGCCGTGGGATAGGATTGCGTGCGAATTGTATCAGGGTTTGCGCGGTAGCTCTTTTCAGTGGACGGATTTGGAAAGCGGGAGGTCTATTGATTAAACGCCTCTTCGCCAGGTATGCGAGGGGAGGCCACGGAGGATGGCCTTTGAGGGCGGCGGCACGGACTTTGAACCCAGGACCCGGGGCCGCGGCGCGCCAACGCCAAGGCCGGTGCCGGCCCCTCGCGCGCACTGCGTGGCGCGGGCGGAGGCGGGGGCCGAGGCGGGGTGGAGGGGGGCCAGGGGCGGGGCGGAGGCGGGGGGCGGTGGCGGAGGCGGTGGCGGCGGCGGTGGCGGCGGCGGTGGCGGAGGCGGTGGCGGAGGCGGGGCGGAGGCGGTGGCGGAGGCGGTGGCGGAGGCGGTGGCGGAGGCGGTGGCGGAGGCGGTGGCGGAGGCGGTGGCGGAGGCGGTGGCGGAGGCGGTGGCGGAGGCGGTGGCGGAGGCGGGGCGGTGGCGGAGGCGGTGGCGGACGCGGGGGCGGAGGCGGGGCGGAGGCGGAGAAAGTTGCGAAGGAGAAAGAGCGACGAAGAGGGCGCGTCGTCGAGGTGACGGGGGCAGGGGCGGCCGTGGCCGGCAGATGGTGGCGACAGTCGCCCTCCGTCCTCTGCCCACTTTCGCCGCCGGCTGGCCCCACCCGGCCCTACGCGACGGGCCGGTCCGGCACCGCCCGGTCTGGCCCGGGGAACGCCGCCGCCCGCATCCTGCGCTCGCCCCTGAACTTCCCCCGTGGACGACGGTTCTGCCGCCAGCCCACCCGCCTGCCTGCCAGCGTGCTGCGCGGTCCAGTCCCAGCACTTCGCTTCCGCCCCGCTCCTGCCGGGCCGCGCGTTGCGAGGAGGCTCGAGACCGCACTCTCACAAGCTGGTCATATCAGTGGAAAATTTCAACATTTAAAGGAAGAACGTGTCTTTCAAAGAGGCTTTTATTTCTCACAAAAATAATTCATTATACTCATTACTTATAATTTGTCTACTTTAATTTAAAACCGGTTTGAATATAAAGCATCTAAAGTGTAGACACACTAAAATATTTGCACTGCATTGTAAACACCCAAACTTGTACCTGAGTAAAGAAATAATTGGTTTACCGCTCCGAATGAAAGTGATGAGTTTTTTGCTTTTTGCTTGAACTCGCCTTTATTAGCAGAACTTAGCAGAGCTTAGTAACATTGGATACATCACTGCTCGGGAGTATGCAAGAAACTGTTTTCGCGAGTCATCTGTCTGAGCTCTGTAGATTAAGATTAGCCAATCTTATGACTTATCGCATGACCGAGATCTATCGAAAATATTTTCGCGAGCTACTACTGGCAATAGCCGGTTTGATGGTCACTGATCTAAACAATATTTTTATGATTTTTTTAAAAGAAATATTTTAAAATTATACTTGACAAGAATTATAATTTTAAAAAATCTGTTAATTGTTAATACTATTAAAATAAGTTTGAAAAATGTTTTATTTTGAAGCATAACCTGGTCTCTAATATTTTTTTAATTCTTTTCATTCGCAAAGAAGTGGGATGGCCCCTACGGTCAACCAATAGATTTATCCTTCTGCTCTCTTCGTTAAAGTTTGAGTAGCGAATTGTGTACACACAAGTGAACTTGTACTGCTGAATAAAATATAAATTTTGTTTAATTTCTTCTTCTGCTTGAACGATTCGGTGGATAAAATAATTAACTTTCGTAGTTATTATGAAATTTAAAAAATGTATGCGGTGAATTACTTTTGTCTGGGACGTCACAATGGCATAGTTGGCATAAAAAGATGTGATATATATTTGAAAATGGAACAATTATTCAGGCATACAACAACTAATAATGCATAACCTGATTTGGAAATGAGAAGCAATAAAAATGGAAATGATAGTGAACTTCAATATTTACCTTGTAAAATATCCATGCAATCGTTGTGGATATCCATGCAATTTTTGTGCATATCTTTGTGCATCTTGAGTCGAAATAGAGAAATCAAATGCATTTTTGATATACCAAACATCAAATATATGGCTAAATTTGACGGAATTGTTGGCGGATTGGGTGTGACATCACCTACAAGATCAGGCGACCAGCTTCTCAATCGAGTGCAGAGGATTGTATTCGATGTTGTCTTTCTCAGCAAAGTCCTTATTATGATTAACTTTCATATTTTCTCTCTTTTTTAAACACTTTCATTGCATTAAAAAGTAATGAACAAGCGACTTGTTGTAAAAGTAGCACCATATTAGTTTTACTTTTTTAAAAAAAAAATTGTTGCGTCCACATCTTCACGCAACGCGTCTCCAAGCCCCTTAAGGGGCGTTGAGCGCTTTATACTTGGGAGTAATGCTCCATTAATGTGCTTTCTTATGCTAATTTAACGTGATAATGTACTTTCTCGCCTTACTTCGTAAGAAAACAATGTATTGTAATCGTGCGCCGGAAATCGACAATTTTTCGATAGGAAAACTTGTTGCCGGGCCGTGGGAACAATAAATTTGATACATTTTGCTCCTGTATGTAGTTAATTACTTCCTCTATCGTGTTGAGTACTCAGAATCCATGTTTTGTGGATCCTTGAAACCAGAAAAGTCGATTGACGGCAAAACGTCTGTGTGTCATTTTGTTCTTCTGTCTGTGGTCAATGCTAGCGTCTAAACCGGTCAGATGCTTTTCTTCAAAATTGATATTCCTCGATAGATTTGAACGTACTAGAGCCCCTTGGGGTTTCCCACGGATATTTTGATTTGTTTAAAAAATCGTTCGTTGCTTTTACTTCGAAAATTCGCCTTTTCTCCTTTTTTGCCCACAATTACACAATTTTTTCTTCTTACAAAGGCGAGAAAGTAGACAGAAAATTTCATGTATAAAATGTATATTGTCCTTTAAGGTGACAAGGAGTGGGGTTGGAGAAAAAGGCCTGAGTACCGCTCCTCTTACATCATAGTAACTCTGCCGCTTGCAGAAATTGAAAGTTTAGCAAGAAAACAATAAATAAACCTTGCACACCAACTAATAAATTAAGTGGCATCACTAGCAATATGCGCTACTCACATTGTCCAGTTCTTCTTTGAAGGAAAAACTTATCTATTCTCATGCAGTTTTTCAGGAACATGTTTTTTGAAGGTTCTCTGATTTGCACAAGGAAGGTACCAAGTATTTGCGACAACCAGTACCGTAGCTCTTTAAATTAGAACCTGCCTCCCGTGCGTCTGCTTAATTTTTCATATTAGTTCCGCTTCATTGAAACTACGATGTATGACACTTATTCAATTTTTTAATAATGAAACAGTAGAAAGCAGATTTTTAATGATTCTTTTTCGTAATGACAAAATATTTCAAGTTCTAAATGCATGTCAGGATGGAAAAAGGCTTGCCGTGTGTCCTCACCTCGTCACGTTTTATGTCAGTCAAATACGATGAAAATATTTCCCGCTTAGTAGTTGACATTCGTGTTGTGAACTATCGTTAGCATGGATACAGTACTAATTTAGTAAAGGATTTTTTTTTCAAACTGGAACTCACGGCTGAACATATAAAGCGGCATGGGTTATTTAAGTCGAGACAATATAAGAACATCCAGCGGAGTGGGGAGTTAAGGCGACCCTATACACCCTATTAAAAATTTAATGGCCATGGCTGTAATAGTAAGTAGTAAATAGTAGTCGTGGTTAGGCGGAAGAGCGGGCCTGATGACCCGAGTCTCGCCACATAAATAAAGTCATTATTATTATTATTATTATTATTATTATTATTATTATTATTATTATTATTATTATTATAGTAATGTTATTACCGTTTCTTTGTTCACGCTTCCCTTGTCGCTTCCTGCTCTAGCACTCCACTCACTCCATCCTCCGCCTTCAGTATTTTTCATTCCCTCCCTCTGGCCTTCGATTTCCACTAAAGCCTCTTCGCTTATGATCCACGCCCGCAATTGTTTCTTATTATCCCAAAGCATTTTTCTTACTGTCCATCCGATGGCATTTTTCTTGAGCGTCAAGCCCACCATTTCAAGTCGTCATGGTTCTCCTGTCACTGCTGTCCGTCCTCCGCCTGCCTCGTCCAGCGTTTTAGATTGTCTTCGACTTTGCACTTCCTTCTGTTGCTTTCCAAAGCACTTACGGTGGTGCTCCTCCCAGTGTTTTGCTCCATTTTCGTTTTTGCGCTTCCTTTTTTGCCCGAGCGTCCCGAGCGCTTACTAGTCCCTCTCGTCGCAGTCCATCCGTGCCTGCGAGGCGGAAATCTAAAAGACTCCGAGAAAAAATGTAAGCGGCGAAAAGGCAAATTTACAGGGAACATCATAGAAGTGGGGCACTCAACGTTCGCGCCAGACTTAAAAGAGGGAATCTTCTATACGAACCGATTTTCCTGAACGTACCAGTCTGCTGACAGAGGCAACCGCTATTGATTTGAAAAGAAAATTGGAAGACGAAGAAAAAAATAAACTAAACGGATTTTCACCAACATATATAATATCATAATGATACGTTTACCGAGAAACATAACATGATTAACATTCTGAGAATTGATCCTGATTATAACATTTTAATGGGTTTCAGGGCTGCACACAGGGCGTTTTCAAAGTGACCGATGAGAGTGTGAGTTGGTTTTGTTCACACGCGTATGTGCACTTCACGGTGATGAGTAAAATTTGCACTTCATTAAGTAGTAATTAATTTCTGATTAAGCGAAAAATATACATGGAAATGTGAAATCATATTTATTCGATAATTGCTTGCATCGAACGTTGATAGGGAACTTTTAACTTCGTTTTGTTGCATTCAGAGGTGGCAATGAGTTGTTGTCGAGGTGAAATTTAAATTTGCGCCGGTGACATTACGGAATATATGATAATGTATGAGCGTGGTATAAAATTCTGTCATGTAGAAGAGGGATACAGACGCTTTGCACCTTTATGTTTGAAGGTTTTTAGCATAGTTATAATATTATGTTTTTTAAAAATACACTAATATTTGATAATGAATTCTTGATATTACTTATTATGGCGCTCACAAATTATTACTATGATATAAATATTACGAGTAAAACCAAGGTATATATTTGTTGAATCTTATGTGTTTTCATCTAAAAAACTGGAAAAGTAATATTTCATTTACGATACATAATTTGTTATTCAGGGACACTACTGCGTGGAACTACGCATTAAAATCGATATGTGTGCATTCATTCCAGCAAAAATCACAGGAAAATAACCCAAATAATTGAAAAATAATTCGTAACATCTCGAATTCAAGTTATCTCAATTTTTGTATGCTCTCGATACCATTCACACTGCCCACTAATCAAAATATTTTTATGGATAATTTGTTATTTACTGTTGTGTTTCAACTCTTTATTAGAATCCCCAATTTTAATTCTTTGCTCTTTCCTTTGCAAAATAAATATTGTAATATTAGACCTTTTGTTTGTCGATTTTTTTTTTTAAAAATCAAACTTCACAAATTTCCCTTCACAATATTAATTTTGAGAGTATCACTATTGAACATTTTAAGATAAACTAAATGATTCACATCGAAATTGGTTGTGAATATTTACAGCATAGATCACCATAACCAAATATCTTCAGACGATTCAGACGATTTTCTGACTACTTCAGACGATTCAGAGGATATTTCAACAGAAACTTTTATTATTAATAACCAGAAAAATTAATGATTCATTTGACATTATATTTATAAAGTAAATGTTTTTCATTTTTCACCATCATTTTGTTCTCTCTTTGAAGTCACACGCCGTATCGGCTCCTGAATTACTTTATCGCATTAAGAGATTTGCGTTCGTCGTCTGATAAAACTCGTAAGCAGCAGCAAATCAAATAATTATTTAGCAAAAACAATAAATCAAGTTTCTACTCTCATGTGAAATTAATGATTTGAAATGAACATGCGTGATACTGTTAAGTTAATTAAAGATAATATATAATAATAATAATAATAATACATTGCAAATACCAGAAACAATGTTAAAGCCAGTAGATATTATTTATCTTTTGTATTAATGTGTGGAATATAAATCTATGCTAATAAAATTAGGTTATCTTTGAAACCTTGCATCAAGTTCGCAATTTTAAATAAAAACATGCATGAACTAAACTGTTAGAATTACAGGGCGGATTTCTAAGGTTTTTGCATATTTATGTCCAATGTTCCAGGAAATAGCAAAGTGAAAGATGGTTGCAATTGGATGCTATGCAAATTAATACCTGAGAGCATATTTCTGCATTCATGGCCGATTTTTTTATTAGTGATTATTCGTCTAATTATATTTACTTATTTTGTATATTTCGGTAAAATAAAGTCATCTCTAAAACGTTTCATATTTTCATAGAATATATTTATGTCAGCTTTCATTGATTGGAAAGAACTTATCACAACGCAGGAATAATGCAGAGAGTTAGCGAAGAAAACGCAACAATTCTCTTTCTGCGAATCTGGTCAACGAAATAGCTGGTGAAGATACGTCAGCAGGTGTCGCTTCGCGCCACGAGCTCGGCCATGAGCGTTGGTGCGTTGAACGCCACGTGATTCCGCTAGCCAATTGTAGTCGTGACTCAGTGCAAACAAGACGTGCGTGAAACGCCATTTCAACATGACGAAAGTGAAAAGTAGTGCTTCAAAGAAAGTGAGAATTGAGAGAGGATGTATAATAGGGTTATGACTTTTTTCAGATTTAAAAGCCTGTGGCGGCAAACGAAGTTTGGCCTAAAACTCTCTAAAATGATTGCCATTTTGTATTTTTGTAATTTTGAAAAGAACTCCCGCGCTTAACGACATGTAATAAGTTGAAACATCGAAAGGAAATTTACCTTAATAAATATAGTATACATAATTACACATACAGCAAATTAAACAAATGGTTTTAAGTATGTCTATTACTATTTATAAACTTCCTGTTAAGATATTTGTCACTTTTGCAAGTGCTGTGCAAGTCTTCCATCAGCTTTACAGCTCGTTCGGCCACTAGCACGGACCATTCCTTTATCCAGCGAGTGGATACATATTTTGAAGCCTTAGGGCACTTCGGTTTGGAGACAGCAGCCTGCAGCTCATTGTATGTGTTCCTTAAATAGTGCTAATTTAAAAACCATGCCATCATACCCTACTAAATCATCATTTGTGAATTGACAGTTAGTGTTGGGTAATCGTGATTTTGTTGGGAACAGGAAATCAGGACGTAGAATCAAGTCGAGAATATGACGTTGACACCCTATAAACTGGGGTGAAGGAAGCACCTAGAAGAAGAAGAACAACCTCAGAACAAATTACAAACAATGCGAATTACAAATAATGCGAGAAAGTATGTGGTGTTGTAGTACCACTATTTTAGGTATCACTTTTTTCCTATTTTTATCCCGCTACGTAGCCCAAATTGACATTGTGCGACGTCGGCGACGACATGTGCTGTGGGGATGACAATTGAGGCGGCGGGGGCGGTGTGCCTGCTTTCAGGTGCAACTGGCCACATGTGGATGTCGGAGCCAGGCAATGGAGTGCGGTCTATTCATTTTACTGATTTATCGTCAAAACAATAAACATTGTGACGTACGTGGCTGATGTGTAATCTGCGCAAGTTATTTTCAGCTCCATAGTACTCCACACTTTTACTGTGCGAGGTTGAATTATGAATGTATGTGCCAACAAGCATGGTTGGAACTAGAAATTTTCGCTCCTGTGTAAAAGAAAATGTAGTTGCATTGCTAAAATTCTGGAGATTATGTTTGTGTTATTGAGATCAAAAACATTTCGCCAATGTATCATTATTCTTCTGTTGATTTATACTCGCATCTTGTTTATTTACCCGCAACATTTGTTTTAAATGCTATGCGAGTTCCATAATTTAATGTGATAAGCTTTCTTTACAAATGAGGCTAGTCCACTCTTTGGTGTTTAACCCATATAAAACTGAATTATTTTTCTTTTACTTTTTTAATTTATCAATAAAATAACTATCAAATAACGTCTACGAAAGCTTTCCGTCTCAACAGTTGTGTAAGCACTTATGTACTGTCGTAGAAATTGTCCATCTTTCCAAAAGGACGTGAGCCTAATACTACATCTTTACGTCCAATCTATCACGCTTCATGTAACATAAACTTTACCTCTCTAGTCATTTTCATACTTTGCAAAATTAATAGAATGTAAGTGAAATAATCTTAATTTAACCATGGTTCAAGGCTTATTTACAATCACCCATTTTTATTAAATGTGGGAAATTATCGTAGTTTTAAGCATTTATTTTAAGATTATAAAATAATTATAAGAAAATTCGCTTTATGGTACTCGCTACAATGTTCACATGTTGTCATAAACAAAATAACACTTCGTGTAATTGTGTTTTTGTCAATCGATCAGAACACAATTTGTTGGTGAGATCATATAAATATAAATGAAACTTGATGGACAAAACCTTCCCTATAATGGCCCTTCTCTTCACATATTTTGATTTCTTGTTAACATTTAAAATTGTCTATTTACATTATTTGTTCTTCTTCTCGGTCACCTCACGTTTCGTCAAATTCATTTTGTGAGAACAATGCAAAATACAATGCAATTAAAAATCCCCCAAAACGATTATATGTAATACACAAGCATATTGAAATATTTGAATAATCTTGAGACTATGCTTTTAGTTATTTACATTAAACTTTAATTAAAATTCGATATTGCCTATTGCTACAGTTGCTTCTTTCCTTTTCCCAACAATAAATGAATCATTTCGCTTTTTATGTTTTGCCTTGGCAGCGAAGGCGATCTTCTGTTTTATTTCAGACATCGTGATTCTCGCCGTCTATTCACACCTTTCTCTGTATTTTTGCAACGGAGACGCCGAGTGACTTCTCGAAGACCCTCGCTTTCCGCGTGGTAACTGCTCCATTGTCTTGCCTTTCTCATTGTCCCGCCCTGGAAGCCCCCGCCCTCCGCCAGACACCCCGCTGGCGACAGAGCGTCCTCGGCGCCGCTGCAGCCGGCGATATTAGATCTCTCTCACAAACGTTGGTTGTTCAGCGCTCTGTAGCTTCCTGTACTCTCGTGTTGGACGCCCTGTATTCTGTAAAGAGATTTATTACTTTTCGAGGCTCCGCGCTTATCCCAAATTTTCGTCCGACACGCGAGAGCCGAACGCCGCGGTTTCTCGCCGAAGGCCGTTCCAGCTTCTGCTTCACGAGGTCCCCGCCACCCCTGCCACGCCCCAACCCAGCCATTCCGTTACCCCACCGCCCCATCTCCGCGTCTGCTTCGCTTTGTCGCCACCCCACCGCTGCCACTATCACCAATTTTCTTCGCGCTCACGTCTAGCGTTCCCTTTCCCCTTCAGATACTCCAACACTCCCGCTGTGCCCAATATGCAGCGCTGCTTCCTTCTTTCACACTGTTTGCTCTCCCGCCGACCGACCATTCACGCTCTTCCCAACTATCTCTGCGTCTACCTCTAGCGTCTCTTACCCCTCTTTCCCTCTTCTAACCTTTTTCACGTCCCTCACGTGCATTATCGCATTTGCTCTCCCGGCGCTCTCACACTTTCACCGCCACTCTTTCCCCTCACCTCCTGGCTCGCTTGCCCACTTTGCTCTCCCATTGCCCCGTCTCTTCCCCCCTCCCGCCGGCCCCAACACTCGCCCGCTCCGACCACTACCGCCATCGCCGCCTCGCCCGAGGCCCTCACAGGATCCCTTGTCTTGCCTCGCGCTCCGCCGCCATTGCCACCCCTCCGCCACTGTGCCGTTACCACCCCAAGCTCTCGTACGTCACCCCTATACAATCTATCTTTCTCTCTCCCTCTGCCCTCAGCTCACATTTGCAGACCCCACCGGTGCTTTCTTTTCATCATCACCTCCAGCGCCTTCTCGGTCCGCGAACTCACCTCCATCACCGTCATCGCTATCGCCTCGCCTCTCGCTGCGACAGGAAATTGTTTCCCTTTGATTATCGGCTGCAAGCGCCTTCTCGGTCCCCCCCCCCAGTTTCCCTTCCCCGGTTGAGCTTTCGGCGGAGCGGCACGCAACCATCGGAAGGAACGAGCGATGCACTGCCTGTGCTTTCCTGCATGTTGCCGCCCTCTCAGAGAGGAGGCGAGGCGTGTGACGCACGCTCTTCTGGCAGGAGCGACCTCATAAACAAGAGGCCTGCGGAAGGGAATCTACGGCCGCCCCTTATTTCACACGAAAGTTTCCTCATTACGTAAATAGAATCCATCGCTCCAAGGAACAGAAATAACTTATGGAGGTTAATCAGAATTAGAAGTAAATAGACATTGCTATCTGTTACATAAAAATAATATTTCGGCCTTAATGAAGTTGGCGTCTGATAGACCGAGGACCCCGCAAGTGTGTCTAATGAAACGGTCCAAAGGTGTATGTGTCCCCATGAAGGACGTAATGTGCACACGGCGCGGGTAGTACGGGCAGCGGTAGCTCAGTGCATCAACTGATGTTACTGCAGCGCCTGACCGGGAGGTCCTAGGTTCGCGTCCTGACGGCGGCAGGGTTTTCGACACTAGCTTTTCAGCTAGGTCGACTTACACACACACGTACATTAACATGAACTACACTGCCACATACCCCGGGAGACCAGTCGGGAGCTTAGAGCTTGTCCCGGCTGGGGCGGTGCCCCACTGGTGGGAGAGTCCTGGTTACGGGAAAACCCCACTAGCCGACGGTACGTCGGCACCGAATCTCGCCATCCAGCGGGGCAAGATCACCGCCACCTCCCGAGAAGAAAACATGCACAGCACTAACGGGACTAATGACTAAAGCATTTGACGCGCCCGGAAACACGAAAAAATCAATCAATCGGCGCGGATAGCCGAAATCGGCATCTTCTAAGAGCAGGAAAAGGCCTCGAAAAACCTGTCTGACACACCTTCTGGATGTCACTATCTTCAGCTGTCATGAACATTTTGTCAATACACTTTGCATATGTTGACTTCTGCTATGGTTTTTGTCTATAATTTTATTTAAAAAACATCACGAGATATATTACAATACTTTCACTTTAGTCATCTATTCAATCATATAAAGGCAGTGCTGTAAACTTTAAAATTTTTGTTACTTTTTTTCATTTTTCTTGAAAGAGTAAAGTGGACATGTCACGTTTTGAATGTTTGCTCGTCTGTGGATGCCTTCGGGAAAATGTGAGCTACTGCTGGTTTTCTTAAAGGGATACTCGACAACTTGCGCTATTATATACCTTTCATAAGTGCAAACATTGGAGCTCAACATTTTAAAAATTACGAGGCAGAATTTCTCTTAACTTGCGTGTAGGTCAGGAATAAAGCACGATACGTTGTTAAAGCTAACGTTTCGATCTTTTATGGAATCTTCTTTAGAGAATCTTAATTACTGTCAATAACATTGGCCACTATATCGTCATCACCAATGATGACGAGTTTCATGTACATAGAACTTGCGGCACAATTTACATTATAATAGCAAATACACACGATATGCTAGACTGCAGTATTCTTTTAACTACATTTTTTCTATTAACTAAAGTAACTTTCTATTAACCAAAAATTGAAAAGTTTTATTCTTAATTAACTCAAAAACTTTTTCATTCTCATTCTTTCAACATGTTTATGCTATTTGCCTGTTATTTATGATTCCAGCTGTTAATACATGATTCCAGATATTAATATTTTTAGTTCTTTCCTTATGTCATTGCTCTTTATCTTGTCGAGTTTTGAACATCTTTTTACTGACCTCAGAAAGCTCATTTCTGAGACTTCTATTCTTAACAAATTCTTTTTTCTATATAGCCAAGACTAGGAACCATAGAGGAAGGTTAGGATTGCCATTAACATATATAATTTAGTATCTTGTTCGTTGCACAAATTATTTTAATCTCACTTAACTTTTTTCTGCCATTTTATATTATTATAACTACTACTTTCATCTTAATCAAATGATATATTGCAATCTGTCTAAAATGCCCAATCTGTTCTATTGTGTATCCCTCTACGACTATCTTTATTTTCTTTTTTCATTCTTTTATTTAACGTCAAAACAATTAAAAACTGTGTGTGGCGTACTATGAGGAGAAGTGTATTCTGTAAACATTTTCTTAAATTCTGTGATCATTACCCTAAACCACATAGCATTTGAATTCGAAATAAGATGGAAATAAGTACTTTTTGGCAAGAATTGTTATTACTATTATTATTATTATTATTATTATTACTATTATTATTATTACTATTATTATTATTATTATCTATTATTATTATTATAGGATTATTACTATTACTATTTTCATCTTTCAACTATTAATAGTTAAATAGTTGGGAAGGGATTCTGAAACTCAGGAAAGCGTGCGCAGATGATTTTCTCCCACCATACGTCGCATACAGGTTTTGACTAAATAAAAAAAATAAATAAATAAAAAAATAAAAATAAATAAATAAATAAGTAATAAATAAATTATTATTAACCAATTATTAAAAATTTCTGTTGGACAACTAGCCTCTATACAAAGTAATTTGTCGGATTCGCTGGCCAGTCCGACAAATTGATACGTGTTGAGGGGCTTTTTGACACAATCTGATCGCTGTGCTTGTTATAGTATCACGTGTGCTCTAGGGAAACCACTTTCAAAACGAAAACTACTGATATCCAGTCTAACGCTGACCAATTCATTTCAATTTTTTCCTCATTTGAACAGCAACAGAATTTTAATTTTGGTTTAGAACGAATTCCTTTTTCATCGTGTTCACACTTGATTCAAGTAATTCAAGTCCTTGAATTCCTTTTCGGAGTTGTTTTTTGCTACGTGGAACCAATTTATTGAACAAAAATGAGTCATGAGCAACTGACTAATGCGTTTAGATTTTTGATCAAGTTTGGCCTGAATCAATGCACCAGAAAACGTGAAGCTGTTTTGAAAAGCAACGTCAAATGCACAATGAGAACGGCTGTTTTCGACTACTGTTATCGCAACGATCGCTTGACAAGAAAATCAGGTGATTATTTTATAAATTACAATATGGTATTGTGTAAAAATATTACCCTCAAATGGCATTGAAGGCTCACTTATTCTATACATTTCACGAATCTTATCACATTATAACGAATAATTATAATACAATTGTTCTTCTCCATTATAATAACTTCTAATAAATGCCGAAAATGGCCTATACTCGAATGAGTAAATGAGGAAGAGAAGAACTGCAGCATTTTTACTTAACTGTTCATAACGTAACTGATCACAATATATAAAATTAAATACAACAAAAATAATAAAACATACTATATTTTCTACAGCCATTACTCTCCTGCACCCAACTCTTCATTTTTTCAATGTTATGAAATATATCTTTTTCGTTTGCATATGTTAAAATGGTCTGCACGCCTTCAGCAAATAGTGACAGAAGTTGAAGTAATTTGTGACAATATAAAACGGAAGTGAAAAATAAATAAGAGGCACATAATATATTTAAAATATTATTGAGGTGATTTGTCATCTTTTTGCACAAATGATGTTCATGATAGCCACTGCAAGCATTAATGATAATTGCTAGGAGTCAATCACGCTCCAAGGTTAATTTCTAATGATCAACTCCTTGCGAATTACACTTACCCTCCATCAACCATCGCATCGTTCATCTGTCCTACATTTTCTACTCAAATATATCCTAAATTAATCACATAACCTACAACAACCTAGCTACACTCAACGATTTTTCGAACCGAATCCGAAATAGACATTCGCTACATGCCTTCCTCCATATATTTTCTGGTGTAAACAAAGCGTAGGTGCTCAATGAGTATCCTAAACCATTGTTGTAGTTAGATTAGGTTAGCTACTAGTCATTTCAAATACATGTGAAAAAGTAATAACTACTGAACAATGTACTCATGATTCGAACAATAAAAATAATTTTTAAAAATAGGATAGGATAAAATTACCGAGGTTCATTGTAATATTATGCTCGATGTGACAACTGAAAATTCCCATTTATAATTCCATTTTAAAAGTGAAAAGGGCCTGTTTTTAGAAAACTACGTATTTTAAACAACATACATCGAATCTTAAAATTGCCACTCTGCAATAGGAGTTCCATGGCCGTTTTACTTTCTACAATTGCTTATCCGCGATCACAATCGGATGATTGAAGCACTTCGGCTCGATCTGTGAGATTGGCCATTACTAAGGAAATTGTTTTTGAGGGGGCCGCAAATAATATTTTAAGGTTTTTTTTATCACACCCTGACACTGGTGCTAATGCCCAAAAACTAGAATACGCCTAGATTCAAATGCATCATACTGCAATTTCTCCCCATCACATTGTCATACTAGTCCCAAGATTTATTTAATATTATTCAGAGATGGTAAAAATGAATTTCAGATTTGGTTTTTGGGGAAATAAAATTATTTTTTAAAGAGTCTTCAACCTTTTTTTCAATATTAACAGCCAGTTACAAAATGGAAGAAAAAAATAAAGGATATGAAAATACAAGTCACAAATAGTTCATTATTTTAAGAGGTTTCAAAGAGAAGTCATTTTTCTCAAATGCAGGATATGGTGACCCGTGGTCATTTAGTTGACGGTCACAATAAATCTGAGAGAAAAATAACTCGTTTCGCCCGCGTAACGTATACTATGTTTTACTATACTTCCATGTAACAGAATGGAATATATTTTCTCCAAAACCCTTTCAAACCCTTCTTCGAAGCTCGTTTAAAAGTTTAGGAAATTAATTTAGGGTATTCCTAAGTAAATGAGGGACTTACCAAAGAATGGTAGTTTATAAAGCTATGAATAATTGTTATATGGTGAAATGATGTGTCGTGCAGTGTAGTGCAGAGAAATAATGAAGGAAGGAAGTTTCTTCCTCATGGAAATTAATGTTTTATAAATTGTCAGTTTTTATATTCTTCTTCTTCTTATTTACTTCTTTATCTTCTTCTTCTTCTTCTTCTTCTTATTTTACTTCTTTATCTTTTCTTCTTCTTCTTCTTCTTCTTCTTCTTATTTTACTTCTTTATCTTCTTCTTCTTCTTATTTTACTTCTTTATCTTCTTCTTCTTCTTATTTTACTTCTTTATCTTCTTCTTCTTCTTATTTTACTTCTTTATCTTCTTCTTCTTCTTATTTTACTTCTTTATCTTCTTCTTCTTCTTATTTACTTCTTTATCTTCTTCTTCTTCTTATTTTACTTCTTTATCTTCTTCTTCTTATTTTACTTCTTTATCTTCTTCTTCTTCCTCCTCCTCTTCCTCTTCCTCCTCCTCCTCTCCTCCTCCTCCTCCTCCTCCTCCTCCTCCTCCTCCTCCTCTCCTCCTCCTCCTCCTCCTCCTCCTCCTCCTCCTCCTCCTCCTCCTCCTCCTCCTCCTCTTCCTCCTCCTCCTCCTCTTCCTCCTCCTCCTCCTCCTCTTCTCCTCTCCTCCTCCTCCTCCTCTTCCTCCTCCTCCTCTTCCTCCTCTCCTCCTCCTCTTCCTCCTCCTCCTCCTCCTCCTCCTCCTCCTCTTCCTCCTCCTCCTCTTCCTCCTCCTCCTCTTCCTCCTCCTCCTCCTCCTCCTCTTCTTCCTCCTCCTCCTCCTCCCGTCTCCTCTTCCTCCTCTCTCCTCTCCTCCTCCTCCTCTTCCTCCTCCTCCTCTTCCTCCTCTTTTTCCTCCTCTCTTCTCCTCCTCTTTCCTCCTCTCCTCTCTTTCCTCCTCTTTTTCCTCCTCTTTTTCCTCCTCTTTTCCTCCTTCCTCCTCTTTTTCCTCCTCTTTTTCCTCCTCTTTTTCCTCCTCTTTTTCCTCCTCTTTTTCCTCCTCTTTTTCCTCCTCTTTCTCCTCCTCTTTCTCCTCCTCTTTCTCCTCCTCTTTCTCCTCCTCTTTCCTCCTCTTTCTCCTCCTCTTTCTCCTCCTCTTTTTCTCTTTTCCTCTTTCTCTCTTTCTCCTCTTTTTCCTCTCTTTTTCTTCCTCTCTTTCCTCTCTTTCCTCTCTTCCTCTTCTTCCTCTTCTTCCTCTTCTTCCTCTTCTTTTCTTATTATTATTTCATATTTCAAAATTATTCATATTTCAAAATTTCACGCCCTTCTGGAGTTTTCAAGTATAACTCAAGGACAGAACGTCAACACATATGGTGAGACAGATGGTGAGAAGTTCTTGCTCCAGTGCACTCAGGTTCCGCTTCAACGATTTAGGGAGAGAACCTTGCACACAATGTTGGTGGTTGCCAGCAACACGGCCTTCTGCATGGTTCTGAGGTGCCACTCATTTAGATGGAGTTTTTCTTTCACAATCCTCCAATCTTCAGCCACAAGCTCATTAGTTGAAATAACCACGGGTACAATATCTACCTCTATTAGTTTGTAAAAGATTTTCAGCTCAACTGAGAGTGGCTGATAATTTCTCCTCTTTTCTGCAATAGTTGTCAGCAGATTATGACCCAGTGGGACTGCGATATCAATTATTATTGCCCTTCGAGTAGTTTTGTCGAATACGACAATATCAGGCTTATTTGCTTCCACTGTTCTATCTGTAACAATGGGAGTATCCCACAAGATTTTTGTTATCTCATTAGACAAAACTTGTTCTGGTAGATATTTGTAGTATATCTTTCTCCATTCGGTTAGGAGCCTTCTCCAAAAGCCCTCACATTCCGTCTCGCCTTTTGTGCTTCTATAGTATGCACGCATGACCGACATGTTTAATTCTCTTGTCCATTGCATGCGTTGGCTTGGATTCCCTGAAGCAGTGGGGGATCCCCTTGGGTTCCCCAACTTCTACCAGGTGCTGCATCTTGCGACGCGATATCGAGATTTGCGGTAGCCGTAGGTGGGGCGGCGCTGCGCCTCCTTAGTTGTTGCGGAGGTTCACCGCTTTCCACCAGCACAGGTAACATATTTCTCACAGCTGCCCCGGTGCTAGAAACAGCTGCGCGGCCTTGCAAGGGCCGGTCGCCAGCGTGACTTTTCCTTAAAGCACTACTCATAATTCTTCTCTGGGGGGGCCAGTACTGGATAACTGACGAAGATAATCTGCTAACAAAGTCAATTTTTTTGGGGGGGGGGATCTGACAACCCTCTGAATATGAAGAAGAACTCGTACGCCTTCTTCGCCGTTGAGATTCGATCTTCTTCCGCCGTCGAAGCCGTTGGTCCTCTTCACCTGTACCCTAGGCTAGGTACTGACAGCTGGAGCCAGCTGAGCCTAGGTTTTTTTATAGAGGTATGCTCCTCTGATGATAATAATAATGATAATAATAATAATAATAATAATAATAATAATATTATTATTATTATTATTATTATTATTATTTTTTTTATTTTATTATTATTTTAATATTATTATTATTATTACTATTATTATTATCTTATTTGCACGTTAGTTATATTGCCCTATTAATGTAATTGGCTGACTCCGGTTATATCCAATTGCAGTTCTATTTATCTTGTCTTACAATATCTTTAATTCATATCCTTTAAATTTTGTAATAATTTCGCGCTCAGGAAGGTCACAATTTGGATGATTAAACAACGTACGTGAGGACCTAAAATTCTGGATGACAAAAACAGGAAGAAACGAGGAAGTGACTAAAAGTAGTGGAAGAAAATACAAGAGCAGGAAAGACAAAACACCGGATTGTTGCGCCGAATGAAGAATAAATTGCTGATCAAGGGCCATCTATAATGCCCAATGCGCGGAGAAATGGAAGGAAAAGTTGGGGAGGAGTCGATGGTTTTGTTGATTATCCAGGAACTCGTAGAAGAAAAATAACGAAACAGTTTCGATTTTGACTCAAATATAGAAATA
Organism: Teleogryllus oceanicus; assembly: GCA_964035755.1. NCBI lineage: Eukaryota > Metazoa > Arthropoda > Insecta > Orthoptera > Gryllidae > Teleogryllus > Teleogryllus oceanicus. The sequence continues at coordinate 109,159,047 of CAXIVR010000001.1, forward strand.
TTTGTGATATTTCGCCTGTCCGCGTATTGCGAGTAGCGAATGAATTTCAGCAGTTTTGCTGCTGAAAGTCACTAGTTAGTATTGATACATTAAGAGACAAACATACAATTGAATGTTCATATGATATGTCAAATTTTTAAAGAATTATTTGCATTCCTCCAAAAAATACTGCAACTGGCAGGAGAAATTTGTAAAGAATTATGTTCCTACGTAGACAGAGAATCAGACATGAGAAATAGTACATTTTGTTTCGCAAATGGAGCAAGACAATTAAGCAGTGACAGCCAACTGAAATGTATTTACTCTTTATTTCTCGTTTAAAACAATATCTTCGCAGGTTTCTGTTCTATAGTCGATGTATTCTAGGATTAAATATATTCAGCAAATTCACGAAAACGTAGACATGAGAAGGTTTTCATAAACGCAAGAAATATATTTCTACCTTAAGTTGTTTTGCAGCTTCAGATTTCGAAAGTATTACTGAACTAAAAATATTGATTATACACCAAAATATTTCAATACATACTCGCCAGAGTTCTGAAAAAGCATTTCCAGCATTTCTGAATTGTCTTTTCTGAAAGTTGTAAGACGATCAATACCTCATGAAATAAGTTGTACTATATTAACAATAATTTCATTATCAAGCATTTCAGGTGCATGTCGTGTGAGAGTATAATTAAATACGGGAACACAAGACATCGAAGACAAATAATAATTATTGATTGTACGGTTCCCAGTGAAGAAAACATAAATTTCAATCTTTTTCTGCTACAAACGAAGGGGGATAGCATGGCTTAATAGAAAAAAATGCAATAAATATTCATTTTTACGACAGAATGACGGAGTAACACATGGAAATAAGACACGCGAGGAAAGGTGCAGTTTAATCAGTTGAAAATATTCCTTGGTCTTAATTCCATGAAAGATCCCAAAGTATTTGCACTTGATAAATCCTAAACGGAGCATTATTTTCAGTTTTTTCAGCGCCTTTTGCCTAATGCAGAAGATATTTCTAAGTGGCTGGAAGATCTCGAAAGTAGTGGAGATATACATCAACGAATGTATAAATCAGAAAGTCTAAGTTTGAAAAACGTTTGATAAACATTAATACTTCCATTCGTATGAAAGAATAATTTATAAATATACGTTTCGTTGATGTTAAAAATAGTTATTTGTTTTTTTGTAGATAAATAAGTATTGATTTGTGTTATGCTGATCTTAACAGACGCAATTGCATACTTCAGTTGGCCGTCAGTGACGAAGGTATGAGCAGAGCTTGTTATTTCAAGAAATTTAGAATCAAAGAGAAATATTGGGCTATATTATTTTGAAAATGGTTGTGTTACACGTAAGTATTTCCATATTGTGTTCATAGCGCGGGAGAAATTAATACGGGAATTACGGAGGCAACGTCTGTGCCTCCCTCATTTAATAATAAATAGCTTTCCGACCAGAAATAGACTCAAATATTTATTTTAAAAGTATGGTGAAAAATAAAATTTCTTCCTTGGGTTTCCACAAAATTAGTTTGGAAGTTCTTATAAAAGTAATGCTTTGTCTTCAGTCCCGCTTCCTCTTTTAAGGAGAGAAAAAGTGAGAAAAATCAAGAAAGGCTGATATTCTTAATCGGCGTGTTAATACATTTAAATTTCGACTACCGGAACGCAAGCTTAATTTTATTTTCTCTGAAAAGCGTCTGTCTGAGGTAGATTCACAACAGTTTCAATCTATGGACGAGATCTTCCCTAATGACAAAACCATAAAGTGAAACAAATGTAGGTCTCCCATTGGTCTTAAAGGCACTCCAATGGAAGCCCCTTCGCCAAGAGCGTTAAGTAAACGACTTCATCTGAGCCGAGCCCTTAAATCACAAGCAACTGCCTACAGATCTCTAATGGACTGAGTGGCATTATAATTACGAAAGAAAAAACATTCAAATATCTTAGGGAGTAAATCTTCGTAAACGATTCACTGATCGGGGAATTTTAAGAACTCCAGGACAGAGAATAGTTTATTTCGTGAGTCACAGTGATGTATTGAGATGAGATTCTAGCAGTAATAATGATGTCAATGGCGGAAAATGATGGGTGGTCATGGGAAGATAGAAAATATATTTAAAGTCTTGGGAATCTCAAATATTTAAAAACAGATTTTCTTTTTTTGCAAATTTATGAACTATATTAAGCATGCATTTCCTAAAGCAATGTTATAAGTTTATTTGTGCCCATTGAAAATCACAGTAAATTATTAGTAAGCGCAATACACTTCACAATGAATGGGATAATGCATTTTCACGATAGTGGTAAAGGAGGCGATATATATTTCAAGAACTAGTTTGCGACTTTGACCATGAGGCAATCGCGAGCACATCTGAGCAATATATCTCTTCTTTGTTACATTGTATTGAATATTTTATGAATCCTAATGTTTTTATTTTTAAGCCATCTAAAGTTAGCAGCGCCCAAAAACGAATCTCTACCAAACTATATCCAAAATTAACGGCTAATTAAATGCTAATTAAGTGCTCTATTCCCGAATTTTCCGCTCTTATAGTTTTCCCAAAATTAGCGCTGCTAGCTTTAGTCTAAAGCTAGCAGCGCCCAGAAACGAATCTCTTCCAAACTATATTCAAAAATAACGGCTAATTAAATGCTAATTAAGTGCTCTATTCCCAAATTTTCCGCTCCTATAGTTTTCCCAAAATCGAGGGCTCAAATCCCAAAATTCTCGGAGAAGCGTGCAAGGAAGAGAGACGCTTCTTCCCAACCATAGTAATTTATAATTCATACTCTACGCCAAAATGTGCCCTAAACAAATACTAAAAGAAAGCTATAATTAAAAAATTTACCGCTCACCGGTTAGTGTTAATAACATGGGTTCGAATCCCCAAAATGACCCTCCGCAGAACGCTGTGCTGAAGGAAGAGAGACGCTGCTTCCAAACCATAGTAATTTATAATTCATACTCTACGCCAAAATGTGCCCTAAACAAATACTAAAAGAAAGCTATAATTAAAAATTTACTGCTCACCGGTTAGTGTTAATAACATGGGTCGAATCCCCAAAATGACCTCCGCAGAACGCTGTGCTGAAGGAAGAGAGACGCTGCTTCCAAACCATGGCAATATAATTACTACTTTACGCCAAAATGTGCCCTAAACAAATACTAAAAGTAAACTGTATTAACAGAATTTGCTGCTCACCGTTTAGTTAGAGTACCATGGGCTGAATCCCCAAAATGAACCGCGGCCGAACGCTGTGCGGAAGGAAGAGAGACGCTGCTTCCAAACCATGGCAATTTATAATTACTACTTTACGCCAAAATGTGCCCTAAACAAATACTAAAAGTAATCTGTAATAACAGAATTTGCCGCTCACCGTTTAGTTAGAGTACCATGGGCTCGAATCCCAAAAATGAACCGCGGCCGAACGCTGTGCGGAAGAAAGAGAACACTGCTTCCAAACCATGGAAATTTATAATTACTACTTTACGCCAAAATGAGCCCTAAACAAATACTTCAAAAGTAATCTGTAATAACAGAATATGCGCTCACCGTTTAGTTAGAGTACCATGGCTCGAATCCCAAAAATGAATCGCGGCCGAACGCTGTGCGGAAGGAAGAGAGATGCTGCTTCCAAACCATGGCAATTTATAATGACTACTTTACGCCAAAATGTGCCCTAAACAAATACTAAAAGTAATCTGTAATAACAGAATTTGCCGCTCACCGTTTAGTTAGAGTACCATGGGCTCGAATCCCAAAATGAATCTGGGCCGAACGCTGTGCGAAGGAAGAGAGATGCTGCTTCCAAACCATGGCAATTTATAATGACTACTTTACGCCAAAATGTGCCCTAAACAAATACTAAAAGTAATCTGTAATAACAGAATTTGCTGCTCACCGTTTAGATAGAGTACCATGGGCTCGAATCCCAAAAATGAACCGCGGCCGAACGCTGTGCGGAAGGAAGAGAGACGCTGCTTCCAAACCATGGCAATATATAATTACTACTTTACGCCAAAATGGTGCCCTAAACAAATACTAAAAGTAATCTGTAATAACAGAATTTGTCGCTCACCGTTTAGTTATAGTACCATGGGCTCGAATCCCAAAAATGAACCGCGGCCGAACGCTGTGCGGAAGGAAGAGAGACGCTGCTTCCAAACCATGGCAATATATAATTACTACTTTACGCCAAAATGTGCCCTAAACAAATACTAAAAGTAATCTGTAATAACTGTGCTCACGTTTAGTTAGAGTACCATGGGCTCGAATCCCAAAAATGAACCTCTGCCGAACGCTGTGCGGAAGGAAGAGAGACGCTGATTCCAAACCATGGCAATTTATAATTACTACTTTACGCCAAAATGTGCCCTAAACAAATACTAAAAGTAATCTGTATAACAGAATTTGCTCGCTCACCGTTTAGTTAGAGTACCATGGGCTCGAATCCCAAAAATGAACCGCGGCCGAACGCTGTGCGGAAGAAAGAGAAACACTGCTTCCAAACCATGGAAATTTATAATTACTACTTTACGCCAAAATGTGCCCTAAACAAATACTAAAAGTAATCTGTAATAACAGAATTTGCCGCTCACCGTTTAGTTAGAGTACCATGGGCTCGAATCCCAAAATGAACCGCGGCCGAACGCTGTCGGAAGGAAGAGAGACGCTGCTTCCAAACCATGGCAATTTATAATTACTACTTTACGCCAAAATGTGCCCTAAACAAATACTAAAAGTAATCTGTAATAACAGAATTTGCCGCTCACCGTTTAGTTAGAGTACCATGGGCTCGAATCCCAAAAATGAACCGCGGCCGAACGCTGTGCGGAAGGAAGAGAGACGCTGCTTCCAAACCATGGCAATTTATAATTACTACTTTACGCCAAAATGTGCCCTAAACAAATACTAAAAGTAATCTGTAATAACAGAATTTGCCGCTCACCGTTTAGTTAGAGTACCATGGGCTCGAATCAAAATGAACCGCGGCCGAACGCTGTGCGGAAGGAAGAGAGATGCTGCTTCCAAACCATGGCAATTTATAATGACTACTTTGATGCCAAAATGTGCCTCTAAACAATACTAAAAGTAATCTGTAATAACAGAATTTGCCGCTCACCGTTTAGTTAGAGTACCATGGGCTCGAATCCCAAAAATGAACCGCGGCCGAACGCTGTGCGGAAGGAAGAGAACGCTGCTTCCAAACCATGGCAATATATAATTACTACTTTACGCCATAATGTGCCCTAAACAAATACTAAAAGTAATCTGTAATAACAGAATTTGCCGCTCACCGTTTAGTTAGAGTACCTTGGGCTCGAATCCCAAAAATGAACCGCGGCCGAACGCTGTGCGGAAGGAAGAGAGACGCTGCTTCCAAACCATGGCAATATATAATTACTACTTTACGCCAAAATGTGCCCTAAACAAATACTAAAAGTAATCTGTAATAACAGAATTTGCTGCTCACCGTTTAGTTAGAGTACCATGGGCTCGAATCCCAAAAATGAACCGCGGCCGAACGCTGTGCGGAAGGAAGAGAGACGCTGCTTCCAAACCATGGCAATATATAATTACTACTTTACGCCAAAATGTGCACTAAACAAACACTAAAAGTAATCTGTAATAACAGAATTTGCCGCTCACCGTTTAGTTAGAGTACCTTGGGATCGAATCCTAAAAATGAACCGTGGCCGAACGCTGTGTGGAAGGAAGAGAGACGCTGCTTCCAAACCATGGCAATTTATAATTCTACTTACGCCAAAATGTGCCCTAAACAAACACTAAAAGTAATCTGTAATTTAAAAAAGTACCGCTCACCGCTTAGAATGAATAACATGGGTTCGAATCCCCATAATGACCAAAGGCAGAACGCTGTGCGAAACGAAGAGAGACGCTCCTTCCAAACCATCGATATTTATAATTCATACTCTACGCAATAATTCTATTAAACGAATACTAAAAGGAATCTATAATAAAAAAAATTGCTGCTCACCCTTTAGTTTGAGTACCATGGGCTCGAATCCCAAAAATGAACTCGGCAGAACGCTGTGCGTAAGGAAGAAAGACGCTCCTATCAAACCATTGCAATTTCTAATTCATACTCAACGCCAAAATGTACCATAGACCAATCCTAAAAGTAATCTGTAATATAAAAATTTGCCGCTCACCGTTTAGTTCGTGTACCATGGGCTCGAATCCCAAAAATTAACCTCGGCCGAACGCTGTGCGGAAGGAAGAGAGACGCTCCTTCCAAACCATACAATTTATAATTACTACTTTACGCCAAAATGTGCCTTAAACAAATACTAACTTTGCGCTCACGTTTAGAAACATTAAAACTTAAAACCAGAGAAAATTTGAAAACCTACCCAAACATTAAAATCATTTAACGGCTCTAGGAAAAAAGTTACTCCCGCATTTATATTCCAAAATTCAGGGCTGTACAAAGAGAGACAATTAACACTGGGTCTTGCGGGAAAAGAACCAATGACCTAAAAAACCTCAGATAAAATTTGAAACCCTATCCAAACATTAGCAAGACGTAACGGTTCTAGGGAAAAAACTTACTCCCGCATTGATATTTCAAAATTCAGGGTTGTAGAAAGAGAAACAGTTGACTTTAGTTCTTACGGGCAAAAAACATAAAATTTAAAAAAACACAGAACAAATGTCCAACCATACCCAAAAATTAACACGAATTAACCGCTCTAGGAAAAACATTACTCCCGCATTTATATTTCAATATTCTGGGCTATACAAAAGAGAAACAGTTCACATTGTTTCGTACGGGCGAAAAACAAAAAAAATGATTTTCTCCCCCATACATCACATACTGTTTTTACTGTTTTTTGACTAAATAAATAAATAAAACATAAAACTTAAAAACCGGAGAAGAAATTTGAAACTCTACCCTGTTTGGGTGAATTTATCATGAATTACAGCGAATGGGACAACAAAACTCAACTTATACAGCTCCTCAATGTCAGTTACAGTCTAGTCAGAATACTATGTGTTGGCTCAGTTCTATTAATCTCTCCATTAAGCCAGCGTAAAATTAGAAGTTACATTTCAGAATTTAAATACGAAGATTTAAAAACAGAAAAAAATTTCTAGTCATTTTTTATCTTCCGAATACCGAAATAATAGCGGTAAAGGTATTTATACCGGTATAGAAATACCTTTGCCTCTATTATACCTTTATTCAAAATACCTTTAAAAATACCGGTATAAGACGTCAAATACCGGTATTTTTAGAGGTATTTTACCTTAATCCGACGTCTATACCGGTAAAATACCTCTATTTAAGGTATTATACCGGTATTCTTCTCATCAAAATACCGGTATTTTCATAGGAAAACACCAGTATTTCAATAGAATCATACAGGTATTTGGGGGAAATTCATTGTGATATTTTCCGCTGAGATGGCTCAGAGGAAACAACTATTTACACGGCAGAGTTTCTGACTGGGAGGTCCTAGGGTTCGAGTCCCGAGGGTGGCGGATTTTCGACACATATTCTAGCTAGGTCGAGTTCTGCCGTTGACTGGGACGTCGAGTTCTGTCGTCAGACGGAGGGACCAGCCAACGGGCTTTAGCAGACATCAACACCAGCTCGTTCGCTGCCGTTACATAAATGAGTCTTCCCACGCATACCAAACTTCCTTCATGCACGACTGGCGCAGAGATGGCGACACGTGATAGTGTTGAAAATCTATCGAATTTCTCCGTATAAATCTTGTCCTTTCCAGTAGCGATAAAAAATGGAGAAACGTGTCTTCTTATCCATAAATGAGTCTTCCCACGCATACCAAACTTCCTTCATGCACGACTGTGTTTATCACTAAATACGATTATTTTGCTTAAATTTGATCGCATCACTAACATTCCCGAAAATAATTTTTTCAGTTGGCCCAGTTTACTTATTCTGCACCATAATTTAACTAAAAAATATTAAAAATTGACATTTAACGCTAATACGAGTAGACATATTAACTATTCTTACGGGAAAAGAAGCTTATGTTTAATTCAAAATTAATGATTGAAGCATGTTTAATTTACACCCATGTATTATTTAAGAAATTTCATTAAGAAAAAATATTAATAGTACTATATAATAATAATTAATTTTAATAAATATTTTAAAATATTAATACTAATTAAATTTTTAATGTTTGCATTAACTTTGTGTAAATTAATTTATTATTTTGTTTGTTAATTTATAAATTTATTTAAATTAAATGTTAATTTTAATTAAAAAGTAAAAATGTTAATATTAATAAACTCTTTTATATTAATTAATAATGTTAGTATATATTTTTATTATTAAGGAAGAAACACTTCTCGAAGTGGGATCCTCCAGATGCATTTTACAATGTAAGGTACCCGCGTAGAAGGGAACCCTTGCCCACATGCAATGTTAATGGCTAATAATAATAGTAATAATGATAATAGTAATAATGATAATAATAATAGTAATAATAATGATAGTAATAATAATAACATAATAATTTACTTTTATTACAAATTTTCTCAATATTTGCAGTTAATGTCAAAATATATTAAACCCTTTATATAAACTAGGAAAATAACATTTTATTTTAGCCCTATTTATTAATGTATAATTAAGATTTAATTGTGAAATTAAGTAAAAGGAAATCATGTTTGAACAATAACAAAACTGGGCCTGAAAGCCGAGTGTTCGCGATTATCTCAAGGTGTCAACGCTTCCTCAGTTCGCCGAAGGAGGGGCCGGGGAGGGAAGAAACGGTCCTACGCCTACGGCACGGCGCATACGTTGACAGCCTCTCCATGTGCGAAATACAAAGACAGGCTTAGGTCATCTCTCGGGTCAGATGGGAGATAGCTCGATGAAGGACACTAAAAAAAGGTTCTCTTCAATGGAATCAATAATTATTTCATATTTCAACTTTTCCGAAGTTTAAATTAAGGGAGGTTTTCAATACATACAACGTATGCAAACGTAAACTCCCGAACACAAAATATTTACAATAATAAAAATAGAATTTAATAAAGTTGTTATATATATATATATATATATATATATATATATATATACAAAATAATAATTTAAACAATAAATAACAATTATGGAATGCTATTTGATTAATAAACATTTTGATGAGTATATTATTGACTAAAATAACCTATTTTTCAACACGTATGGATGGTAAGTTTTATTTCTTCATTGAAAATACCGGTATAATACCGGTATAACCTTTATGGACGTCCATACCGGTATAGACGTCCATAGAGGTATTTTACCGGTATAAAGAATAAAGGTATTTGAAAAGGTATGGAAATAACTGTATGTATTTACATAATTCATATATTTTTAGTCCATATAAATTCGTTCCCTGTCAATAAGTAACATTATATATTAATGCACACGTAATGCTTTTCCACTTACAATTTGCAATAACATACACCTTTCCCTAAGGTTATTCAATTTTGATGTTTATTCGGCCGTAAGAACGTATGTTAACTGTTTCTCTTTGTTTTTTTTGTAAGCCCTGAATTTTGGATATAAATGGGTGAGTAATTTTTTTTTCCTAAAGCCGATAATTCATGTTAATGTTTGGGTAGGGTTTCGTATTTTTTCTGAGTTTTTTAAGTTTATGGTTTTTCAGAGCCCTGAATTTTGGAATATAAATGGGTGAGTAATTTTTTTTTCCTAAAGCCGATAATTCATGTTAATGTTTGGGTAGGGTTTCGTATTTTTTCTGAGGTTTTTTAAGTTTATGGTTTTTCTCCCGTAAGAACCAAGTCAGTTTTAATGTTTTTTCGCCCGTAAGAACCAATTGTTTCTGTTTGTACAGCCCTGAATTTTGGAATATAAATGCGGGAGTAATATTTTTCCAAGAGTCGTTAATTATGTTAATGTTTAGATAGGGTTTTTAATTTTGTTTTGTTTTAATGTTTTTTCGCCCATATAAAACAGTGTTAATTGTTTTCCTTTGCGCCACGATTTTGGGAAACTATAGGAGCGGAAAATTCGGGAATAGGGCACTTAATTAGCATTTAATTAGCCGTTAATTTTGGATATAGTTTGGAAGAGATTCGTTTCTGGGAACTGCTAACTTAAGTCTGCTAGCAGCGCCCACGATTTTGGGAAAACTATAGGAGAGGAAAATTCGAAAATAGAGCACTTAATTAACATTTAATTAGCCGTTAATTTTGAATATTCTTATAGTTTGGTAGAAATTCGTTTTTGGCGCTGCTAACATTAGATGACTTCCCAGAAGGTTCATTGCTGCCATTTAAATCTGAGCAATTTAAACTAACCAGTCAGCGGCCAATATTTAATAACATATTACTTTTAGCCCCTGTTTAAGGCTAGAGTCTGAATTGTGACATTCGTTGGTTTAGGAGGAACAGCTCTTATATTAGTCGCAGCGTTCGACCAACGGTTATTTTGGGGATTCGAGCCCATGTTATTCAAACTAACTGATCAGCGGCAAATTTTTTTATTACAGATTACTGTTAGTATTGGTCTATGGCACATTTTCGCGTACAGTATGAAATATAAATTGCAATGGTTTGTACGGAGCGTCTCTCTTCCTTGCGCACAGCGTTCTGCCGAGGGACATTTTTGGGATTCGAGCCCATGTTATTCACACTAACCGGTGAGCTGTAAATTTTTTAAATATAGATTACTTTTAATATTCGTTTAGGGCACATTTTGGCGTTGAGTATGAATTATAAATGCGATGGTTTGAAGGAGCGTCTCTTCGTTGCGCACTGCGTTCTACGAAGGGTCATATTGGGGATTCGAACACATGTTATTCACATTAACCGGAGACCGGTAAATTTTTTAATTATAGATTCATTTTAGTATTCATGTAGGGCATACGTTTGCGTAGAGTATGAATTATCAATTGCGATGGTTTGTAAAGAGCGTTCTCCTCCTTCCGCACAGCGTTCTACTGAGGTTCATTTTGGGATTCGAACCCATGTATTGAAGCTAATCGGTCAGCGGCAAATTTTTTATTACAGATTACTGTTAGTACTTATTTAAAGCATTTTGGCGTAAAGTAGTAATTAAAAATTGCCATGGTTTGGAAGCTGCGTCTCCATCCTTGCGCACAGCGTTCTGCCAAGGGTCATTTTGGGAATTCGAATCCATGTTAATAACACTAACCGGTGAGCGGTAAATTTTTTAATTATAGATTACCTTTAGAATTCGTTTAGGGCACTTTTTTGCGTAGAGTATGAATTATAAACTGCGATGGTTTGGAAGGAGCGTCTTTCTTCCTTGCGCACAGCGTTCTGCCGAGGTTCATTTTTGGGATTCGAGCCCATGGTACTGAAACTAAACGGTGAGCGGTATAATTTTTTTATTACAGATTACTTTTAGTATTGGTCTATGGTACATTTGTCGTTGGAAGGAGCGTCTTTCTTCCTTACGCACAGCGTTCTGCCTGGTCATTATGGGGTTCGAACCATGTTATTCACACTAAGCGGTGACGGTAATTTTTTAAATTATAGATTACTTTTAGTTTTGTTTTTTTTGCGCACAGCGTTTTGCCGAGAGGCATTTTTGGGATTCGAGCCCATGGTACTCAAACTAAACGGTGAGCGGCAAATTCTGTTATTACAGATTACTTTTAGTATTGGTCTATGGTACATTTTGGCTTAGAGTATGAATTATGATTTGGGATGGTTTGGAAGGAGCGTCTCTCTTCCTTCCGCACAGCGTTCGGCCGCGGTTCATTTTTGGGATTAGAGCACATGGTACTCAAACTAAAGGGTGAGCGACAAATTCTGTTATTACAGATTACTTTTAGTATTTGTTTAGGGCACATTTTGGTGTAAAGTAGTAATTATATATTGCCATGTTTGAAGCAGCGTTCTCTTCCTTCCGCACAGCGTTCGGCTGGTTCATTTTTGGATTCGAGCCCAAGATACTCTAACTAAACGGTGAGCGGCAAATTCTGTTATTACAGATTACTTTTAGTATTTGTTTAGGGCACATTTTGGCGTAAAGTAGTAATTATAAATTTGCCATGGTTTGGAAGCAGCGTCTCTCTTCCTTCCGCACAGCGTTCGGCCGCGGTTCATTTTTGGGATTCGATCCCAAGGTACTCTAACTAAACGGTGTGCGGCAAATTCTGTTATTACAGATTACTTTTAGTATTTGTTTAGGGCACATTTTGGCGTAAAGTAGTAATTATAAATTGCCATGGTTTGGAAGCAGCGTCTCTCTTCCTTCCGCACAGCGTTCGGCAGGGTTCATTTTTGGGATTCGAGCCCATGGTACTCTAACTAAACGGTGAGCGGCAAATTCTGTTATTACAGATTACTTTTAGTATTTGTTTAGGCACATTTTATGTAAAGTAGTAATTATATATTGCCATGGTTTGAATCAGCGTCTCTTCCTTCCGCACAGCGTTCGGCCGCGGTTCATTTTTGGGATTCGATCCCAAGGTACTCTAACTAAACGGTGAGCGGCAAATTCCATTATTACAGATTACTTTTAGTATTTGTTTAAGGCACATTTTGGCGTAAAGTACTAATTATATATTGCCATGGTTTGGAAGCAGCGTCTCTCTTCCTTCCGCACAGCGTTCGGCCGCGTTTCATTTTTGGGATTTGATCCCAAGGTACTCTAACTAAACGGTGAGCGGCAAATTCGTTATTACAGATTACTTTAGTATTTGTTTAGGCACATTTTGGCGTAAAGTAGTAATTATAAATTGCCATGGTTTGGAAGCAGTGTTTTCTTCCTTCCGCACAGCGTTCGGCCGCGGTTCATTTTTGGGATTCGAGCCCATGGTACTCTAACTAAACGGTGAGCGGCAAATTCTGTTAATTACAGATTACGTTTAGTATTTGTTTAGGGCACATTTTGGCGTAAAGTAGTAATTATAAATTGCCATGGTTTGAAGCAGCGTTCTCTTCCTTCCGCACAGCGTTCGGCCGCGGTTCATTTTTGGGATTCGAGCCCATGGTACTCTAACTAAACGGTGAGCGGCAAATTCTGTTATTACAGATTACTTTTAGTAATTGTTTAGGGCACATTTTTGTAAAGTATTAATTATAAATTGCCATGGTTTGGAAGCAGCGTCTCTCTTCCTTCAGCACAGCGTTCTGCGGAGGGTCATTTTGGGATTGAACCCATGTTATTAACACTAACCGGTGAGCGGTAAATTTTAATTATAGCTTTCTTTAGTATTTGTTTAGGCACATTTTGCGTAGAGTATGAATTATAAATTACTATGGTTGGGAAGGAGCGTCTTCTTCCTTGCGCACAGGTTCTGCCGAGGAATTTTTGGGATTTGAGCCCTTCGATTTTGGGAAAACTATAGAGCGGAAAATTCGGGAATAGAGCACTTAATTAGCATTTAATTAGCCGTTAATTTTGGATATAGTTTGATAGAGATTCGTTTTTGGGCGCTGCTAACTTTAGATGGCTTTATTTTTATTTAATAATTTATTTGGTGATAAATAACTCTGAAAATTAAAATAAGAAAAATTAATAAGAAATGCGGCACGTTACTTAAAACCTGAATATCAGAAAATAACTGATGAAGTGAATTATGTAGAGAAAGCGATGTATAGATCGAAATGAATACTGATAAACAAGATAATGAAAGTGAATCAGATGATTAAAGTGAAATGAGTTTAAGATTTTCAGCTGCAAATTAAAAGAAGCTATACGATTTTGCTATATGATTTTGAAGGGTAGGCTACCGGAATAAATAGAAATGTCAACACACAACACAAAATGCACTGATTAGTACAAATTGATAATGAAGCTCTGGAGAATCACTTAAATGCCAGAAATAGTATCGTGTCCATATGACAATATGATTAATGAAGTATATAGATTAATGGGTACATCAATGTAAATATCAGTTTATTGAGCATTTATTTACAATAAACCAGAGCCACTCATACCATTATAAGCCAGTCCAACTATCACATCGTAGAAAACAGTGTTTGCAATAGAGTCTTCGCACCCTGGCTACGTTCCCAATTACAGCATAGATCACCACTCTTCAAAATAATAAAAAAAACAGGCACTATTACGTAAGGAGTAGAAACTTTACTCCAGATACGGGCTTTAATCACTTCCCCAATCAGGTTGCCATGTTCATGAATTCGATAATCAACTACTGCCACCTGGCGCTCGCAGTCGTACTATACTATACGACGTCACGTCAATACGAGTACCTCGCCTCGAAGCTTTCGCGACGGTGGCTGCGATTGCGAAGTTGAGCCCCAAAAACACGCTGTTCTGTTGCGCGCGTGCCATTTTCAAGTGCCCATAACTTTCGTAAGTTCACATAACTTACGAAATCAAGTCTACTTGAAAAAAGAGAACAGCACAGGTAGCAGTAAACAGTTAGTAACTGTTAGCATTAACGCACACCTGGTAGTATTTGTAAGCCAATTTACTGTTCAGCTTCTTATAATTTGTTCCTATAATTTAAATAATTGTATATAGGTGTTTTTTACAACAAATCTTACACATTTTTAGGGCATGTAGACGGGTTAAAAATGATCACATTTTGCCAATGATAGTTTAGTGGGAAAAACTTATAACGGAGTTTTGCATAAACACATTGACATATGCCCCTGATTGCCAGAAAACCTCATGTCACAGATATTCGATAGGTACATGAAATCTACTTGATGTCATATGGTCACCTGCCGAACATCTCTGCATAAGGAGTTGCCTAAAAAGAAGGAGGAGGAAGTGACAAGCTGAAATGCCTCACATGTTACTCAGTTGAATGAAATTTCTCCTCATGAATGAAGTTTCCTCGGTTGAATGAAATTTCATTGGTAAGCAAGATGATTTACAACCCCTATAAATGCACTAGAAGTTTGTAACATTTATTCTGAGAATCCTTTACAACACACTAAGGAAATGTGAAGAGATCTCGTCCGGCTGGTCTAACCTGTCCAATAGGCAACGAAAAGGCACGGATTTTCCCCGTTGCATTGGCTTGTCAAGTCCCACTGTCTTCCCGAACGCAACGAGGGGACTGAGGTAGTGAGCGAAAGAGAAGAGAGAGCACGGGAGCGGGGGCTGGGGCGGGGAAGAGGATGGGGTGGAGCGGGCAGTGGGCGGGGACGAAAGGAGCCCCTGACCCCAAGAGGTAATCGAAGAGGTCTCCCGCAGACGCCGCGCCAATGGGAAATGAAGAACGCGCCGCGGAATTCATAAATGGTACATTTTAAAGGGAGAGAACATTAAGATCGCAAATAATTAAGTGGTATTGAGTGGGAAAACATGCACAAAATACAGGAAGACTGTTTCGCTGGAATATTTATCTCCATCGACGTATACTTTTTAAAAATAGCGCAAAGCGTGGAAATGTCCCTTTCATTTCTTCATTTCGCAATGTAGATTCTAGAGAGCTCCCCACCTGGGTCGCCGACGCCAGGGGCCAAAATGAGGACATTCTGACCACCTCCAATAAATCGATTTATAATTTTTTTGTTTCTAGGCGAATCAACTGTTAGTGTAGTTATTTCCGTAAGTGCATGTACCCGGGAGGTGGTGGTGATCCTATCTGGCTGGAACATGAGAAACAACCTTCTCAAAGACAATGACAATGTCAAGTTTTTGCCTTCATTAATGAGCTTTGACTGCATCGCCATTACCATGCATTTATCAAAACTCACAACTATCACTTTGAAATTAATTATCGGAGCAACTCGTTCCTTGAGAGTTCTTGTATCTGCCAAACAACAATGTCAGTGATGTGTGACAACAATGTGTGGACTACAAATCAGAAACTTTTTTCTGAAACGTCATGCGTAGTTTTGTGATATGAGAACCACATTTTCATTGAAAAAATGTGACCATCTGTGATCTTTCTACATGCCCTTGAAGTTTGAAGCATTTATTCCGAACCACACTCATATGTTTACGCTCTTGACAATCTACTCAGCGATTCAGCGGCGGTATCGAGGGAGGATTCTCCCAAATCCAACATTTGTTTTATTATTTCACTCTATTCATTCAAGATAATTATAATGTGCGCATCACATTCCAATGAAGTACTTCCATTCAGCTCAAGCGCACGGCATTTTACATTCCAAAATGCATCATTTAGAGTTACCGATTACTGTTAGATTATGCTCTTCAACATTTTACACATTTATTTTCAATGTAGGAACCAATGAAAGGAAACTTGATGAATTTAAAAATGGAGAAAGATTTATTCGGTGTTTAAAGCTAATTGATAATATCATAATGTGTCTGTTCTGACACAACAGCCTCTGACGAGGCCATCACCTACCAGCGGCGTCCCGAGTATTTGGACATGGGTTTAGGTACGTGTGGTTTGCACATACACATCTCTTACGCCGTATTCTGGTCTTCTCAACCTGAGAAGTAAATTTTTATCCTCACACAGCCACAGATACAGGGCCATTAAAAAAATGAGTACCCCGACCGGGAATTGAACACGCGATCGCAGCACGGAAGGTGTGCACGTCGAGTCCACAGAGCTACTCTGAGGGGCATGGGTACCTACTATAAATACAATACATTATTTTATATAGATTATTTTATAAATATATAAGATTTAAAAGCTCTGATGTGAGGTTTGCGGCAATTCGTTTCCACTATGAAGAAATATTCACTTTTAAAACGATTTACAAAGTTCAGTGTGTTTGCACGGGTTCGACTAGTATTATTATAATGTCTCATTAATGTTATATTTTTAGGATACACTTAAAACTTTAAAGAAACATTTCCAAGTCCAAAAGACATTTTGATTTTATTGAGAACCTATTCAATAATAATTATAAAGAAAGACGAAGATAAAGAAAACTATGGATGTTTGATTATGAAATAGTATTTCGTTGTGAAGTAATTTCCGTCAAAAGCGAAAAACCCTCATAAGCAGTATTTTCCGTTTTTTTAATGAAAATTCGTTTTCATTCGATACATTTTTATTTTTTTATAATTATAAAATATTGACATATGTTTGATATTTGTATTGTTACGATGTCATTACGTATGGATAAAGAGCTCAAACTGTTCATTTTATATCCGAGTACTACTCTGAAAACAAAGGTTAAAACTGAAACAATATTTTTTCACTAGATGAAAAATCTGTCATTGTCAGCTTCTCCGTGTGCCCTAATTTTACAGATTTAGTGAAATGGCAGAAGTGAAGAAATTTACTGACTATAGAGTAAACAACATTCTGGCACAAAACCTGTATTTAAAAGATTAAATGAAAATTTAAAAAATATTAAATTCTCCTATCAAATTAATCTTTGATATGAAAATTATTTTGTAATAAATTACTTATTCCAAGTGTATTACAATAATTGTAAAGATTTTCAAGTGTGTAATGTTTAATGTTTTACTCTTGTCATGAAATTCAAAATCATAAAATGCAAAACTTGCGTGGCAAGATGGTGTGGAAGATGAAATGGGAATTTTTCGTTAAAAAATAATATGAAAGCATTCTCGGCATGCCGAGAACTGTGCTATATCAATGTTAATGATACTAAAGACTTGATACTAAAGATTTTGGAAACACAATCAATTCCTAAGGAGTGTTTCACGAAGGCATGAGATAAATGGAACCAGAAGAAACATAGGATTTAGTTTTTATTTATTTAGTCAAAAACTGTATGTGACGTATGGGGGAGAAAAATCTGCGCACGCTTTATTGAGTTTCAGAATCCCTTCCCAACAATTTAACTATTAATAGTTGAAAGATGAAAAATAGTAAAAATAATAATAATAATAATAATAATAATAATAATAATAATAATAAAATTAATAAATTTAAAAAAGCGTGAGATCAACATTTCAAACAATAGATATTTTGGTTTCTGAATTATAGAAAACTTATTTGTAACTGTAAATGAATTGCAGATTTGATTTTTCTGTATTGTTAACAAAATAGACTCGCCCTAAGCTCTACTACCACTACAAGCAAAAGCAAAGTTCAACAAAACGTGCGCATAGTGAAGCTACGTTTACGTCCAGAAGCAAAGCAAGGGGCCATCTCAGTATTTGCTCAATGGATCAGGGAAACTGGACAAAAACCCGATCGAGATGGGGGTCATAGACCCGGAAGCTGAAGTACATTACTTGTTACAGGCATTTAAGTCTTTTTTTAAATTATACAATGTAAATGTAAACTAATTCATTATACTATATCATTTTTTTGTTAAAGTAAACATTATTTTTCTTTTTGACGATCAGTATAGTCTCTAATTGTATAGAAACAGTTTTGCAGCAGAAAAGATTTTACTTTTAACTTAAATTTGTGTGCCAATTTTAATTATTTAATTTAATCCGGCGATGCGTTGTAAAGTAACGTACATGTATTGTTTGTGGATTTCTTGTAGTGAGCTGTTGATACTGACACTTGATGAACATGATTTCTACGTCGAGTGTTGTAACTATAAATACCAGTATTACATGAAAATAAGTTCCCACCGTTAAGTAAGTCAGTTTTGACAAATACTGTAGACTCGTAAATAAATAGGTGAGGCAATGGTAAGATTCCAAGCTCAATGAAAAGAGGGTTGCACGGATCACGTGGATGGGATTTTTTCATTATTCGGATAATTTTCTTTTGCAATCTAAATGTCTGGGCACTAAAGAATGAGCTTCCCCAGAATATTATACCATATCTTAGGCGGGAATGTACATTTGCAAAATACACGCAACGAGCTGCATGAAGGCTGATAGAATTAGAAAGAATTCTGAATGCATAACATAATGAGCTTTATTTAGTGTTTAATTCGGTTATATGAACATTCCATTTGAGGTTTGACTGAATTGAGAGACCTAGAACTTTTGTTACTTTAACATCAGCTAATTGCATATTGTTCATTTCCAATGGAGCATACGATTGCCGATTTGAAACGCAAACTTGCATTGAGACAGTTTTTCCTTCGTTAACTATTAATTTGTTATTACAAAACCAATTTGAAACTTCTGAAATTGTACTATTTATTGTTTCTTTTTTGCAAAAAACATTCGTGTCATCGGCAAGCAGAACTGTTCTTCCATTTGTAATAGATTAGGGCATATCGTTTACGTACAACAGAAAGATAGGACCTAAGATCGAACCTTGTGGGATCCCCATGTTCAATTGGTGATACATTATGATGTTTAGAAATAAAGTAGAGAGTACGTTTATTTTTACATGATGTTCCAATTCCTTGTGTGATCCAAGTATTACTTTTTCGTGAAATGTTTAATTTTCTCTTTTTAATAGGAAAGCACGCGTTAAAGAGAAAAAAAAGCGTAAAAAAATAAATTATATTTTTTTTTCAATTTATAAACTGCCTCCCATGATTCTTTCAGCAAGTAGTCCGTAAATAATTTTATGTTAACTTTGTAAATGCTCTGCACATGCGTGTTTTACTTATTGTGTCAGTATTCATGTTATTAGTAATTGCAAGAATTTGTGCATCGTGTACTGTAACCTAGATTATTCGTTATTATTTCATATCTAGTTGTGGTTTTGTTAATTATAATTTGATATATTGCTGATTGTGATTTAAGTGTATTCCGTGTAGGTACGTTCACTGTAATATCTAAATTAAAATAATGAATTAAATTGAGAAACTGCTCTTTTTCGTAGGATTCGCTCAGAAAATCAATATTGAAATCTTCACAAACAACAATGGATTTAAAAGAGAGATTACTAATTTTGTTCAGAGTTATCTCTAGATTTTCTAAGAATTTGAATTAATCTAAAACTCGCTTCGTTGGAGGTCTGTAGATGTAAAGTAAGATAATTTTGCGCGTAGTAAGACGTACGACTGTTATTTCAAAAACGTTTTCAACTGCGTATAAATTGAATTCTGACAAGAAGGTACAATCAATATTATTTCTTACGTAAATACATGAACCTCCGTAAGCAGTGCCCTTACTTGATTCCCTCGCTCTACAATAGGATCCTGCAAGGTAAAAACTAGGAATTTCGAGTGTGTTTAGATCATTATGAGATAACCAATGTTCTGTAAAGCAAAGCAAAGCAAAGCAAAGCAGGATAGTTGAAGAAATAAGAAATCTGGGTAGCAGGTGAGACATTCCACTCAAGTAATATGAATTACGAAAAATTGCTCGTCAAGGAACTGTACAATTAGGTTCCCTGCCAACAAATTAAAATGTACATTTTTGGAAGATTAGTAGAGTGTGCTAAGTTCTTAAACATATCACGAGTGAGTGGTTACTGTGGACTCTGTCGAAGAAAGAAGCGCTGCCGCGGCTTTTTCACTATTGAACGGCGTCAAGGATGGACATTTCTGCCGCTGGTGAGGCACGCGTTCTAGTTTTTTTAAGTTCATTTCTTTTCACACATTTACGGGAAATAGAGAACAAGCCAAATTCCTCTTTCATTTGGCAAGTGGCACGTCTACACAAAAAAAGAGGATTAAAGTTCTTCCATTTCTTACAACTATTTAAAAAGATACATAAATTTTTGTATTTTGTTTTGACAATAAATGTTTTACTCCTTTAGATATATTCAAAAATGCATAATAACTCAGATCTGAACATAAAAAGTCATTGTAGGTACACAACAATGCAAAAGTAGTGTATTCAGGTTTTATATTGGGCCAAGGCCGACTCGAAAGCATGCATTTAATTCAATTATAATATGGGTATTATTTTATACATGTTCACCAATTAAAATACTTAATTTTATTATTATCAACGAATACTTTAAAACTTGTCAGTTGTGATTTAAAAGGAATATAAAACTGTACTGCTCACATGTATATTCTACAAATGAAACTGTTAATTAATAATGTAAAAGAGTCACTTCAAAGTATCAAGGCAAATGCCTAAGTCGTGTCACGTAAGTAACAAACATAAGATGGCGGCATCACTAAGGGATGGAGTTACTCACGTCCTAATTCAACTTTTTTCACAAAATTATTATAACTTTCTTATAAATAGAGTCAATTTGTATTATTATCTGAAGAGAAACTATTAAACGTTTTGCAGAGCAGTCTGAACATATGAACGTATTACAAATTATTACAGAGAAAATTTGTGGAAGGTGCAAATCAGCAAAAATAATAGAATGCGAAGTGGAAAATAAGGACTACCAATAGTATCTTAGAGTGTTTAAATCACATACTCCTATTTGCCATAGAAATTGATCCTTGTTTCTTGGGACTCGTTTTAATTCTGACGTCAAGCTATTTTTGGTATTTTGTCTTGCTTTTGGCCAATATTAGCAGCTTCATATTTTCCTCTTAAATGTGAGACAGAGGTTTTACTAATTTGGAACCAAAATTAAATATCACTAAGTAGGTTCAAACGTAATTTCTCTGATTTCGCACAACTCGTACAGCCCTCACAATCATTCAAATAAACTAGAAATTTACAAAATATTAAATACAGGAATATTTCTTCATACTCTTGTCACTCAGGAATATCATTTTTTTTCAGCCATAATTTACACCAAAGTTCTATTTGATATCAGCAGATAAAGAAATTAAAAATTCAAGAATACTAAGATTCAACGCAAATAAAATGATATGCAGTGTACAGTGTCTTAGGAATGACTAACAATAGGTTCATTTGTCATAAAATGACAATTTAGCCAAGAAATTTGTAATGTTAAAAGCTCATAAATGCGCTGCAATATAGGTTCGTGATAGGTTGAACACAGATTGGTATGTTAAATATGAGCGGTCGTACTACAAATCAGTTGAAATCTGAACGAGTAGCCACAAAGAAACAACGGAAAGTTTCTCCTCCTTTCTTGGGAAGCATTATACAGCAATTTGTTTGAAAGTTAACGTCTGATGCTATGAAAAATTCAGGTTTGTTGCTGTGACCGGAGAAAGGCTGGGCAGGGAGAACCGCGCAGAAGTGAGGAACGCCGTAGTAGGCTGTGTAAGGACGTAGAAGAGCATGGAATAGCGTGAAAGGATGTGAAAGAGCATAGGTCGTGGAGGATTGTGGAGCTTTGCGCAGGAATAGTGGTCGTGGTGTGTTACGGCGAGGATGAAGGGGGATGCAGAGGTGGAGGGGACGGAGGGAGTAAAGTAGGGGGAGGGGCATAGAGGAGATGGAGGTGCGTGGACGAGGAATGGATGGCTTGGATGAAAGCGGAGAGATGCGGTGAGGGGGGAGAAGGCATGAATGGTACGGACGGGATAGAATATAGCCGGGGGTGGAGGTCATGAAGGGGTACGGGAGGGCGTGGGCAGCAGGGGCGGGAAGGACAGATTGCGGAGGGGAGGGACCGGGTGGGAGGGTTGCGAAGCGATGCAGCTGTCTCGACGGGCTTCAGCAGGCAGCGGGCGCCGCCCACCACGTCCGCGCCACCCGCCCCGCGCCGTCGCTGCCCGCCGCTACTCGCCGCCGCCCGCCGCCGGCCGCGCAGGTAAGAGTGCTGGCTGGCGACACAGCCTCGCTGTCCCCTGGGCTCTTGCCCTGCTCTGGCCCTTCCCACCTCCCGACACGCGGACTCTTCCCTTTTCCCCCCTCTCCCCCCTCCTCCCTCACCCTCTCTCACCTGCCCCCTGCTGCCCTCCAACTTCCCCTTTCCGTCGCCCGACTCGCCTCCAACCGGTTTCCTTCCCTCCCGCACCAGAGGAGCCATCGCCGCCGCGCAGCGCCTTCTCTTTTTCAGCTCTTCATCGGCTCTGCTCAGCACGACGCGCCGTCGTCTTCGGAAGGCAGTTTCCATGGCAGAGCCTCCATCTGCTTTTCTAACCTTTCTTGTTCTTTTCGCCTTTTACTTCTTTCGAGTTCGCTTCTGGCCACTTTATACCACGTGCTCGCACAAATATATTTCCGATACATCTTTTGTTTTCGGATAACTCTTTCATCTTGGCTCATGAGAATACATTTCCTCACCATACATCCATACAGATATACCGCTCTACTTTCCCAATTTAGTGTCACCTCTCCACTGTGGGTGTGTGGTATTTATGTTTTATGTGTCCATTCTTACCTTTATATCGTACTTATCTTAGACTTTTCTAGTGCTCTCGTTCTTCAATTGTTATTATCAAATTTCGACCTGTAACCTTTCTTAAGCTTTTGTTTCTAATAAACCTTTACTAACCTCTTTTTGTTCAGTATCCCTAGCCTCTGTCCTCTGACCACTCGTACCTCTTCGAGCATACCACAAGGTCTGCTACTCGCCTCTGGTCGCGAGGATCCCGCACGACCCCTTGTGCGCCCGCTAGGCGGCTTGTATATCGGACCCCTTGTGTATCCCCGACTCTCTTGCACTCCCCCCGACCACTTGTGTGCCCGTCACCTCGACCACCATCCCACTTGTGAGCCCGCCCCCCCCCCCGCCCGCTTTTGCGCTCCCGACCCCTTGTGTATCCCCGACTCTCTTGCACGCCCACCCGACCACTTGTGTGCCCGTCACCTCGACCACCAGCCCACTTGTGAGCCCGCCCGACCCCTTGTGCGCCGTCACCTCCACCACCAGCCCGCTTTTGCGCTCTCCTGACCCCTCGTGTGCTCGACGCCTCGCTTGCGCGCCCGCCCGTCACCTGACTGCAGGGAAGGTGAGAGCCGAGAGGCCCGGGAGACAAAAAGGAGCGAAAGACGTAGCGGTTGTCCACCCCTCCCTGCGAGCGGCACAAAACATCGCACGTTATCTTCCAACGTCAGAGCAACGGCTCTCTTTTTCTGGTGCTCAGCAGACGAGAATTCCGGCCGGCGGTGACCTTTTGTGGCAGTAATTCGCTGTATTTTTCTTCCATTACGTGACGGTGACACCAATGGAAATTTTATACTCAGCGTTATTACTTGAGCCGTAGATTTTTCTAGAAAAATATCAGAAAGTACCGTATTGTATATCTGACTTTAGTTTTATTGCAGCTACATCGCCTAATATCTGCCTTATGTCGTAAGTGTGTTTCAATCCTCACCCCTCTGTTATTACTGTTCTGTAATACCCACAAATTCATCGGACCACAGCAGGCAGATAGTTGCATGAAACAATTGTAGTACAAGGTTGTGAAATGGAACTGTATTCAAAGTCTACCTTCCTTTCTGAAAAATAAATTAGCTCTTTCATGAAATAACAAAGGACGTCCGGGACATGGAATTGGAGGTAAACACGTGCCATGCTGTACTATATTCTTTTCAATTCATTTACACGATGACAACATATTTCCATAACGTCATTCTTCCGTCTTTTCACGCACGTGGGGTTCTAATTTGGGAGCAAAAACTTCCAAAGGCTTTTACGCATGCTACCCATTGCGACTTTCTCGTTTCTACTTCGTTGCAGCATTATGCAATATTCCAGGAAAGAAAACATTTTTTCGACAGAAAGATGCGTTTTGTGGCTCTCTGAAAACGAAAAATTGATTTGTCTTGCCCCTGTATAAAGTAAATTACTTTCTCGAATAACTTATATTTTTTATTTTTTAAATTCTTCATTATGAGTATGTTACATAATACACTTAAAACCAACTTTTTAAAATGGTTTTTAGGCTGATCTATTTTAGAGCTCTAAACTATTACATTTTTACATACATTATTCATTAGCAAGAGCAGAGCAACCGAAGACATAGAAAGATGTATCCATTTTCTCAAATCCAATAATTGGAGTGTCGTCTGCGATTTGAAAATAACTGCGTTTTTGTAATCATATTTGTTGATTTGATGATATTAAAACCTATTAAATGGTTTTACGAGTTCCTCTGTCTGCTTGTTCGAGTAAATCGCTGTAAAGGCTGAACGGATATCGATGCGGTTTTCACTGAAAGCTAGTGTTTTTGTCGGACATAATAGTATGGCGTCATGCGGTTGCAATTGAAACACAGACAACAGTGGGGTTAAATAATTGAAGGTTTATTGCTAAGTTCCACCACCTTATTATACAATTATTTAATTTACTAAATCCCACTACACGGAGTAATCTTTCACTGCGGCTACCACACCTCTACACTCAAATCTCACTGCATTCCAAGGCGTGAAGCGCCGCAACCTACTTACGACTCGTCCTTGAGTCTGCCTGTCCGTACGGCAACCATTGCCGGCCCTTCGCCCAGCTCGCGGCCCGTGCCCTCCCAGACCTTCGCCGACTGGCCCGTCTGCCGTTGCGCACTCCGCTGCGTCTAGGAACCAAGAGAGTTTTCGCGTCGCGCAGGGCCGACGCCCTTCCCCCACCACGCAGCCTCCTCGGACTTTCCACCGACGTCACATCCGCTCCTATACAACGGCTACGCGTGGCGCCTTAGCGTCGCATATGCCACGCGGCCGTTTGTTGCAAATACGTTTGTGCACGACGCTACAATATGCTACAGCATTTTAAAGAATTTATTTTTTCTTATGTGAAAAAGAATGTTTGGATTATCATACAAACTTAGTTTTATTGCGATCTTAATAAAATGTTATATACGTGATTACCAGAACAGGAGAAAATGTACTGTCAGCATGAAATTTCGTAAAAATTACCCCTTCACACCCCTTCTACCCTTTTCGACCAAAATTCAGGCTGCGTTCTTTCATTTTTTGGAGAATATTTTGAAAGGTGAGTAAATAAATCAAAGCAAAGTTAACGTTTCTTGAAGCTCATACAATTTTAATTCAGTCAACAAACATCATTCCACTTTAAGTTATTGCAGATCTAATTTATTTCTGGAAATTTGCCGAGAGACTGCAACAGATCATTTGTTTACTGTTGCCTATACAAATGATGGAGATAGAAAGGTTGGCAAGCATGGCTAGGTAGGATGGACCAGGGCGGGCCTAGCAAGACAGGGCAGAGTAGGGCACGGCAGAGCAGGGCAAGGCAGGGCAGGGCAAGGCAGGGCAGGGGACATCACGGCACAGGAGGACAGAGCAGGGTAGGGCACGGCATTACAGGGCACAGTAGGGCAGGGCAGGACAGGGCACAGCAGGGCAGGGCAGGGCAGGGCAGGGCAGGAGGCAGCGACAGGAGCAGGAGCAGGGCACAGGGCAGGGCAGGGCAGAGCAGGGCAGAGCAGGGCAGGGCAGGGACAGGGCAGGGCAGGGCAGGGCAGGGCAGGGCAGGGCAGAGACAGGGAGGCAGGGCAGAACGGGCAGGGCAGAGACAGGGCAGGGCAGACAGGAGACAGGGCAGGGCAGGGCAGGGCAGAGAGGCAGGGCAGGACAGAGGACAGGGCAGCAGGGCAGGGCAGGGACAGGAGCAGGGCAGGGCAGGGAGCAGGGCAAGGGCAGAGACAGGAGACAGGGCAGGGCAGGGCAGGGCAGGGCAGACAGGGCAGGAGCAGGGCAGGGCAGGGCAGCAGGCAGAGGGCAGAACAGGGCAGGGCAAGGCAGGGCAGAGACAGGACCAGAGACAAGGCAGGAGCAGGGCAGAGACAGGGCAGGGGGCAGGGAGAGAGACAGGAGCAGAGACAGAGAGCAGGGCAGGGCAGAGGACAGGGCAGGGCAGGGCAGGGCAGAACCAGGGCAGGGCAGAGCAGGCAGCAGAGGGCAGGGCAGGGCAGAGCAGGGCAGGGCAGAGGCAGCAGAGACAGAGGGCAGGGCAGGGCAGGGCAGGGCAGGGCAGGGCAGGGCAGGAGCAGAGCAGGGCAAGGGCAGGAGCAGGGCAGGGCAGAGACAGGCAGACAGAGACAGGCAGGGCAGAGACAGGACAGGAGGGCAGGCAGACAGGGCAGGGCAGGGACAGGGCAGGGCAGGGACAGGACAGGGCAGGGCAGGGCAGGAGCAGAGACAGGGAGCAGGGCCAGAGGGCAGGGCAGGGCAGGGCAGAGACGCAGGAGACAGCAGGGCAGGGCAGGACAGGGCAGGGCAGGGCAGGGCAGGAGCAGGGCAGGGCAGGGCAGGGCAGAGACAGGGCAGGCAGAGACAGGAGACAGGGCAGGACAGGGCAGGGCAGAGCAGGGCAGGGCAGAGCAGAGAGCAGGCAGGCAGAGACAGGGCAGAGAGCAGGGCAGGGCAGGACAGGGGACAGGGAGCAGGGCAGGCAGGGCAGACAGGGCAGGAGCAGGAGACAGGGCAGGGCAGGCAGGGCAGAGGCAGGAGCAGGAGCAGGGCAGAGGCAGAGACAGGCAGAGCAGGGCAGAGAGCAGGAGGGCAGAGAGCAGAGACAGGGCAGGAGCAGGAGACAGGAGCAGGGCAGGCAGAACAGGGCAGGGCAGAGACAGGGACAGGGCAGAGCAGGGCAGAGACAGAACAGGGCAGGAGCAGGGCAGGGCAGGGCCAGGGCAGAAGGCAGGGCAGAGACAGAGACAGGGCAGGGCAGAGCAGAGCAGGGCAGAGCAGGCAGGGCAGAGCAGGGCAGAGACAGGGCAGAGACAGGGCAGAGACAGGAGCAGAGACCAGGGCAGGGCAGGGCAGGGCAGAGACAGGGCAGGGCAGGGCAGGGCAGGGCAGAGCAGGCAGAGACAGAGACAGAGGGCAGAGGGCAGGAGGCAGGGCAGGACAGGGCAGGACAGGAGCAGGGAGCAGAGAGCAGGGCAGGGCAGAGACAGGGCAGAACAGGGCAGCAGACAGGGCAGGGCAGAGCAGGCAGGAGACAGGAGGCAGGGCAGAGCAGAGGAGCAGGGCAGGACAGAACAGAGCAGGAGCAGGGCAGGGCAGGAGCAGGGCAACAGGGCAGGGCAAGGGCAGGGCAGGAGCAGGGCAGGCAGGAGGCAGGGCAGGGCAGAGACAGAGGGCAGGGCAGGGCAGAGGACAGGGCAGGGCAGGGCAGGAGACAGGGCAGGAGCAGGGCAGGAGGGCAGAGAGCAGAGGCAGGGCAGGGCAGGAGACCAGGAGGCAGAGACCAGGACAGGGCAGGAGCAGGGAGACAGGGCAGGACAGGGCAGGACCAGGGCAGGCAAAAGGGCAGGGCAGAGGCAGAAGGGCAGAGCAGAGCGACAGGGCAGAGACAGGGCAGGGCAGGGCAGAGACAGGAGCAGGGCAGGAGACAGAGACAGGGCAGAGCAGGGCAGAGACAGGGGCAGGGAGGGCAGAGGCAGAGAGCAGGGCAGGAGCCAGGGCAGGACAGGGCAAGGGCAGAGACAGGAGCAGGGCAGGGCAGGGCAGAGACAGGCAGGGGCAGGGCAGGGCAGGGGCAGCAGGACAGAGAGCAGGGCAGGCAGAACAGGCAGGGCAGGGCAGAGACAGGGCAGGGCAGGGCAAGCAGGGCAGGGCAGGGCAGGGCAGGGCAGGGCAGGGCAGAGCAGGGCAGGGCAGAGACAGGGAGCAGGGCAGGGCAGGAGCAGGGCAGGGCAGGGCAGGGCAGAGCAGGGCAGGGCAAGGGCAGGGCAGAGCGGGCAGGGCAGGGAGCAGGGCAGGCAGAGACAGGAGGCAGACAGGGCAGGCAGAGCAGAGACAGGGCAGAGACAGGGCAGAGACAGCAGAGACAGGCAGAGCAGGCAGGGCAGAGCAGGGCAGGCAGAGGCAGGGCAGGGCAGGGCAGAGCAGGGCAGGACAGGGCAGGGCAGGAGCAGGCAGGCAGGGCAGGGCCCAGGGCAGAGGCAGAGACAAGCAGAGACAGGGCAGGGAGGCAGGGCAGGCAGAGACAGGCAGACAGGGCAGAGCAGGGAGGCAGGGCAGGGCAGGGCAGGGCAGGGCAGAGCAGGCAGGGAGGGCAGACAGGGCAGGAGCAGGGCAGGGCAGACAGGGCAGAGCAGGGCAGGACAGGGCAGCAGGCAGACAGGGCAGGCAGGGCAGAGACAGGCAAGGGCAGGGCAGGCAGGGCAGCAGGGCAGAGCAGGGCAGGGCAGAGGCAGGCAGGCAGGGGCAGGGCAGGGCAGGCAGGCAGGGCAGAGACAGGGCAGGGCAGGGCAGAGCAGGCAGGCAGGGGGCAGGGCAGGGCAGAGCAGGGCACAGGAGACAGAGGCAGAGGAGGGCAGGGCAGGGCAGGAGCAGAACAGGACAGGGCAGGGCAGGGCAGGCAGAGAGGGGCAGGAGCACAGGCAGAGACAGGCAGGGCAGGGCAGGCAGGAGCAGGGCAGGGCAGGCAGGGCAGGGCAGAGCAGGGCAGGAGCAGGCAGAACAGGGCAGCAGGGCAGGGCAGAGCAGGGCAGGGCAGAGGGCTGGGCAGAGACAGGGCAGGAGCGAGGGCAGGGCAGGACAGGGCAGGGCACAGGGCAGGCAGGGCAGGAGTAGAGTGAATCGTGGGAGCAGTATCTTCAAAATAATTGCCAGAAATGATTATGATTAATAAATACCCGGGCAACACAGAGTACTTCAGCTAGTCTCCTTTTCATTATGTATAAATAAAATTGAAATGTCTATCTGTATCTTCAAAATAATTGCCATTTTGTAGTCTCATATGCTCATTTATATTAAATATAAACCAAATCCTGTCTATTTTTCACACAGTCAGTGGTAATCTCTGCAAAGTCTGAACTGTTTTCGATGCGATTTACTGAAAAATAGTGTTTTACTGGACACAAACCGGACAAAACTATTTTTCAAATGATTATTTTCTTTACATAAACAAGAACGCTTTTTTTTTCAAATTTTTCATACAAATCTACACTTTTACTCCAATCTTAATTAAATATTATAGGAGTTTATTCTGTCAGCTTTTCGCCAATATCCCTAAAACGTAGAAATTCACCAACATTAATTCAAAATTTTTAAACCCACAAGATTTCCCTCTAAATGCTTTTTGATTCACTGAAATAACACTAAATTACGCTTTGAGTAATTAAAAGTAAAAATTCTTCCTGGAAGTATCCGGGACAATGAATCAGTTTGCAGCAACCTAAAGCAGCGATACTGACTTAGGTGACTGGGGGCATCAATTTGTCACTGCAATGCCTCTGACCTGGAGATCCTAAGGTTCGAGTACCGTCGGAGGCAGGATTTTCGTAATTAGTTTCATAGCTAAATCGAATTCAGTTGCTGTCTGGAGGAGAATTCTAGCGGCTGGCTGCTCTAATCGGTAGTTTTCCTTGGATTCTCCGATCAACACCAGGCGAATGCCGGAGCAGTACCCTATTAAACGGGCCACGGACCGCACGCGATCTCTCCTCCCTCTTCCTTGTCCTATCCTCTCCCCTTACACACACTTACACTATCATGCACTACACTACCACATATTCCGGGAGACCAATCGGGAGCTTAGAGCTTGTCCCAAATGAGGCGGTGTCCCGTTGATGGGAGAGTCCTGGTTAAGGGGAAACCCCACTAGCCGATGGTAGGTCGGCGCCGGATCTCGCCATCAAGCGGGGGAAGATCAC
Source organism: Teleogryllus oceanicus (assembly GCA_964035755.1). Taxonomy (NCBI): domain Eukaryota; kingdom Metazoa; phylum Arthropoda; class Insecta; order Orthoptera; family Gryllidae; genus Teleogryllus; species Teleogryllus oceanicus. The sequence goes on from CAXIVR010000001.1 coordinate 109,189,174, forward strand.
CGCCATCTCCCGAGAAAAAATATGCACTACACTAACGGGACTAATGTCCGAAGCAGTTGACGCACCCGGAAACAGGAAAAAATCAATCAATCAATCAATTCATGGACTCAGGTTTTCGATAGTAAACTAAGAAATTTTTTTCCCAAGCGATCTTACCATAACTCGCGTAAGCATCGCAACAACCGACATTTTGCTCACCGCTGACATGATGTTAATATCATATCCTTTTCATTCCAGGCTTCCTCGCTGGAAGCGATCAGACGATGGCCATGGAATAGTGTCAGTATTTTTAAGACTGATATTAACACAGAACATAATGTATGATCTAGCGTAGGAATATAACGATATATAGAAAAATAAAGATAGCAAAGCACCTGATTGTTAGCCCTCCTCAAGGTGTTCAAGGCTGTTAAACTGCACGTGATTAAAACAAGAGACTGTACGAACTCATGGGAATAATAATTATATACAATAATCCACCGGTTTTGTCATTTACTGGATTTCCTTCTTATCCGGATTTATTCGTCATCCCTGCGAAGAAAATCAGGACTCACTGATGAGAACCAATCGTAGGACCTCTGAAGGTGTTCATGATTCCCTGACTTGACATAAATTTAGTCTTTACTGACGATGGCACTATACTAGAGTCTTGTTAGGAGTATACGTAGTCCTTTGTCACGCAGTCACGTTGCAAGAGCAACAAAACTATTATGATTATGATGTAAATGATTATTCATGGAGGTTGCAATGTCGCGCAGGACGTCCCCAAATGTAGAGGTCAGTTCATTCCAAGTACGGCGAAGTTTCCTTCGATCTCCTCCATTGTTCTCTGTGTAGGACTTCCAGATTCTTCCGGTTGGAGGTGAGTGGTTTCTTGTACATACTGGCAACAACTTTGTGATATGGTGTAATGCTGAGCGATGCATTCAAATGATCCTAAACTTCATTGAGGTGAATGATTATTTCCGAACTTTTCTTGGCTTGAACAGCGTATGTTGATTGCGAACCTTGTTTAGTGGGGCATTATCTACACGACAACCTTCCTTAAATTGTCACCAAGGATAAGCACTCTCTCCAGGCGACCTACGAGCAGTTGAGCGTGAAATATTAATCATTGTTACATACATCGATGTGAAACGTATCTTCTGAATTTGAATACATTCTGACCATTCCTTCTGCCTGTATATTTCCTTTATATTAGAGAATAGTACTGAAGCTTTGTGTGAAAGGAAACTCGCTTATTTGAAACTGCGATGAGTAGCTTACAGTAGGATTTTCACAAGCGTGTTAATTACGTCTTGAGAAGATTTTCCATGAATAATACGCAAGAAATAATAAATTCATGGACTTATTAATGATGAGTTTTAAGATACAATGTTAGGAAATTACTCACAAAATTAGCTAAACTCCCGGCAAACTTCAAAGTTTAAATTGAATAACAGATTATGGCGGAAGGGCCGACGGAAGTATTATCCGCGAATGCTCATGCCTAATTGAGGAACCTCTGCTTTACATTAAGTAGCACAGACGAGGGGTTAAAAGGGGTGTTTGTATAGTCATATAACATTCACTAAAGAAAGGGAAATCCTTTGCGCTTCCCCGATGAACACGTTAGCTTACAAAATAATTTTGTGGATTTTCTCTGTGTAGGGACCATCTTCGTCATGTTTCCTTTAAACGGAGTATGTACGAGTAAAAAATTCGTTCTCGCGATAACGCGAAGATCAGAAGGTAAAATATATGAGTGGCATTCCAAAAGCAAAATCCTAGAAGTTTCAACTTAAATGAGTTATTCAAATATCACACTGGGAGCTTTATGTTTCTTCGTTTTTCTAAAGATTTATTGTATATGGAATTTTCATTAACGGCGGATCAATGATGTTTTGTATTCTTACTTAATTAACATATATTCTTATTCATGGATTTTTTCCATTCAGATACAGTCACTTTTGCTTCTAATACATTTAATATAAATTGATATTTTTTAAAATGTTAAACTACAGAATCACAAAACTTCATTGTCACATTTAAATTTTACTTTCAATTTTTTCTACACCATAGTAAATAGATTCATATTTTGGTTTTAAGTTGTTATTTTAACGGCGGATGCGCGAAAATATTCAATGATTGAAGTTTTCGAGTATATCAACTGCTATATTAATTCCATTAGTTAATTCTTCCACCCACCCCCATTGGATGATGAGATCCGCCGCCGACCTACATGTCGCGGGGGATATCCCCTCCAGGTATCTCCAAAAACATCGTTTCTATCGGGAAAATTTGTAAGCTCCCGTCTGGCTTCCCGATGTGTGATAGTGTAGGATATATACATGTAAGTTGTGTATGCGCGCGTGTAAGACGAGAGGATAGCAAAAGAAAGATGAAGGAAAGATTACGCGGGGTTCATAGCCCGTTTGTTAGAGTGCTGGTTCGGTATTCGCCTAGTATTGATCGGGAAAACTACAGAAAACTGTCAATCGGAGCAGCCGGCTGCTAGCAATCTCTTCCAGATAGATGTGTTCAACTTAGCTATCTAACTTCTGTCGAAAAACCGCCACCGTCGAGACTCGAACCCTAGGATCACCCGGTCAGAGTCGCTCAAGAGACAGCGTCAATTCTGGCTCTGAGATAACTCTGCCGGTACCACAATATTAAAAAATATAACTTGCCTTTTAACATCCGACATCGAAATTCTTTTAATATCCATATCCACAATATTTATTTCTTACAAACATTTTTAATAGTAAACTGCATTCAAAATGCGTATAGTTTTTCAATTTAGCAGTTTCGATTGATGCTAAATTATTTTTGCCTGTGCCACTGTGTTCAGCTTTTGCAAAACGAGAAACATAAAATTGCGTTAAAGTAACGTGAAAATAATTAGATAAATCAATAACCGGGCGAAACAAATTCGTTAACGTAATTGGGGTTGGATTCGGTTTTCTGGAAACATGTGACCCTTGAATTTAATGTGGAAGTTTATATGCTACTTTTAAATCAATATGCTAAAATGTTGTTATGATAATAAATTAAATTATCTTTCCTTTACTTCCACTCGGAAAATCGTGTCATCAACTGATAAAGAAGTGAAATACAAACAGTGTATTTACACAATGCAATGTAATACTTATTATACTAATAAGTTTATTTAACCCCACTTAGTAATTATGTATGTGCCCCGACATGTAGGATACTTGCAACATTTTAAAGAAAACACTCCAGTTACTAAACAAGCGTTTAAAAAATATGCCCTGGAAACTTTTTGTGCAATTATCTTATTTACCTTTCACGATGTGTATTTCCTAGTTTTCGAAAATAATTAAAGTGAGTCTGCAGTACGTTGAAAAAGTGGCTAACAGGATCTACTTCCTCCTTTGAGATACTTAGTAGCAACCTACACCCCAAAGAGAATTACATTACGTTATTGCAATAACACATTCAAACAGTCTTTCTGGACGTTCCTTTAATGAACATTATCTATCAAGTTTGTTAAACAATATATGAATTTATGTTTTCCTGACCTTTCATTTCGCAAATCAATTGTATCTTCAAAAAGGATCAATGTCTAAAACGCGAATGCTTAAGACATTACTTAAAATGATAAATATAGAAAAAATATTTTTTTAAATAAATTTTGAAAACAAAATATTTTTTCAATAATAATAAGTAATATATTAACACAATATATTACTTATTGTATAATAATAATAGTAATAATAATAATAATAATAATAATAATAATAAAAATAATAATATGAAGAAGAAGAAGAAATATTAAGTATAGAATGAAGAAAACGCGGTTAATTTTTTTTCGTTTTATCTAACGGAACTACTTGATACATTTTTAATTAACATTAAAAAAGAATATGGTGTCTCAGTTACAATCTTATATTTTAAATGTATTCGGCCACTTGGTTTTCAAAATATATTTCCAAAAAGATTATTAATCATTATTTGCTTAGCGTTTTTTTCGGGGATTAAGTTTTAGCCCATCTTCAGGATACAATACAAAGATGAAAACTGTTACAAATTTTAAAAAGAACATAAAATAAAGTTACACAGATAAATTAATCAATATTAATGAAAACATTATTAGAACGAAACAGCTCTCGATGTAACTAACATGAAGACTCACTATTACAAACAATAACAAAACATACAAAATTAAGGTAAAATATGTACAATACATCGAGCAGACGCACGTCCAGCATGGAATTTATAGTACATATTTGCATACTTACATACTTTCTTGCAGTCTACTAAGTAAGGACACTCCAACACATATTATTATTATTATTATTATTATTATTATTATTATTATTATTATTATTATACAATTATGTCTCTGGATGTTGTCCCAGGATTGAAGTGACTTTACGGGCTTTTGCCAAGTGAAGACCCTTTCCGATTTTGATTTTGGAGTAGGATATATGTACTAGGCGTGAGTCATACTGCTATCCAGAAACTTCCTAACTATTTTGCATGTGTTGAGAATTGTAACTTTTTGTAATTCTATATATTATTATTATTATTATTATTAGACATTTTATTACTATTATTTTGTAAGAATTATTTGTAGAAAATTTTAGAAGACGTAAAATTAATAGCAGTTTAAATCATTTGACGCACCAATAACTATGTTGTAGACTTAATTCTTTATTTTATTATTTTTCTCTAATTAATTATTTTTTGAATAGGTGAGGTATAGGACGTTCAAATTCTCACCTTCGACATAGGCCTTGAAATTTTTAACTCATTGTTAGTGATGTAGTACCTATGAACATAACTGAATTTCCGACATACAATTGCCATTACTTCCATTTAGGGCATATTTCATACTTAATAACTGATGAAAAGAGAAATTAAATGTCGATTTAGGCCATAATTACATTATTGAATATCATAATATTCTATTTATCTCATCAAAATAAAACGATGGAAAACTATTAATGCATTTCTAACAAACATTAGGTTTAATAAATGTAGTTAAAATTACATGGAATTACGGTAGTACCTTGCGTACAAATACTGTGCATCGCAGTGGGCAAGTATTTTTGAAGTTAAAACTTGGATAATGAACAAGAAGTGACGATTTAATATAAGGTTTTTTTTGTTTTCATATAGTTACAGTTACATACTTCCTACAAGAAGAAAAATGTTTATCGATATTTTACTTATTAAAATATAAACTTATGGACACAGGACTTTTTTAGTTAAAAAATGGATATTTACCTACTTTGAAATTTATTATTGCCATTACGAAAAAATGAATATTCTTTTCAATTCCGTTCATTTAAAGGATAAAAATTCTCCGTGAGGAGGGAGAAAGCCAATTATATTCGCGACTATTTGTCAGAGAACACATTGGGCGAAATTCAAGAGTAGATCTTACCTTGAGAATCTCAACTTTAATACAATGATTTCATTACTAATCCTCCTTTAATAGCACACGTCTTCACATTGTCTCATGTTAGAGGAAAGTACACGTTTGCGTAAAGAAGATTGAGTTTAAAATATAAGATTGAATATCAGATGTTGACAAAATTCGCAGAACAGTATCTCTACATACGCCTAGAGATAAAAATAGATTGACACGTGTCAGACATAGTTTATGATAGATCGTGTTTTGCTCCAAAGATTTCGCACATCATGTGTCACGGTGGCCTACAGGAGCGGGCGCATTCAGCTCCACTTCATTGCATTTTCAATGAGTTGTACCCAGTGTCGCGGCTGTGAAACACGTTTAAAGAGCGCGCCTAAAAAGCAGCGCTCAGCGGCGGTCAGAGAAGGCAGCGGAGGCGGCGGAGCGAGAAGACGCCGCCCAATCCCGGAAAGCGAGCTGGTCGGAGAGCCAGCTACGCAGCAGCGAGTCTCCAGCGCCGCCCGCTTTAAGAGCGAGCGCCGCCAGCCGAGAAGTACGACAGTTTTGGCAATTGAGTTGTGAGGAGAGCGTTAGTGACCGTGCGCCCTGTTGAATTCGACAGGGGTTTCTGGTGAGTGGATGCATTAACTACCTGGACGATATCATCGTAACAGGCAAAAGCAGGGAAGAACATATTAGGAACTTAAAAGAATTGTTAGCACTTTTGGCAGAGTGGGGTTTCAAAGTGAATTTCAAGAAATGTGAATTCTTCAAGCAACAGGTAACATTCCTAGGCCATGAAGTAACGGAATCCGGTATTAAGCCAACGCAGCACCACGTGGAAGCCATAAAAAACCTCCCTGCTCCCAAGAATGTGAAGGAGCTTCAAGCTTTGGTTGGGAAGATAAACTATTACAACAAGTTTATCAAAAACTTTTCTTCGATTACAGCCCCTTTGAATGCGTTAAAAAGGAAGGGCGTTAAATTTGTGTGGTCACCGCAATGTGAGGTGGCACTTGGTAAATTGAAGAAAGCGATCGTCGAAGCGACACAGCTTAACCATTACATCCCGGGTAGGGTGACCACGATTGCGACTGACGCATCAGATTATGGAGTAGGGGCAGTATTATCACAAAAGGATGAAGCGGGTGTAGAGCGCCCCATCGCTTTTGCGTCCAAGTCATTAAACAAGCATCAAAAAAATTACTCCCAGATAGAAAAAGAGGCTTTAGCAGTAATTTTTGGGGTTAGAAAGTTCAATGAGTACACTTATGGGTCCAAGTTTCATATTATCACGGACCATAAGCCGTTGGTACAGTTGTTTCATATGGGTAAGAAGTTGCCGGAAAGTATGGCAAAAAAGCTGCAAAGGTGGGCTTTGTTTTTAACTGACTACCATTATCAAATTCATTTTAGGCCCACAACCCAGCACGCCAACGCGGACGCGCTGTCTAGATTACCAGTGGGTCCAGACGTGGAGTTTGATGAATCGGAAGAAGCATGCCAGCAAGTCGATCTAGAAGACTTGGGGGTGCTACAGGATTTCCCCATCACAGCCGCAACGATTGCATCAGCTACTGACCAGGATAAGGAGTTGCGGGTGGTTAGAGAATATGTAAGGAAAGGTTGGCCGAGGAGTTGCGAAAAGAGTAGCACTGCGTGGTATAATAAAAGGGACGATTTATCAGTTAAGTCAGGAGTTTTATTACTAGCTAGTGAGCAAGGAACCAAGGTGGTGATACCGAGAGTCCTGAGGAAGCAGGTACTGGAATTGTTACACCAAGGACATTGGGGGATTGTGAGTACAAAACAGTTAGCTAGGCGCCACTGCTACTGGCGAGGGATGAACGGACATAGAAGAATTGGTTAGGAGTTGCAACGCGTGCCAAATGAATCAGTCCGCCCCGCGGCAGGATTGGCACTAGTGGCCGACACCTGAGGCGCCTTGGGAGAGAGTGCACGTCGACTTTGCCGGTCCTTTTTGGGGGAAAATGTGTCTAGTGGTAGTTGATGCTTTATCCAATTTCCCATTCATAGTGGAGATGGGAGTCACCACGGCCGCGGCGACGATAGATGCCTTGGAGAAGATCTTCGTGACAGAGGGACTGCCGCAATCATTGGTGTCCGACAACGGACCCCAGTTCACATCAGAAGATTTTTTTCGATTCTGTAGGTCCAACGGCATCAAGCACATATGTGCACCGCCTTTCCACCCTCAGTCTAATGGGGAGGTGGAGCGGTGCGTTCGCACCTTTAAAACGGCAATGCGAAAGGCGAGGGACGCCGGAGCTGAGAGGAGCAGGGCGCTGATGCGGGTGCTGGCAACATATACGACGCTACCTGGACCTGAAGGGAAGAGCCCGGCAGAGATTCTGCACGGCCGGCAGCATAGGTCGCTGCTGTCATTGCTAGTACCAGGTAACAGTCACAAGGAAGAGGAGTTGCAGCCGAAATTCCAGGTAGGCAGCAAAGTTTATTGTACCTCGTTTAAAAAGGAACCTGCCTGGTGGCCTGGAGTAGTAATAGGAACCCGAGGGAGTAAAGTATATGAAGTTTTGACATATAGCAAAACGGTGGTGAGACACCAGGGACAATTGCGCCCCAGGTACACGCTGGAGCCGGTAGACACATTAGGAAGAGGCTCCGAAAGGAGTATAGGAGAGAGAGCTATGAGAGAACTGATTCATGACGCCCCATTACAGGAGCAGCCCACAGAGCCGCCGCCGCCCACGCCGGAGCTTCCGGCGGTAGCACCAAGGAGGTCCACAAGACGCCGTGTACGTTTTGCACCGTACACGACGCTTTCAAGAGGGGAGGTGTCGCGGCTGTGAAACACGTTTAAAGAGCGCGCCTAAAAAGCAGCGCTCAGCGGCGGTCAGAGAAGGCAGCGGAGGCGGCGGAGCGAGAAGACGCCGCCCAATCCCGGAAAGCGAGCTGGTAATTGGGTTGTGAGGAGAGCGTTAGTGACCGTGCGCCCTGTTGAATTCGACGAGGAGATTGTACAGTGTGATTTCTGGTTTCGACATAGCTTGTTCTTGGTACATCTCCCGGACTTTTGGTTTCTGGATTTTGGTTTGTGACTCGGTACGCTCTTTGGACTTTGGAATTGTAACCTTTGTACTTTCGGCAGTTAATTACAATAAATGTTTGTGTATGTAAAGCGTGCAATTATTCTGAACATAACACCCAGCATAATTGAAACCTACTCATTTGTCAGTCCTCCCCTATTCCGACATCTTTCTGGGCATGAACACATTTGTTTACGTATTTATTCAAATCATATTGCAGGAGTGAGATTATTGATTGTGTACTCTTGGTATGTTTTCTGCTTAAATTAGTTGATTGATTACAGGCGCATTCAACGTGCAAATGTCAATATTAATTTTATTTAGTTTGAAGAATGTAAATGCAACAGTACATACTGACCAACTTTATACAGTAGTAATACGGCAGTAAGAAATATATTCTTACAGATATTCCGGCACATGTCACTTTCGACCGACGAGTTTTTATTTTAAAATGAGTCGAAAAGGGTTGCCATACATGTAACATTTACCAATCAATAATTTCATTCTGCATATGAAAACATCTAGGTACTTCATACGGGGAACACGGATGTCGCTTGAAATTGCCTGGTAGCAAATGTCGAAAGTGCCCGGAACACGCGTTTTTCACTCGTCCGGAACATACGCTGCGCATGGATTTCCTCTCCGTCGAAAAATGTATAAAACCTATCTGGAGCATCTCGTAACGTTATTTGTGTTGCGCATAAATACACGAGTCGTCACCGGGCCGTGTAAACGCCGCGGGAGGGCGCCCGTTTGCGTGCTCCATGTTTGGTAAGTGGCGCGGCGTTCATAACGCGAAGTGTCGTATATTTGGCGAGTGAGCGAGAAACGACGCAATCTCAAACGGCCCGTTGCTGCGCCACTCGACGCCTGTGCCCGCTGGCGTCCCCGGCACGCCACGCGCTTGCCACGCGCTCGCCACGGTTCCGCCCGCGCGCCCCCGCTGTCCTCGCCGCCCCGCCCACCGCATCGCCCCCGCCATCATCCGTATCCCCACCACTGTTCCCGCCCTCACTCCCGCCACCGCCCGCCCCGCTTCCCCCTCGCTCCTGCTCCGACCATCACTTCCGCCCCGCTCCCACCGAGCCCTCCCGCTCGCTTTCCCGCTCCCGCCTTCTTCCCCCGCATTCGCTCACTCTCGCCTCGTCCTCGCCCTCGCCCGCCCCGCCTCTTGCCTCCACCCCTCTCCTTCGCTCACATTCGCATCCGCCCTCACCCTCGCCTCCGCTGCGGCCTCGACCCCTAACCATCTCCTGCCCTCACTCCCACCTTCACCACCGCCCCCTCCCGTGCCTGCGCCTCCACCAACCCCCTCGCCCTCACCGCCCTTGCCAACAAGCCCAGCCCAGCCCAACCACTTCAAACCACCCAACCCTCTGCACTGCGCTGCCCACTCAGCTGTGTGTCCAGTGGGGCGTTCTACCGTTCGCTTGCTTGCGTCAGTTTCAATGCATATGTACTGTCCATAGCGCTGTGTATTTTGCCACTACCTCGATACTAGCTCAGGTATAAACATGAGACACCAAATCCCTCATATCGATTAAAAAATAATCCTTCTTTCCCTTCTGTATTACATGATAGGGAGGGAAGTGAATATATCTAAGGGGAGAAACACATTTATTACCAGGTTTCTTTGTGAAGACCACATTAATAGAAATATATCCAGATTGTATACACGTACACGAAATAAATATTCAGTTTGTTGATTTCTTTTATTTAGTCAGAAACTGTATGTGACGTTTAGGGGAGAAAATCATTAGATCCTCAGTTGGTTTATAGACATAAAACTATTTATTAAACTTCAAATTTTAAAATGATTTTAAATATAATTAGTAATGTTTATATGCAGAAAATTTTCTTATCAAAATTACGAACAATACAGTAAAACTTCAGTGGTACTTTTTTCTAAGATCATTAATGAAAGTATGAAAAAAACGAGAATAGCCATATCTGCAAGATAAAAGAAGGCGATTCCTTAAATGGGTGTTTTCCACTCACTTCTTACTGTTTTTCATTAAAAAAATTTCGATTCGCAATTCCAATTATCGAAATTAATCGAAAATTTCCAAAGCTCTCCTCTGTCATATCTGAAAAAAAAAAGATCTCAAATGTCAAATCTGAGATCTGATATCTGAGATCTCAAATGTCAAATCTGAGATCTGATATCTGAATCTCAAATGTCAAATCTAGATCTGATATCTGAAATCATCTGATAACTGAAATCTCAAATGTCAAATCTGAGATCTGATATCTAAAATCTCAAATGTCAAATCTGAGATCTGATATCTGAAATCTCAAATGTCAAATCTGAGATCTGATATCTGAAATCTCAAATGTCAAATCTGAGATCTGATATCTGAAATCTCAAATGTCAAATCTGAGATCTGATATCTGAAATCTCAAATGTCAAATCTGAGATATGATATCTAAAATCTCAAATGTCAAATCTGAGATCTGATATCAGAAATCTCAAATGTCAAATCTGAGATCTGATATCTGAAATCTCAAATGTCAAATCAGGATCTGGATATCTGAAATCTCAAATGTCAAATCTGAGATCTGATATCTGAAATCTCAAATGTCAAATCTGAGATCTGATATCTGAAATCTCAAATGTCAAATCTGAGATCTGATATCTGAAATCTCAAATGTCAAATCTGAGATCTGATATCGAAATCTCAAATGTCAAATCTGGGATCTGATATCAGAAATTTCAAATGTCAAATCTGGGATCTGATATCAGAAATCTCAAATCAAATGTCAAATCTGGGATCTGATATCTGAAATCTCAAATGTCAAATCTGAGATCTGATATCTGAAATCTCAAATGTCAAATCTGAGATCTGATATCTGAAATCTCAAATGTCAAATCTGAGATCTGATATCTGAAATCTCAAATGTCAAATCTGAGATCTGATATCTGAAATCTCAAATGTCAAATCTGAGATCTGATAAAAAAGATATCTGAAATCTCAAATGTCAAATCTGAGATCTGATATCTGAAATCTCAAATGTCAAATCTGAGATCTGATATCTAAACAAATGTCAAATCTGGGATCTGATATCTGAAATCTCAAATGTCAAATCTGGGATCTGATATCTGAAATCTCAAATGTCAAATCTGAGATCTGATATCTGAAATCTCAAATGTCAAATCTGAGATCTGATATCTGAAATCTCAAATGTCAAATCTGAGATCTGATATCTGAAATCTCAAATGTCAAATCTGAGATCTGATATCTGAAATCTCAAATGTCAAATCTGGGATCTGATATCTGAAATCTCAAATGTCAAATCTGGGATCTGATATCTGAAATCTCAAATGTCAAATCTGGGATCTGATATCTGAAATCTCAAATGTCAAATCTAAGATCTGATATCAGAAATCTCAAATGTCAAATGTCAAATCTAGGATCTGATATCAGAAATCTCAAATGTCAAATCTGGGATCTGATATCTGAAATCTCAAATGTCAAATCTGGGATCTGATATCTGAAATCTCAAATGTCAAATCTGGGATCTGATATCAGAAATCTCAAATGTCAAATCTGGGATCTTAGATCTCAGATTCGATATTTGAGATTTCCCATCTCAGATCTCAGATTCGATATTTGAGATTTCCCATCTCAGATCTCAGATTCGATATTTGAGATTTCCCATCTCAGATCTCAGATTCGATATTTGAGATTTCCCATCTCAGATCTCAGATTCGATATTTGAGATTTCCCATCTCAGATCTCAGATTCGATATTTGAGATTTCCCATCTCAGATCTCAGATTCGATATTTGAGATTTCCCATCTCAGATCTCAGACTCGATATTTGAGATTTCCCATCTCAGATCTCAGACTCGATATTTGAGATTTCCCATCTCAGATCTCAGACTCGATATTTGAGATTTCCCATCTCAGATCTCAGATTCGATATTTGAGATTTCCCATCTCAGATTCGATATTTGAGATTTCCCATCTCAGATTCGATATTTGAGATTTGAGATTTCCATCTCAGATTCGATATTTGAGATTTCATCTCAGATTCGATATTTGAGATTTCCATCTCAGATTCGATATTTGAGATTTCCATCTCAGATTCGATATTTGAGATTTCCCATCTCAGATCTCAGATTCGATATTTGAGATTTCCCATCTCAGATTCGATATTTGAGATTTCCCATCTCAGATTCGATATTTGAGATTTCCCATCTCAGATTCGATATTTGAGATTTCCCATCTCAGATTCGATATTTGAGATTTCCATCTCAGATCTCAGATTCGATATTTGAGATTTCCATCTCAGATCTCAGATTCGATATTTGAGATTTCCATCTCAGATCTCAGATTCGACATTTGAGATTTCACATCTCAGATCTCAGATTCGACATTTCAGATTTCCCATCTCAGATTCGATATTTGAGATTTCCCATCTCAGATTCGATATTTGAGATTTCCCAGAGACGTGTCGTGAGACGGTCGTGAGACGTGTCGTGAGACGTGTCGTGATTTGACGTGTCGTGAGACGTGTCGTGAGACGTGTCGTGAGACGTGTCGTGAGACGTGTCGTGAGACGTGTCGTGAGACGTGTCGTGAGAGAGATCCGAGATCCGAGATCCGAGATACGAGATAGAGATCGAGATGGATACGAGATCGAGATCGAGATCGAGATGAGATCGAGATAGAGATGAGATGAGATTGAGATTGAGATCTGAGATTGAGATCTGAGATTGAGATCTGAGATCTGAGATTGAGACTGAGATCTGAGATCTGAACATCGATCTGAGATATGAGAACTGAGAACTGAGATATGAGAGCTGTGATCTGAGATCTGATATCTGACACACATAAGCTATGAATTGTAGTTATCCTGAAGGTCGTTCATGAAAATTACTGTTATTGTCGCGGCTGTGAGAGCTGAAATCCCGGAAAGCGAGCTGGTCGGAGAAAAAAGCGCGCTCAGCGGCGGTCATAGAAGGCAGCGGAGGCGGCGGAGCGAGAAGACGCCGCCCAATCCCGGAAAGCGAGCTGGTCGGAGAGCCAGCTACGCAGCAGCGAGTCTCCAGCGCCGCCCGCTTTAAGAGCGAGCGCCGCCAGCCGAGAAGCACGGAGTAATTGGCTATTGAGTTGAGTGGAGAGCGTTAGTGACCGTGCGCCCAGTTGAATTCGACGAGGAGATTGTACAGTGTGACTTCTGATTACGACATTGCTTGTTATTGGTACATCTCCCGGACTTTTGGTTTCTAGATTTTGGTTTGTGCTCGGTACGCTTTTGACTTGGAATTGTAACCTTGACTTTCGGCTTTGTATAACAATTGGCGACGAGGATAAAACTTTTTGCAAAGTTGGTTACGTGTTGTCGCCGGTAACGGAAGGCGACGAAGAAAGTGAAGTGCAACAATCTGGTATTTACTGCAAGTAGAAGATGGCGAGCGCACCATCTCAATCGGATTGGGCGCAAGTGCTGCAGTTTATTCAACAGCAGCAGCAACAGCAACAGCAACAGCAACAACAGTTTATGCAGCAGATACTAGAAACGCTGAAGGCGGTGAGTCAGAACCAAGGCAAGCAACTGCCTGCGCCTTTTGACCCTTTCAAACCGCAGTTAGAGAATTGGAGTGATTACGCGGAAAGACTAGAACAACATTGGATTTTTTGTGGGGTCGAGAGTGAAGAAAATAAAAGGGCAGCGTTTCTTAGTTATGGCGGTAGTGAAATTTGCGCACTGTTAAAGAAGTTATGTACCGGGCACGAGATTAATAAACTCAAGTGGTCAGAAATTAAAATTATGTTAGACAAACATTATGAGAGGAAACCACATGTGGTCGCGGCCAGGTATGCGTTCTTTCAGTGCAGAAAGAGGGAAAAAGATATGCATGCCGAATGGATAACAGAACTGAACGGGCTAGCTAAGAACTGTGAATTTAGGTGTCAATCTGAGAGTTGTAAACAATCTTACGCAGAAACTTTAATTAGGGATGTAGTAATTCTGCATACACCCGAGGACGGCATCAGAATGCAAGCACTTAACAGTAGTGACCCGTCGCTGCAGGAAATCCGAAGATTGGCGACGACTTTCGAGGTTACAACTCAGGCAGCAAGGCAGATCGCGGCCGATAATCAGGTTATGCAAGCAGGCTCAGGGAACGGCGCCGCCGCGATAACAGCAGGAGTGAGAGTAAAACCTGGAGCGCAAGATAAGAAGCCACGCAGCGCCATCGATCGGGGACACCTCCAGCTCGAGCGAGTCGAGGTCGGTGACGTCAGAAGGGCACCGCGTTATCAGCAGCGATTAGATAACCAGGGCAGTGCGCGTAGTAGCATGAATGGTGGCAACAACTACAGGGCTGATAACGGAATAAGGAAGTCGTGTAAATACTGTGGGACGTCACACCAGAGGTGGCAGTGCAGGTTTAGGCAAGCACAGTGTTTCAAGTGCGATAAAGTGGGCCACATAAGGGAAGTGTGTTGGCAGGTTAAGTTAGAAAGGCGGAAAGAAGAAAATTAGTAGAGCAAGAGGAAATGGATATCAACGCAGTGAACCAAGTGCTAAATAGTAAGGGACAAAATAGGCTGATCCTAGATTTAGAATTGGGAAAAAATAAAGTGAAATTTTTGGTGGACTCAGGCGCAACGGTTACTTTAGTAAATCTTGACACTTATAAAAAATTAGGTTCCCCAGGTGAAAAAGTAGGAAGCCAGTTTTTGATTTGGTAGAGATCCGATTAAAAAAGTGAAAATTCCGGTAGTGTATAAGAACAGAAAAGCAGTTTTGGAAGTAATTGTAGTGGACAGATATGACGTAATGAACATTCTGGGCCTAGAAGTTTCAGAAAATTGGTTTAGGGTCGTGGAAATTCCCAACAGGAAAAACTGTCAACATTGGTAGATGAACTGAAAGATGAATTTTCTGAGGTGTTTCAGCCCGGATTAGGAAAATGCAAAAAATTTGAGGCAGAACTTAAGTTAAAAGAAAATGTTAAGCCTAGATTTTTAAGGACGGCCGTGCCGTGGCCATTAAGGAAAAGTGGAAGCTGAGTTGAAAAGGTTAGAGGAACAGGAAATAGTTACAAAAGTGACAACAAGCAGTTGGGCTACGCCGTTAGTGGTGGTGTCAAAAAGCAATGGGGATGTGCGTTTATGTGGTGACTTTAAAAGCACGGTGAACGACCAACTAGAAATTGAACAATATCCGATCCCCAAGCCGGAAGATTTATTTTTCAAATTGGCAGGTGGTCAGCAATTCACTAAAATAGACTTAAAAGATGCATACTTGCAAATTCCCCTCAATGAGGAAGCAAAGAAAGTATTAGTGATTAACACTCCTTTAGGGCTATTTAGATATAATAGATTGCCTTTCGGAATTGCTTCAGCAGCAGTCATTTTCCAGAGAGTTCTAGAACAGATAACGTCACAAGTGAGTGGATGCATTAACTACCTGGACGATATCATCGTAACAGGCAAAAGCAGGGAAGAACATATTAGGAACTTAAAAGAATTGTTAGCACTTTTGTCAGAGTGGGGTTTCAAAGTGAATTTCAAGAAATGTGAATTTTTCAAGCAACAGGTAACATTCCTAGGCCATGAAGTAACGGAATCCGGTATTAAGCCAACGCAGCACCACGTGGAAGCCATAAAAAACCTCCCTGCTCCCAAGAATGTGAAGGAGCTTCAAGCTTTGGTAGGAAAGATAAACTATTACAAGAAGTTTATCAAAAACTTTTCTTCGATTTCAGCCCCTTTGAATGCGTTAAAAAAGAAGGGCGTTAAATTTGTGTGGTCACCGGAATGTGAGGTGGCACTTGGTAAATTGAAGAAAGCGATCGTCGAAGCGACACAGCTTAACCATTACATCCCGGGTAGGGTGACCACGATTGCGACTGACGCGTCAGATTATGGAGTAGGGGCAGTATTATCACAAAAGGATGAAGCGGGTGTAGAGCGCCCCATCGCTTTCGCGTCCAAATCATTAAACAAGCATCAAAAAAATTACTCCCAGATAGAAAAAGAGGCTTTAGCAGTAATTTTTGGGGTTAGAAAGTTCAATGAGTACATTTATGGGTCCAAGTTTCATATTATCACGGACCATAAGCCGTTCGTACAGTTGTTTCATATGGGTAAGAAGTTGCCGGAAAGTATGGCAAAAAAGCTGCAAAGGTGGGCTTTGTTCTTGACTGACTACCATTATCAAATTCATTATAGGCCCACAACCCAGCACGCCAACGCGGACGCGCTGTCTAGATTACCAGTGGGTCCAGACGTAGAGTTTGATGACTCGGAAGAAGCATGCCAGCAAGTCGATCTAGAAGATTTGGGGGTGCTGCAGGATTTCCCCATCACAGCCGCAACGATTGCATCAGCTACTGACCAGGATAAGGAGTTGCGGGTGGTTAGAGAATATGTAAGGAAAGGTTGGCCGAGGAGTTGGAAAAGAGTAGCACTGCGTGGTATAATAAAAGGGACGATTTATCAGTTAAGTCAGGAGTTTTATTACTAGCTAGTGAGCAAGGAGCAAAGGTGGTGATACCGAGAGTCCTGAGGAAGCAGGTACTGGAATTATTACACCAAGGACATTGGGGGATTGTGAGTACGAAACAGTTAGCTAGGCGCCACTGCTATTGGCGAGGGATGAACTCTGACATAGAAGAATTGGTTAGGAGTTGCAACGCGTGCCAAATGAATCAGTCCGCCCCGCGGCAGGATTGGCACTCGTGGCCGACACCTGAGGCGCCTTGGGAGAGGTACACGTCGACTTTGCCGGTCCTTTTGGGGAAAATGTGGCTAGTGGTAGTTGATGCTTGTCCAATTTCCCATTCATAGTGGAGATGAGAGTCACCACGGCCGCGGCGACGATAGATGCCTGAGAAGATCTTCGTGACAGAGGGACTGCGCAATCATTGGTGTCCGACAACGGACCCCAGTTCACATCAGAAGATTTTTTTCGATTCTGTAGGTCCAACGGCATCAAGCACATATGTGCACCGCCTTTTCCACCCTCAGTCTAATGGGGAGGTGGAACCCCGGGGGAAATAGGCGTCCTGGACCTGAAGGGAAGAGCCCGGCAGAGATTCTGCAAGAGCCCGGCAGAGATTCTGCATGGCCGGCAGCAGGTCGCTGCTGTCATTGCTAGTACCAGGTAACAGTCACAAGGAAGAGGAGTTGCAGCCGAAATTCCAGGTAGGCAGCAAAGTTTATTGTACCTCGTTTAAAAAGGAACCTGCCTGGTGGCCTGGAGTAGTAACCGAGGAGTAAAGTATATAAAGTTTTGACATATAGCAAAACGGTCGTGAGACACCAGGGACAATTGCGCCCCAGGTACACGCTGGAGCCGGTAGACACATTAGGAAGAGGCTCCGAAAGGAGTATAAGAGAGAGAGCTATGAGAGAACTGATTCATGACGCCCCATTACAGGAGCAGCCCACAGAGCCACGCCGCCCACGCCGGAGCTTCCGGCGGTAGCACCAAGGAGGTCCACAAGACGCCGTGTACGTTTTGCACCGTACACGACGCTTTCAAGAGGGGAGGTGTCGCGGCTGTGAAACACGTTTAAAGAGCGCGCCTAAAAAGCAGCGCTCAGCGGCGGTCATAGAAGGCAGTGGAGGCGGCGGAGCGAGAAGACGCCGCCCAATCCCGGAAAGCGAGCTGGTCGGAGAGCCAGCTACGCAGCAGCGAGTCTCCAGCGCCGCCCGCTTTAAGAGCGAGCGCCGCCAGCCGAGAAGCACGGAGTAATTGGCTATTGAGTTGAGTGGAGAGCGTTAGTGACCGTGCGCCCAGTTGAATTCGACGAGGAGATTGTACAGTGTGACTTCTGATTACGACATTGCTTGTTATTGGTACATCTCCGGGACTTTTGTTTTCTAGATTTTGGTTTGTGACTCGGTACGCTCTTTGGACTTTGGAATTGTAACCTTTGTACTTTCGGCAGTTAATTACAATAAATGTTTGTGTATGTAAAGCGTGCAATTATTCTGAATATAACAGTTATCAATTTAATTTTTCATTCTTTTTCATTTCTTTGTTATTTGCGCCGAAAATTTTGCAATTTTAAGTTCAGCGTTTTCACGCTTTTCCATAGAAGCTTCATAGTGTTTCACATTGCATGAATAATTGAGATCTATTTTATTGTAGTACACCTTCGCTTGTTCAGTTGTGAGACCTCGTGATCGGAGACTTGCAAAATGGTCATGAAATTACAAATAACAAACTAGTAATTGAGCTGTGCGAAATGACAACACTTACATATCAATAAGACAGCTGCAGCAATGAATGCGGTATCCGCAAGTAATTGGCAAATATGACTCTTCAGGAATAGAGAACAAGAGATATTGCCAGTTACAAAAAATACACCTGTATTTGCTTTTTAAAGCAGTTCTCGAATTTACAACAATGCTATTTAGGAAGTCAAACATGTTTTTATTATTAGATCGTCACTTATAATTACCGACGCTTTAATTCTTGGGAAAAAGTTGTTTAGTATTTTTTTATACTGGAACGCTTTTTGTTCGTTCAAGTGTTTTGACGGAGTGAGTTCCAGA
Source organism: Teleogryllus oceanicus (assembly GCA_964035755.1). Classification (NCBI taxonomy): domain Eukaryota; kingdom Metazoa; phylum Arthropoda; class Insecta; order Orthoptera; family Gryllidae; genus Teleogryllus; species Teleogryllus oceanicus. The sequence goes on from CAXIVR010000001.1 coordinate 109,208,129, forward strand.
AATCAATTTTAACTTTATATCCTTTTTTCCTGTTATCAGCTAGTTTTGATTGAATACAATACATTTCGACATTTATTTTCTTTTATTCTGTATAATTAAAATCAGAGAAGTGAACAGGAATTCGTGTCACAAAACATCATTAAAGGTATAAAATATGGTGCACAGTTGCCTAATGAGTCTCACAAACAACACCTGAAACGTACAGATTGTTTATTTCTCGCAGCTGCTTTATGTCGATGCAACCGACACTGTAGTTCTCGCCAAGCGCTACTAGCGGCGTTCGATGCGTCAATACGTTTACGGAGCTAACAGCACGAATATCCGTATCAGAGTTCCAGGGATATATGATTGGCGACCCGAGGTGGAGAGAAATAGAGTTATAAGCTCAATTACCATCATTTATGGCAGATAAATTGCAGTTTCCTATTATCTTATACAATCAGTAAGTTTCTAGAACTATGATTTTAACATATTGAAAGACCGAACATAAGGCGACATCCAATATCTGCTGCGTTTAGAGAAATGGTATGTTAAGGTCTGATTATACTAAATTGTACATAATATTATGCTGAATGTTCTGCGCATTAAACGTAGTGCAGATGTTGAAGTTTTTCACCATATTATCCAGACCAATATTCAGAAAATCCACCGAGATTCAAAACATACTTAAAGAAAATATATACAATATTAAATATATACAAATATAAATATAAAAAATTAAATGTTATTCAATCACACAAATATACATTTTTACACGCGCAAATGATTGCATACTATTTCATTTTCAAATCGAATAAAATACAAGATGCGGTTAAGATTACGGATGCGGGAAAGAAATTGCTACATGAACATTTCAATATGGAATAAAAACTTCAGCCTGCGAACAAAATACTTCGCAGAAATATTTTCAATTCTGAAATCTGTTTTCCCATTTGAAATGTTCACATAAATGGATCAAACGGAACGTACATCTATTTCTCTCTTGCGGTGCATTCCGCGCTACAAAAGAGTGCTATGGTACGTGAATAGATATCTGTAGGAACTTGGAAATAAAATAAGCTCTATCCCTCAATCCATCAACTCGCCCTTTCTGCCGCAGGTCGCCGTGCAGTTTGCTTGCCGACGATAGCCCGTCTGCCCATCTGCCCGTGTGCCCGCTGGCGCCCCCTTTTCGCTTCGCTGGCCACGTTGGGAGGCTTCGGCTGTGGCCGTGACTACTTCCAGGCCGAGCCGTGCCTTTGCTTTGTTCCAACCCTTCGCTCGACTCCACTTCCAGCCGGCGCTTCGCCCTATCGCCGTTGCGCTCTGTCGCCGCGTGGCCCTCTTGCGCCGTAAATTTGTCTCCTGTAATTTGCCGTCACGCTGCTCACCCTGCCGCCTTGTTCCGTAGGTCATGATTTCTCCCACCGCATCGCCGCTCCACCGCTTCCGTTCGGTTCATTGATGAATTGATTATTTCGGGTTTCCGGGCGCGTCAACTACTATAGTCATTAGAACCGTAAGTGCAGCGCATGTTTCTATCCCGGGAGGTGTCGGTGATCTCCAAGCTGGTTAATGAGATCCGGTGCTGACCTTCACTTTGGTCTTCAGGGTTTTCCTCATCCAGGTATCTTCCTCCGGCGTTTATAAATATAAATTTTCATTGATACATTTTCAGCTGGTTTTAAGAATTTTGAAAATGTCCGGGGTCTTCATGTAAAGAACCCCCACATTTTAAAAAATGTTTTTCAAAATTTGAAAGCTTCAACAAGAGCCAGATGGACAAGGATTTCTTTAATTTTAAAAAATCCTACGCATGGTTTAGGCGTTAGTAGTGTTCAGAGACGGATGGTTAGACGTCCGGATAGATGACCGGATGGACGGCCGGATGGACGGCCGGATGGACGGCCGGATGGACGGCCGGGTGGACGGCCGGGTGGACGGCCGGGTGGACGGCCGGATAGACGACCGGATAGACGACCGGAGAGACGGACGGATAGATGGACGGATAGATGGACGGATAGATAGACAGATAGACAGACAGACACACGTACAGACTAACAGACAGACGTACAGACAGACGAACAGACAGACGAACAGACGTACGGACAGACGGACGTTTTGAAAAAAACACTTTTTCGGTATCAGGGGACCCCAAAACGCGTATTTCCGTTAAAATCTCGAAATCGATTTCTGCTGTATTACATATTTTTCTCTAACTACGTATTACTCTAAATACGTATTACTCCGTATATACGTATGTATATGAGAAAGTACAAATAATTAAAGTATTTGGCCTTCCTTATATCTTAGGAAGCTAATAAAAAGCAAACGCATACCCTGAAGCCTATCAGTTAGAAAGAGGAGGAAGAATAAATATATTACGAGACAATTTCAGAATTTAATCCCAGAGAAGTCAAAAAGATATAGATATAAGAAAATTTTGAAGTTAAACAGAAAGCAAAACAAAGATTCCACTTCCGGTGAGGAATCGAAAGACATGTCCTCTGGCTCTTCCAATTTGAAAGTTCTACCAGGAATATCTTCCCTCCCTGGTGAAGAAGATGCAAAGTACAGGTTTTGCAGTGTAAAATTTTCAGAGGGCTGTGAAATAATTATGTACCAAATGTGTTTATTCTGGAGTATTTAGATTGTGCGGGGGGGGGGAAGATGCTTATATATGTGACTTTTATCGCACATGAGTGTATAGACTCTGTGCAAGACACACAAGACAATTTATGTATAAGATGTTAAACTTATATTTTTGAAAAATTATACTTATTTTAACCTATTCGCAGATTTTCATATTTTTACCCATTTAAAAAATTTTGGGACAACATTAGGAAATCTTTTTAAAAAAAAGGAATTTAATATGTAAGGTATGCATTGCAAATATTTTTATTAAATTATGCAAACAAATTGAATTTAAAAATATTCGAAAATAAAATGGAGACCGGAGTGTGAGTACTTTCATTTACCTATTTATTGCAAGAAATTCTATTGGTTTAATTTTTAATTTTTAATTAATTAATGACTAATACAGAAGGAGACGAAGAAACACTAGTGTGTACCCCAAAATATTAGCAATATATAATATCTTTGGTCTGAGAAGAATAAATTTAGGGACAAAATTTTTTAGTGATTTTTCGATTTCATCGCAGCCTGGATAGTACTGCATATTTCCAATACTCGATGTGTTGTAAACTCGAGAAGTCATTAGAGATATTTGTGAACAGCGACTGTCCTGCAATTGGACGGTCTACTGGCTGGCTAATGTTCTGAAGTCCTAAGATCGAACACGACCACAACGCCGCTCGCTATACAGGCCTCTCGTAATTAGCATTCCAAATTCCGACAATTCAGACCTTTTTCATTTGTATCAGAAAAAAAAAAAATTGTCGGCAGTTCACAGAACTATTCTTAGAAATTTGACTCACTATGATAACAACCTTCTGGACATTACAGAAGAAGAGAAATTGACAAGTTACTGCTATGCAGAAGCAAAGAGTTTTTCAGCAAAATGACGTCAGAAACGTTTTTTCATTTAATTGCGGAAAAAACGATGCTGGATGTTTTCTCACGTGAAATGGCGCGTCCGGTTTACGCCACCGCGTAAGTGGTTGTTGGTGTCCTTATCCCATTGTCATTTTGTGTACCACAAACCATGAGGCGCGAGCTGCTATTGACTAATATTTACCAATTGTGATAAACCCAAGATGAGCCATAGTGGACGCCGTGTCATAACATCCGCATATTACAACTCTCCCCCAACGGCGACTGTATTTCGCCATCTGCTTGCGCCGCGACCTCGGCAGGCAGCGGGCAGCTGCGCTCAGCTTCCGCTCGAGCGTGTGATGCGTGGAGACGCGCGTGGGGGACGCCACGCATGGGGGACGGGCGGGGAAACGGGGGCGTGGAGGGCGCAAGTGGGGCGGGCGTGGGGCGGGTGCGTGGGGCGGGTGCGTGGGGCGGGTGCGTGGGGCGGGTGCGTGGGGCGGGGCGTGGGGCGGGGGCGTGGGGCGGGGGCGTGGGGCGGGGGCGTGAGGCGGGGGCTGGGGCGGCGCGTGGGGCGTGGGCGGCGCGCTGGGGCGGGCGCGTGGGGCGGGCGCGTGGGGCGGGCGCGTGGGGCGGGGCGCGTGGGGCGGGCGCGTGGCGGGCGGGCGCGTGGGGCGGGCGCGTGGGCGGGCGTGGGCGGCGCGTGGGGCGGGCGCGTGGGGCGGGCGCGTGGGGCGGGCGCGTGGGGCGGGCGCGTGGGGCGGGCGCGTGGGGGCGGGGCGGCGTGGGGCGGGCGCGTGGGGCGGGCGCGTGGGGCGGGCGCGTGGGCCGGCGCGTGCGGCCGGCGCGCGGGGCGGGCGCGTGGGGCGGGCGCGGGGGGCGGGCGCGTGGGCGCGGGCGCGTGGGGCGGGCGCGTGGGGCGGGCGCGTGGGCGGGCGCGTGGGGCGGGCGCGTGGGGCGGGCGCGCGGGGGGCGCGTGGGCGGCGCGTGGGGCGGGCGCGTGGGCGGGCGCGTGGGGCGGGCGCGTGGGGCGGGCGCGTGGGGCGGGCGCGTGGGGGCGCGTGGGCGGGCGCGTGGGGCGGCGCGTGGGGCGGGCGCGTGGGGCGGGCGCGTGGGCGGGCGCGTGGGGCGGCGCGTGGGCGGGCGCGTGGGGCGGCGCGTGGGGCGGGCGCGTGGGGCGGGGCGTGGGGCGGGCGCGTGGGGCGGGCGCGTGGGGCGGGCGCGTGGGGCGGGCGCGTGGGGCGGGCGCGTGGGGCGGGCGCGTGGGGCGGCGCGTGGGGCGGCGCGTGGGCGGGCGCGTGGGGGCTGGGCGCGTGGGCGGGCGCGTGGGGCGGGCGCGTGGGGCGGGCGCGTGGGGCGGCGCTGGGCGGGCGCTGGGCGGCGCGTGGGCGGGCGCGTGGGGCGGCGCGTGGGGCGGGCGCGTGGGGCGGCGCGTGGGGCGGGCGCGTGGGCGGCGCGTGGGGCGGGCGCGTGGGGCGGCGCGTGGGCGGGCGCGTGGGGCGGCGCGTGGGGCGGGCGCGTGGGGCGGCGCGTGGGGCGGGCGCGTGGGGCGGGCGCGTGGGGCGGGCGCGTGGGCGGCGCGTGGGGCGGGCGCGTGGGGCGGGCGTGGGGCGGCGCGTGGGGCGGCGCGTGGGGCGGGCGCGTGGGGCGGGGTGGGGCGGGCGCGTGGGGCGGGCGCGTGGGGCGGCGCGTGGGGCGGGCGCGTGGGCGCGCGGGGGCGGGCGCGTGGGCGGCGCTGGGCGGCGCGTGGGGCGGCGCGTGGGCGGGCGCGTGGGCGGGCGCGTGGGCGGGCGCGTGGGCGGGCGCGTGGCGGGCGCGGCGGCGCGTGGGCGGCGCGGGGCGCGTGGGCGGGCGCGTGGGGCGGGCGCGTGGCGGCGTGCGGCGCGTGGGGCGCGCGTTGGGTGTGCGTGGGGCGTGCGTGGGGCGCGCATGTGGGAACGCGTGGGGCGCGCATGTGGGAACGCGTGGGGCGAGTGCGGGCGCGGAGGGTGCCCTTCGCTTCCGCGCGTCGTAAGTTCCTGAACCGCACCCGCGCCTCCTGGAGTATTCCCGAGTGACACGCTGCGGCGCGTCGGCAGCCAACCGCCAACCGCCAGCCACCAACCAAGCGGCGACGCGGGCTACGCGTAGCGCCCGTATCTCACACTTCGCAACGCCCCTTCAGATCTTCCTTTGAAAGCAAATAAGAAACGCGACCTGCGTAGCCAAACAAATAATTCACGAGGTAGCCTTCCACGGAGAGTGCTTTTGTTTTTCCTTGCCGACCTGTCAATGAACGCAGTTGCCAGGAGTTGTGTGTCGGACAGAATATGCGCAGTATTTTGGAAGAAAGATGTGAAGTGAAAGGAAAAGGAACATACGCTTAGAAATTCAAAATCGCTGAGATCGAGGAAGACGGTGCCACTTTAAAGCAAGTTTAAAGAGTCGATCCAGCGATAGACTCCGCACTTTTCTTCGTGTGATGTCTATAAATTGCAAGCGTTAAAAAAGAAGTGTTTGGAACAAATATTGAATCACCACGTTAAAAGATTTAATACATTTAACAGTTATAATTATATTACGATTATCCATACATCTTAATTTAAATAAAGCTAAGCCACCTACGTTTGGCACATACAATATCTGTGTAATGGTTGGGGAATGGGGATGCGGTTTGCGGCTAGTTGTTGTAGATTATAGGGGAAATAAATTTTATAGTTTGTAACTTTAATTTTTGAGATAATGACACAATTTGGATATTTTAAAACGAAGGGTGTATTTTTTACCAACATTCTAAAGCACTCGAAGAGACGTACAAAACGTTTTGTTAATATTTAGAAGGACCCTATAGGAGAATGGGATCTATATCTCTTCAAAGCCACGTTTTCCTTTTTGGTTTTCTGGAAGATAAAAAGAGTCTGTCTTTGCCGGCTCTGCACTTTCTAAACACAAATCCAAATTGAAATAACGGTTTCAAATACTTTTTGTACTGCTTTCTAACATTGATCTTATTACACATGCATATTTTTATCTATTGAATTCAAGCATAACAACAATAATTCTTTGTTCTAACAAAAAAAAATTTACATTGCATTATGAAATGCATTACTTCGCCAATCAATTAAGATAATAAGATAGCGAAGAAATTCACGCTACTTGTTCTCACTAGTATGCATCAGAATGTAAATTTGTTTTGGTACCTGATTAAATTATTTCGTTGTAGCGTTCTTAAGTTCTACTGATAATTAATCATTTATTTTCTACTGAATCTCCAGCACCAATGTGATTAAAATTTAAAAAATGGGCAGTATTGTACCCTTATTCTATCATACCGAAATATACTATTATCAAGATAAATTTATACAGGAAACTCTCAGTAACACGACTCTCACTAAAATTAAGAATAATTTTTTTGGTTAATTTGGATGAGAACGGAGTATTGATCTCTCTTTCTAACCAATACAATTTTACATAAGACTCTCTCTATCGCTAGCTATGTTGCCAATTCAGGAAGAAACTCGGGGCAATTCGGTTCGGTCATCCTGTTTCCAACGCAAATATTTAACATGTTTACTCCACGGTAACTTCAATTGTGTTGATCTTAGACAAATGCATTTTTTACCAGTTATTACCATTATAGTAGTAATTATTACACCCTATGGTATTGTAATATTCTACAAATATATAAAAGTAGTAGTTTACATTAACGCGAACGAATGGTAGTCATCATCGCCTTTTGTTATCAGTGCGGCGTTACACCAATGTTATAAGTAACAATGACTTCGAATTCACATGGAAAACACACTTTGCCTATTATCATTGTTAATACCGCAAAAAATGAAAATGGGTAGAAAAATATAATAAATAAAAATAGTATTTTTATACTCACCAAAATTATTCGATTTTATCATGCATTACTCTCTATTCCCAGATCTTATTTTTATGTTATAACATTTTTCATGTTCTACAAGAAAAAAATCTTTATAAAACGGAATTACTGTGAATTTAATGTAATAGACAGAGAAGTGCGAGATGCTCTTAATGAAATGAATGCATCTACCCCTGTGGCACGCGATTTATTCGTGGTAGCCGGACATTGAACGAGTGGGGCATCAGCTGTCGGCGTAGATTTCGACCTCGGGGTCGTTTCTTTTTCAAGGCATAGGCTGTAGGGTAATTCCCTCTCTCCCGACTCTGAGCGTGGGAAGGTGTACGGGTATGGCTTCAATTCACATGTCTCACTGCCCCGTGCTGAAAATCATAACCCCTCGACCAGATGCACATTGCTCAAAGCCATGCGAGATATCAGAAAGTCATTGTACTACGTTGTGGCGCATTGTGCGTTGAAAATCAGCGAATAGTCCGAATACAGTCAATAAGGTGTGTATTTTTCTACTCATAAGCTGTCAATGAAGTGTTTAATATTGATTTAAACGTGATTTCTTCGATAAATACGTTATAGGTTAATGTATTTTGATAATTATAATAAAATCATGCAATTTACTACTCGTTACAAAATTGAAGTCTTTTTGGTAAGTAAAAAATGTCATTACTTGATGACACTGATCTTACTGAAACTTATGTATAATTTGAAAGTGATTACATATTGAAAGTGAGTACATTAGAATTCGGTCATTCATTAGAAGAAACCGTAAATATTCGTACAATGTAAAGAATAGTTTCTAATATTTACCTAAGGAATACCCTATAAAAATGTCAAAAATGTTTTGAAACGTGTATATTATAATAATGAATCGAGTTCGACCTTATCAGGACAGGCGACTCATGGAGAAGTCCGCGCTTTGACAAGCAGCACGTAATGAAACGTCTGAATTCTAATTGTCGGGAAACCACTACATGCAATAGTTCATATCACATTTAAATTTATTTTTATGGATTTTGAAAAACCTTTAAAGACGCTGGTAAAATTTCACGTCAATCTGAGTATCAGCATGGCGAGTGTTGCGCGAAAGCTGTGTGTGAGAAGTGGCAACACTGTCCTCCGTAAGCGCTGTACTGCAATCAAATGCTTGAAAACTCTATAGAACTGTCAATTTTGTAAAGTGATAATTTAATTAAACAAGGATTAATATTCATTCTAACATACGTTCTAAAACACACGAAGAGTTTGTACCAAGTCAAGAATGAAGTTGTTCGCTTTATGATTATCTTAATTGATTGATGAGCAAATACATTCTATTGTGAATTAGGGACACAAATTATATTCTAACTATCCGATGAATTTATTTACTTTGCTGCAAACCCATTTATTCAAAACCAATGAAAATGTAAGGTTCGATGAAAGAAATCATTATACATAAGCAGAGTTACTAACATTGAAAACACGAAGTTTGAATTTCGATTTCGATTTCGAACTAGAGAGCGGAGAGCCAGTGATTTTTGCCTTCTGTTAAATCGCGGAAAGGCGCGGGAAACATGATTTCTGAGGAAACATAGAAAGCATTGTTTCTACTGTTTTCTTCGAATATTATCCATGCTTATACTGTAGAATTTGTCTCTGTGTGCTTCAGAATGATAGAAAAACAATTTTTTGTATTTAGCCATTATATACGTGCCGTAAACGGCACTTATATAATGGCTCGGTGCCGTTAGACCCCAGGGTTCCTAGTCGGTCACCCAACAGTAATCCAGCAATATCTCGAATTCGTTTAACTTCGTGACTTCACGTGGTTAACGAATACGGCTAGCGACGCCGGTTTCGCAGTCGTGGCAATTCAGTAGAACCATCCCCGAGTTCATCTAGATGACAGAGGGAAACCACGAAAAATCCCGATTTGATTCAATCGGACCTCGCTAATGCAAAGTCAGCGCGCTGCGCCCTGAGCCACTTCGCTCGGTATAGAGAAATATACTTTCATGTAAATTATCGAAGTTGAATCAGTATCTCAAACAATTAAACTATAGGTGCTACAGAATGGCACAGACTTTCTCGTACCAAATTTTTCCTTGGTGTGGTCTGGCTTTAAAGTCTTGTGCTATTCTCTGAACAGCTGCCATCTATCGTCGCCCAAAGTACATTTTTTTACATTTTCACGTTTTGCTTTTCTGATACTACAACCGAAATATTACTTCAAGAACATTAAAGAAGAGTAAAAAATCGTCCGAAATAGAAATGTTCATTGAGAAATTTGAAGCCGTTTTTAAGAAAATGACGATTAAGCATTTCTGTAAATACGAAATTTGAAGCTTTTTCGACAGTTGTTCACAGATTGACGGACAGACAGACGAACAGAAGGACGGACAGACGTTTTGAAAAAAAAACACTTTCGGTATCAGGGGGTATCCGTCGAGAGAAAACGTGTATATCCGTCAAAATCTCGAAATCGATTTTCAGCAGCATTACACAACTTTCTCTATACTACGTACATATTTACGTATATACTACGTACATACGTATGTATACGAGAAAGCAAGAATAGTGTACGCAAGGAAACGAAGTTGATTTCCATCATCATCTGCTTGGCAAACAAATTGGCACAATCCGCATTCCGATACCTAAGGGAATTTTTATGCTATTCGATGTAGTACCAGTATATTTAATGATCTTTTATTAGTGGAATAAATTAAAACTATAACAAAAATACACAGAAAATATTTGACTTGTTTGAAATACATAAAATCATGACTGCTTATTTTCAATTTTTCATACAACCGAAAATATCTTTCCAAATGAAATGTAATATATTCGCAATTAATTACAGATATGAAGTAATACATGATTTTACTAATTTTCAACCGTTTAATAAAAATCAGAATTTAGAGGAAACCTTCATTTACTGTTTCTATGCTTGGGCAATATCAGAATCTTAACTTCCTATTCACAAAATTTTAATATTAGATAGAGTATATTTACTTTTCTTTTTCGCTATCTTCAATGTAAAAAAAAAACGATTTCAAAGTTTCTTCGATGTTCAAGTTAAACACAACCCTAACGCAAAAAATAGAAAAGTATACATTAACTTAAAAAATACATTTTTACAAGTAGAAGTTATCACAACACGTTGATATTATATCCGTGTATAAAGAATCAATCTAGAATTTAAGTCATAGAAACAATCGAAAATTGATCTCATTTTTTGTTACTGCGCTTGCATTTACTGGTTTGGGTGACTGCCGAACAATACGAAAGAGGGGTTGTAACTTTGCTCATAGTTACCGAATTTTGCATTCGAAACCCGACGGAAACCAGTCACACATTACGAATTTACTAATTTGATGAAATTGACGTAACGCCAGTTTATTCAATTATTACAATTTATCTACATTTGTCTAGATGCAAATGAATGTGAAAACAATAATGATGTTATATTTCAATGAAAGATATAAATGAAAAATTTAATTGAAATATGAAAAAATATCCTTGTCCAAAAAAAGATTATTATGAAATAAAATGTTATACAAAGGTATTTCCTACACTTATTTAGTTTTATTATTGTTAAATAATTAATGAATGTTATGCCAACGATCAGTTTAAAATACTGTACGAGGAGAAGTGTAATCTATACCCGTTTTGTTGAGATCTTTGGAGTCCTACCTTGCTCATTTACATATTAAGTTGAATTATGAATGCAGGAAGTACGGAGAGGTTTCTGGCAAGAATTGATAAGAAAATAGTCGCTCCACGTAAAACTATTTGTAAAGGCAAATCGCCTACAGATTTAGCATGCAATCTCTTATCGTGCCCTACGTGAGGGAATCGGCTGCGAGAAAATGGTGAATGATTATTTGAATAACTATCCAGCTCAAGAAAACGTGCACAGATAGTGTAGCTAAATTAATGGCCAGGAGAAAAAAGAAGCGGTCATCTCAATATTTGCTCAAAGGATCAGGGAAACTTCGGGTTCCTGAAAAAAAAATCCATCAAAATTATATGCCGTCGGGGGCGGTTATTTCAGCGAAACAGTATTCCTCGACTTCGTGCATATTTTCCACTCAATACCACTTAATTATTTGCAGTCTTAGTGTTCTCTCCCTTTAAAATGTACCATTTATGAATTCCGCGGCGCGTTCTTCATTTCCCATTGGCGCGGCGTCTGCGGGGGACCTCTTCGATTACCTCTTGGGGTCAGGGGCTCCTTTCGTCCCCGCCCACGCCCCGCTCCACCCCATCCTCTTCCCCGCCCCCGCCCCCGCTCCCGTGCTCTCTCTTCTCTTTCGCTCACTACCTCAGTCCGCTCGTTGCGTTCGGGAAGACAATGGGACTTGACAAGCCAATGCATCGGGGAAATTCCGTGCCTTTTCGTTGCCTGTTGGACAGTGTTACAGCAGCCGAATAAGATTTTGTCGGTTGTTACCGAAACACGGGAACGCGAGCGCGTGCGCTCACGCAAGCATGCACACGCACTCACACACGTACAAACGAACACACACACACACACACACACACACACACACACACACACACGCGCATGCACACTCTGAAGGAAAAATAAAGCGTAGCCGCTGCTGTGAGAAGTACTAGTATGATGGACGTGTAAACGATGGAGAATGACGGCACATGCTTCTAGATACACATTATTTATTAAACTAATTCTAATCTATGGTATTTCATATATTATTTCAGTCAAAAAATGGTAAAATCGTCGATTAAATTTATTATTTATCAATTCAGTTCATTTTGAAAGTCGTGAAGAAATGTGATATGAGTAGTTTTTATATTGGAGAATCGTATCTAATTTTTTTATCAAATTACGTCAACCAGGGAAAGGTATTAAGACTACGTTCAATTTTGTTTCTTACAACAGGGGAAAATATTAATAATATAACTAATTTTCGGCTCAAAGATCATCGTTTTTGAAAAAACGGAAATATTGTGTTGAATAATAAAAAAATTAGTGGTGGTACAGAATGGCACAGAGTTTCCCGTAGCAATTTTTTGTAATTTCCTTCTGTGGTCTGGCTTTAAGGTCTTGCTCCATTCTCTGGACAGCTGGCATCTATCGTCGCCCAAAAGTACATTTTTAACATTTTCTCAACTTTTTGCTCTCCCAATAGTACAACCAAAATATTACTTCAAGAACATTAAAGAAGAGTAAAACCTCGTCCTAAATAGAAATTTTTATTGAAAAACTGGAATCCGTTTTCAAGAAAATTGCGTTTAAGCGGTACAGTAAATGCGAAATGTAAAGCTCTTTTTCACAGGAATCTATTGAGTTGTCGAAAAACATAATTCGAAGTAATTTAAAGCACTTCCATTTCCAAATGCAATAATGTATACAAACCGATCGAAAAGTGCATATTAACGACGCGAGAAATATTTAAAAAAATTACATTTGTGTAATTTTCGAAAAAACAAAAATATACACCAAAATAAACTCTACGTCATATTACGTAGTAACTATTCCATTGGAAAAGTTTGAAAAACAAATTTGGAGCGATTTTTGAGAAATTGGCGTTTAAGGGTTTTTGAAAATGGGGAATTTTGAGCTAACTTTTACAAAAAACTATTGAGTTTTCGAAAAAATTTATCTGACATTATTTAAAACATATGTGCTCATAAATATAATAATGTGAAGAAACCGCCTTTAATGTAAATATTACCGAGGCGAGAGACAAGTGAAAAAAATACAATTTTCGTAATTTTAGAAAAAAAAGAATAGAGCTATATGACGTTTATGTCATATAGTGTGCATTTGGCTTTAACCCTAACAAAAATTTAAAGAAAAAATTTGGAACAGTTTTTGAGAAAATATTGTTTTTGTAATTTTTTAAATTTCACATATTCCACGCACTATTGCACGAAGACTACTAAAGTTTTCAAAAAAGTTACATGTTCTTCATGAAAAAGCTATTTGTGGACAAAAAAATTCATTTGAAGGAAAAACCTCTACCTTCAATTTTAAAGTTGTAGGAAGACGTCGAAAAATTCAAACTTTTACATTTTTACGAAAATTCAGAGTTAACCTGAGTTAACCTGACCGGATCTATTCCACCTTTCTAAATGTAATTTACTCTATTCTCACAAGAAATTTAAAGAAAAAAATTGGAGACGTTTTTAAGAAAATTTTGAAAATGTTTGGGGGGGGCTTAATGTAAATGCCACCAAATTTTAAAGAATATTTTTCAAAATTCCAGAGTTTCAACTATAGCCAGTTGGACAGGGGTTTCTTCAATTTGGAAAAGATCGTACGTGTGGTTTAGGCGCTGTTTTTTAAATATGCCTCAAGCCTTAATATGCACATTTCCATCAATTTGTTTACATTATTGCATTTGTGAGTGGAAGTGCTTCATATTACTTCAAATGAAGTTTTTCGAAAACTCAAGATTCCTGTGAAAAATAGTTTCAAATTTTGCATTTACAGTAATGCTTAATCGCCATGATCTTTAAAACGTATTCAAATTTTCAGTGAAAATTTCTGTTAGGACGAGGTTGTACTCTACTTTAATATTATTGAAGTAATATTTCAGTTGTACTATTAGAAAAGCAAAAAGTTGAGAAAATGTAAAAAAAAGTATTTTGGGTGACGATAGATGGCAGCTGGCTAGAAAATGGAGCAAGACTTTCTAGCCAGTTCACACTTCGAAAATTAGAAAAAATGTCTACGAGAAAGTCTTTGCCTTTCTGTAGCAACTCTAGTTACATTTTAAATAGCAGAAAAATACTGTACAGCATATACTGTGCAGTAAGAATTGACCAATAAATAGTTTGGACTAAATGATTAAGTCATCGTTTTTCAACAGAAAATACGCACATACAGAATTCACTTCATGCGATTTTTTTCACCAGAATCGAATCCGGATTGTGGATGGTCCGGATTTTAGTCTTTCCAATTACTGACCCACTACTGTACGTACATTTTACATTCAAGTTTTGGACCAATAATGAATACAAAAGTTCGACCTTTACACTCTTCAGTTTTTGTACAAAAATCGGATAAACATAGGCGTCTGATACGTATGTGTGAAATTTGGATGAAAATGATATCGCACTATCGCAAGTAATGCTGGTTTCGCGCAGGTAAATATCGCATAGCGTATCGTATTGCTGCACTTTCGATTTTGCGTTTTCTTTGAAATTTATAGTTGTGACGTTCAGTGGTGGTGTGTGATGCAATGTTTCATTTGGATTGTTTAGCAATGCGCATCTGCAATTGAACAATGAAAGGAAAAACGTGTCATCCCTCTCAAAATCCACCTTCTGGACAGCGTAAACTATGTTAATTAGTTTGTATTAAGCTATGTAAATTACTTTTTCATTGATTAGTATCATGGTCCTCATTTACAAAGTACAGTCTAACCAAAAATTCCACAGATAAGTGAGTGGAAGTCATATAATGAAAGGAAATAATAAATAAATAGATTTAAGTGTTAATCGTAATCCTTGAACCACAGAAAAAGCAAAAACTGTAAAATTTTAAAAGCAAAATACACAAACCATTAATAAATGCACAGTCACAAGGAATATTTGCAGGAATGTAGTGGATAATGTCAGCATTTGAAATTGCTACGTGCCATTCGGACTAAGGCCAGTGTTTTTCTATGCTGGACCTATGTTGCTCTCCCCATTCAGCGCTGGGCAGGGCTCGGATATCAAGAAAACGTGCGCGTACGAAAGGTGCTCTACACGCTCCGTCCTTCGCACAGGCTCCAAGGTCGCGTTCGAGTGGACGAGAGAAGATTTTCAACTGCAGCTTAATGGGCGGGTTGAGTAGAGGCAGTCATGGGGAAAATTTCTTTAGCCTTGATCCCTCGCTGAGAATTTTCTTGGTTCCTGTGCCCTTAGGCGCACTCGCGACCATCACCTACAAAACGAGCCACGACCTCCACAGTCCTCATCGGACGTTCGTTCCTCCTCGTTAATGGGGACACCCACGGCGGATTTGCCGCCTGACAAAAGAGAAAAAGAAGACGACGCAGAAGATAAGGATCAGTGAGTGAATGTGCGTGAACGGCTACCAACCCCCCCTC
The DNA here is from genome assembly GCA_964035755.1 of Teleogryllus oceanicus. Taxonomy (NCBI): domain Eukaryota; kingdom Metazoa; phylum Arthropoda; class Insecta; order Orthoptera; family Gryllidae; genus Teleogryllus; species Teleogryllus oceanicus. The sequence goes on from CAXIVR010000001.1 coordinate 109,223,510, forward strand.
CGGATGCGCGTAAGCAATCTCCCATAACAAACGACACCACGTACCTCTTTTCTTCAGATAACGCTAAACGATTGTAGTAAAGCTAAAGATGTACTTTCGCGTGGCAGTACCTAATTTTAAAGATACGTGAGCGTGAGATGCTGTAAATTCCATTTATGTCCGAAATAACGATGGCGCGCCGTCTAGCATTCGTTCTTTGAAGCTAAGCGATCCGCGATAGAAAGCCCGACGAAGCTTTATACGTCCTTTCCTTCAACAATGCGGCGTTCAAGCCACGTGTTTACCGCGTGACCGCTTTCAACGCCATTCTAGATCTTTCTACGGCTATTCGCCCTCCCGTCAGAAACGGGAGCTATGGGTCGAAGGGAACGGGGAGACGGGGTGGGCGGGGAAGCGCGCCGCGGCTACGAAGAATCCGGGCGCGAGGTGGGGCGACGGGAACGGCTGTGGAGGGGAACGGAGATACTGGCGGGAGAAGAAGGAGCAGGAGAAAGGTCTGCGCCGCTGCAGTAATAAACCTATGCTTGTAGGAAAGATCAGGGCCTTGCGACTCTCCATCGAAACCGGTGACAAAGCTTGAGGGTGCTACTATAGGAAGTGCTAGTGTCGCCGGGTACTGCTGCAGGTTAGGCTCGCCAACTTTCGCAAATAAAAATTGGCTAATTTATGACAAATAAGAAAAGTGTCTTCAAAATGTTCAATTATTCAGAATATATACATATAAGAAACCACTGAAGAAAGCGTGAACATCGACGCGATCTTTTGTAACATTATGTGCCTGCTTGCATCTCCCGAACCCAACCGGTAGCGGTAGCTCAGTGCATCAACTGATGTCTCTGCAGCGCCTCTGACCGGGAGGTCCTAGGTTCGAGTCCTGACGGCGGTAGGATTTTCGATACTAGCTTTTCAGCTAGGTCGAATTCAGTCGCTGTCTGGAGGAAAATTCTAGCGGCCGGCTGCTTTGATCGGTAGTTTTCTGTGGTTTCTCCGATCAACACCAGACGAATCCCGGAGCAGTACCCTACCAAACGGGCCTCGGACCGCGCGCGATCTGTCCTTCCTCTTCCTTGTCCTCTCCTCTCCTCTTACACACACATTACACTAACATGCACTACATACCACGCATTCCGGGAGACCGGTCGGGAGCTTAGAGCTTGTCCCGGCTGGGGCGGTGCCCCGCTGGTGGGAGAGTCCTGGTTAGGGGGAAACCCCACTAGCCGACGGTAGGTCGGCGCCGGATCTCGCCATCCGGTGGGCAAAGATCACCGCCATCTCTCGAGAAAAAACATGCACTAGACTAACGGGACTAATGACCGAAGCAGTTGAAGCGCCCGGAAACACGAAAAAAATTAATCAATCTCGAACCCACCAGCCACGCACGTGTTTCGTTGGCAGCAGTTTGTACTTTAGTTTCTGTAAGGTGATAGAGAAGAGTGCTCCACTGTAATGGTCTCCACCACGTTATGTGGGAGTTGAAAGGCACTGGAATAGATAATGGACACGGGAAAGGCCACGATTTTCAGCAGTTTGATGGCAGCTACGTATAGATTAAACTGCGGAAGGAGATGATCTGGGTTGACGCAGAGTCGATAAAATTGATGGATAACGCCACGTTTTCTTAAACGAATGATGCTAAAAAAATAAGTGAGACAATGTGATTGAACTTGTGTGTAATGCTTGAGTTACAGTACGGTTTGCTAAAATATAATAAGACTATACTACGGAAGTAGTAAGAAGATACCAAAACAACGAAATACACTAGAACATCGAGATGCGGATGAAAGAAGTTGAAAATTCTTATTGAGTAGACTGCCAACTAATCGTAGAGTGAGAGACATGTTAGGGCAGCGATAAAGATGAAAAGGCAGGAAATAATAGACATAAAAAGATGACACTCGCAGAAGAGAAATGAATTTGAGATTGACAAGAGAAGAAATATAGCTGTGAATGTCTGAAGGCTACACTGGAAGATGATGGGTCGATGACGATAGGAGGCCACACACGTTTCCAGCGACGGACGAGGCAGGTGACAGGGCGGAGAAGACGCCAGATGACAGCGCGGTGGACGGCGCAGGTGAGTGGTGGAGAACGGCAGTCGGCCGCCGCGCCGCCGGGGGCCGGGGGGGGAGGAAACGGGGGGCCGGGGGGGGCCGGGGGGGAAGGCGCGGCAGGACCGCAGCGCGGGGGGCCCGGCGGGGGCGGGCCGTTGCCGCGGAGGCGCCGGCCTGAGTAACACGACACGTGCGCTGCGGCGCTCGCCTCGGCCATCGATCTGCCCCTCTCGGTACAGCAGAACCCTGGCGGTCTCCGCGCCGCCCGCTGGTAGCACCTCCGGCCGCGCCGGCCTCCCCCCCCCACGCTTCGCCTCTCCCCGCGGGTTTACGGCCGGCCTTCAAATTTTCGCCGTCCGCGCTCGGCCTCGAGCAGGCTTCCTGCAGTCGCGTCTCCGCGCGTTGCTGCCAGCCTTATTTTTCGGCCGTCACTTCGCTCTCTGAATGGAAATGAAATTGCTGCGCTTGTGCTTGGCGACTCGTCGAGACTACGTTTCACAGCCCGGAATGTCTGGTGTTACATTTTGTGGACAATTTCTTTTTGTATACCGCAGGAACTCTGGAATGTTATTTACAAACAATGAAAATGTTAAATAGAGGCACGCCGTAAGAGGCAAGAAAAAGGTAAAGATGTCACTTAAAATGTGAAATAAAATGTTTTTATGTGTGCTTAACCCTTCGAGGAAGCTACTTTACATTTGATTTTACATTAACATACGAAAACCTCAAATGAAAAATGTGTATCATGTAATCTACAATGTGACATAATGCCAGGTCCCCTGTTTTGCTTACACAGTAATCATGAATTAATTTTAGTATTTTTATTTTCATTTGTCAAATAAAAATAACTGATCATTTTATAAATCTTAAAATTATTGTCCAAAATAAAAAAAGGCCTTGTATTACGTCGTATTTCAAAGACTATCAAAAGGTTTACAACATTGTAATTTAATATAAAAGGTCTTCGACATGGACTGGACTTCGACATTGGACTGAAGATACGCATTGTCTATATTGGGGTGACCGGTAAAAGGCCCTTATTGATCCCGTCATGTTGTCTGTTTATTTCGAATTGAAACTACTCTCCGATGACGTAGGTTACTCTATTTTGAGACGAGAGAAATAAAGTGTTTAATGGTAACATCGACAAAAGAGTGAAAGCAGTTACAAAAAAAGAAGGGGAGGACAAGGGTAAAAACTGAAGACAAGAATTGGAAAGGGAGAGGTAGAAGGGAAAAAGATGAAATGCCTAAACGACATATAAATGAAGGAGAAAGAATGCGACAGGTACAGTGAAAAATGAAGAGATAAAGGGAAAAGGAGAAGACATATGAAGAACGGGGAAAAGTAAAGTAAATTGTAGAAAGAGAAATTTAATGTCGGTAAAAGAAAATACGCAAGAATAGGTTCCAAATGACTGCGAAAAAAGATTGATGGGAAAATCTACGCGTCTGCCTCTCTCAAACGAAACAGGCGGCATTACTACGCACTTATCTTCTACCGCTAAGCTCCAGCACGAGAAGTATCGATCCGCAGTACCATCGCCGCACGGGCGATTTAACCTGCTTCAAAATATATGGAATGGAAGAAAGGAGCGAGGCGAGCAGGCTATCTGCGCCTGCACGCGTGCTCCGGGCGCAGGTCATGAATAATTTATTTGACTAATGTCTTGCACTGTCAGCTCTTCAGAAATGGAAAGTCCGAAGAATGGACGTATTAAGTAGTATTCATACAAAATAACAGTATTACAGATGATAATATGAGAAAGTTAAATTTTGTAAAGGAGTTTCGTTCATCTAAATAGCAATGAAATCAATGCAACTATGTCAAATAAAATTTGATTATGTAAATAAGAGAGCAAGCAAAATTAAAGTGGATAATTTATTAAAGAAGATTGTTCTCCCGAATCATGATCTCTCCTTTAGTTAAATACTACGCTATTTGCAATTTGTACTATTTCTAAAATATTAATTCCTACCGACCTCCGTAAGTTTTAAGAATATATACTAGTTTGAAGAGAAGAGTAAGAAACTTCTTAGACTTACTCTTAATTTCATGAGCTTGCCATTTTCTAGAGGCTTACCATAAATTTCATGATCCAATATCAAAAACGAAAGAATTAAAAAAATCTGTTTAGTTATGAGAGTTACGCCTAGTTTTTCAAAGGTCTCGTACCCTCTAAAGTAATACTCATATTTAAATGGTTAGGTTAATCATTTATTTATTTTTGCATTAAATTGGAACAATTCATTTCAACAATTTCATTTTCCTTTTGATTGAAAGTGATCACACATTAAATTTATTACATTACAAAAAAATTAAAATTTATGACAAAAAGTAATCTCAAACAAAAAAAAAATAGTGATTAATTATAAAACGTCACAATAAGACTTTAATTAAAATGCGGATAAACATAAGAACACAACATAGTTTCTCAAAACGTAGCACTGCTTACGAACAATAATAAAATACTATCGTATAACACTACAATAAATTAAATATTTTAACTACAACACTCTTAACGAATACTGCAACAACAGGGCATAATATATACGGTTACACTGTTCTAAAGCTTTTTTACATAGCATTAATATCAACAAATTTGCTGTTCCATAACGCAACATATGAATAGCAAATATTTAATGGCAAGCGGCCACTCCCTTGGTGTCACATGACGTCAGCTGTGTCATAAGCAGTTAGGCGCGAGTATTATAGTTCAGGCAGTACACACGATATGGGAATATACGGAATAATGCAATGAAATATTCGCATTTATCAGCCAAAATCGAAACTCTTCCATTATTTTTGGATTTTCCCCGAGTTCCTGGGTATCTAACACAAATCACACTACCAAAGGCTCTCTGTCTCTTTGTACGAGTATTGGGAATTTGAAATACAGATGATTCAGGTTTTTATTCGATCAGTTTAAAATTAGAGTAGACACATATTAAAAACAAATGCACGTAAACTTTCGATGTCGTTGGAAATGAATGTTTGCAAAGCAACGTGAGTACAGTAAGCAATGGCCGTTATTAGGTGACGCCGTGTAGAGAATTCAGAGAGGAGCGAACAGTACCGGTCGAGTTCCACTGACTGAACGCCGCCCACGGGGCCCTGCGTCTGCCCGGGAGCACATCCCGCCCCGCCTCCCGCCAACGCCAACGCGCCCCTGCCTTCATCACTCCCACTGCCTGCGATTCCTCCGATGGCCCTCCCGTCCCAGCCCCCCCCCCTCATTCGCCACCCCACCGCCTCCAGCACCTCCACCATCCCTATGCCTCCCGCCGACCCGCCTCCATCTTCCCTTCTCTCGCCTCCCCCCCCCCCCCCCCTCCCCACCCCTCCCTCTCCCGCCACCCCCCCCACCCGTATCTCCTCCGCCGCACCACCGTCCCTCGCGCCCCCACCGACTACCCTCTCCGTCTCCGTCCACCTCCGCTTCAGCCATCTACCCCTCGCGCGCTTGCTTCCTCTCGTCCCCTCGAGTCCGCTCGCCTGCACCGGCCGCCCGCCGACCCAGCAGCACCGCTCTTTCCCTGCGCGACCACCCACCTGAGCGTTCCACAGCCAACTCGGACGCTCGGTTGTGCCAGGTACTCCTTCAACACGGTATCGACTACCGAAAACCTCACTAAGCCACTTGCTTAACCACTATTCCAACACATACCTCCTTTCCATTTATTCTGCTTTTCTTCTCCTTCATTAAGTTCAATCTTATCCAATGTTTTGTACCGGGAGAGAGGTGGCTTAGTGCATCAACTGATGTCACTGCAGTGCATCTGATCGGGAGATCCTAGGTTTTAATCCCAACAGTAGCAAGATTTTCGAGACTAGCTTGTCACCTAGGTCTAATTCAGTCGCTGTCTGGAGGAGAATTCTAGACCCCGGTAGTTTTGGTAGTTTTCCGTGGTTTCTTCGATCAACACCAGGCGAATGCCGGAGCAGTACGCAAGACACGAGCCACGAACCGCGCGAGAACTTTCCTACTTCTTCCTTGTTCAATCCTCTCCCCTTACACATACACTAGCGTGCACTACACTACCACACATTACCGCAGCTTAGAACTTGTACCGGTTGGGGTGGTGACCCGCTGGTGGGAGGTACCTGGTTGGGGAAAACACAAGTAACCGACGGTAGGTCGGCGCCAGATCTCGCCATCCAAGGAGGGAAAGACCACTACCACATCCCGGGGAAAACATGCACTACACTTACAGGACTAATGACCTCATTAGTAGACGCGCCCGGAATCACTAAAAAACAACCAACCAATGTTTTGCCTAATATTGCTTAACTGAGAGACCAATTATCCATTGAAAATTTCATTCAAAAACAGGAACTAATAACCAAACCCTGTACGCTACTACGCTCCTGTCTATTCTTGCGCCTGGTAATTATTAGACCTAGGATTTACATTTATTACAAAATGCTATGTACGAAACAATAGTTAATGTTTCTAAAGGTAGTCAGCGTAAAGGCGCGTCCACACGATGCGTCATTTTGTTCTATTGTGCCCATGCGTCCAACGCATGCGTTTAGCGCACGTAGCGCGTGCGTTTCGGGCATACGTCTTTCGTCAAAACGATAGACGCATGCAATAGCGCAAGGATTCCTAGAGCTGACGGGAATCTCGTTCGTCTTTCTCGTGCGCTTCCTCCAAACAATGCGTGTTTTATTGGAGTCGAAGTCATCCGGAATACCGAGCCGTACGAGTTCTTTGAGTAGTCTTTTGTAGCCTTCCAAGTTATTGGAAGGGTGGTGTCCGTCTGTTTAATTGCGAATTTCCCTCTTACTATTCTGTTTTTATATATTTACAGGGTTGGGCAGTACTTAAATACTTGTATTTGAAATACGTATTTATATATTTTGTTTTGAAAGCCTGTATTTCTGAGTTTTTGGCATGTATTTTAGAGATGTATTTAAATACATAAATAGGTGTATTTAAAAAAGAAATAATTTATTAATTATTAATTAGAATGTTGGTGATATAGATACCTTATTATTTCACAATAAATAAACAGAGGTTGTCTGGTATCAAATTCCAGATAACCTCTGTTTATTTATTGTGAAGAAATAATTTAAATACAGATGAAGATACCGGGGAGAGTTTCTTTTTGTTTGATTCTGGTGGTGAATGGATCTCACCGAAACAAAAATAAAAGCTCCTTTCAGCTGTTGAACTTAAATTATCTTCTTTTTAAATGATAAATCTAAGTCATGAGAAATGCTGGACAATTATCCAACAATAAAAAAAGTCTATTCCTTATAACGCTGGTTTATGTTATCATTGCCAGTTCAACAATTGTTTTCCTTTGCGGGTTTTTTTCCCAAGAGGTTTATTGTCTGATGATTTGTTTGAAAACTAGTCGTTTAAAAAGAAAATTCGTTTATTTGAGTAAGCCATATTTTTGATATATTTTATATTTGAGTTTTTTGTTAATATGTAAGTTTCATATTTGAAAGATTTTAGTAAATGTTCAGAAATTAATGACTGTCAATTAGTAATTTATTGTAATTGACAATTACAATATAATATTGCAATAAAAACGTTATCTCAATGCAAAATTATTATATTTTAATGTATTTTGAGTATTTTAAATATATTTGTATTTAGCAATAGAATAATAACAAGAAACAACACCATTGAAACAGTTCGAACTTTTCTTCGAAAATGTGCATTCTATTATCAAATTCAGAATAATATGGGGCCAAGCACCAGAGGTTAAGCAAACATTCAAAATACAAAAGAGAATCATTTGAACAATAAAAAATACATAAGAACATAGTCCTCCAGACCTCAATGCAAACAACTTAACATACTTCCACTGTCTTCTATATTCATTTACGAAGTTCTAATGTTTGTAAAGAAAAATGTAATAAACAATGACACACATTACACATTTAACTGAAGCTTATACACGTACAACACACGGCAAGCATGTAATCTCCATCAACCAAAGTGCTCAAGCACATTATACCGAAAGGGTACATTCTCTTCAGGTATAAAATTCTGCAACAATTACCACTACACTTGAGAAATGTAACAGGAGTACAACTTCAAGAATAAACTGAAACACTTCCTTGGGCAAAAACTTTTTTAGAGTGTTCCGGAAAACTTCAATAACTAATATGTACAATGTGATTTTAGGTGCTGCAGTAAGACTAGGTGTAGAAAAAAAAAAAACCCACCATTTGAAGATTTAAACTGGAATATACTAATATTGTTTAATTATAAGTATTGTTTTTAATTGATATGTACTGTTATAATTGTTATTGCTATTATTATTATTATTATTATTATTATTATTATTATTATTATTATTAAGTAGTAGCAGTAAAGTCACTAGACCAAGTAAATGTTATTTTAAAAATGAAACAGAACAAATCTTCAAATGTTACATTATTTTCAATTAAATTATGTTAAACTATTTTGCTACTAAATAATATCTTACTATATAATATCTTTATCTGTAATAAGTATTGTAGTATAATCCCTAGGCTAATGACCATCCGCACCATTTTTTTGTTGTTTCCCTGGTCTTTTGAGCAAATATTGAGATGGCCCCTTGTTTTGCATCAGGACAATAAATGTAACTTCTCTGCACTCCAGAAGATGTGTGCAATTGTACTCTCTCCATATGCATCACATTTAACTCATCATACACGTTGTATATGTGACTCGATAAAATATTATTATTAGCAAATTAAAACCTAATAGATTTGAGTATGTATTTAAATACTTGTTTGAAAAGTATTTTGGCTAAGTATTTAAATACTAAATTTAAAGTATTTTGCCCAATCCTGTATATTTACTGTAATATCAAGTTTCAATATATATTTATTTAACTTTGTAGTAAAAGCTAGTAAAAATGAACACATGATTATTTTCATTTCTAGTTTCGTGTGTTGCAGTGACAGGAGAAGAATATTTAGTTTTCCTTAATTTGTATTTTATTTTTACGGTAATGCCAACTTTCTTAATTTATATAATAGGTTGTAATTTAACAATCAAACAATTAAATGCAAACGTTTTCATGAAGTATAAGCCTTAAAGACATTCACATATAATTGTGTGTTTTCCTTGCTTAAAGTATTCTCTTATCCACATGCACCTCTCTCTTTTTCTCTTCTTTCGACTGATTATAAAATAAGCTGCCGAAATTGCCGCGCAAATAGCTGTATCAATTGTACAGAACAGATCCGAAGCACTGCACAGTGTTGCACCGTGTGGACAGGGTAGCGCACATGCGCTCCGTTGAACGTTCGTCTTTCAAGTTAACGCATGCAATTTTATTCCCGTGACGCACAGAAAATACCCATCGTGTTGACACGCCTTAAAACTAGTGGTGCTAAAATAGAACGTACTTTCCCCTCCGTATTTTCACGCAAAATTACGCGAAAAATACTCAATTTTTTGGAAAGTTGTACATGACCTTATTTCGAAATCTATCTTTAAGAAACAGAATTCATTAAGGGAAAAAATGTTATCTTTAATATTTTAGTTCCGAAACTCGAAAAATCAAGGTTTCTACGAACATGAGACTCCAGTCTCTTACACGTTCTTCACATTATCCAACAACAATATTTAGTAGAAAACAATGGAGCCATTTTTTTGAAAAAATGAGAATGTTCCAGGGGCTTTATGTAAACTACCCTTCAAAATTAAAATATCGGTTTCAAATTCAAGGGGCTGCGACATCAATCAAGTCGATTGGGGAATATCAATTTTGGAGAAAATCGGCTGAACGATTTAACCGCTTGTTTGCAGACAGACAGACTGACGGACGAACGGATGGACAGATGAAGAGGCGTTTTGCCGTCGTTCGATTTTTCGGTATCAAGGACCTACAAAACATGGATTCTGGCTACACCACGAGTTAGAGGATTTTTTTCTAAATTTAGCATCTGGATTTATCTACTTTTCCGTTACCATGGCCCTGTAATAAGAGTTTTTCTGCCAAAATGCACCATTTTTCGCGCAGAATTACACAACTTTATCTCTACTCCGTGGCGTGAAAACAAAAAGCAATACAGCAATAAAAATAGCCGCGTCTCAACAAGTTCCACCAACTTGATTGAATCTAGTCTGGTACGTTCTGCGACAAAAGAAATACCTGCGATTCAATTTTCGAAGAAGATTGTGATTGCAATTATATCTATGTCGGACTATTAAAGCGCATTCCAGGATATTGCTTTATATTGTGCTTCCTGCTGTATTGTAAGCATTCCAGCAACGTACTATACCTCGGAGATGAGTTCCTTGCCAATTTGAAAGGTTAGACGTGCGAGGGAGGTGCAGAATTTTAGGACTAGGAGGCGGGAAGTTAACTCCGCCATATAGTGTATCATATCAGAGCGCGCCGCAGATATCGATTGCTGCCCGCAGCAGATGCTATTAGTGTATCCAGAAAGGCACACATGAATGACGCACGACATGCAGGATCTGGAATACCTTCTCGGAACACAAGAAGAGGGGACGGATGGGTTGTACGTCATGCCTGGACGATCCCAAATCTCACGATAGCCGTCATTAATGCCAGGAATATCTAGGCGTGAGGCTTTAGAGACCTGCTAACAATTATTTGGGTTTTATAGTTTTCAATTTTTTAGGAAGATGAAAACCTTTGCTATTGTTTACAGAGTGATTTTCATTGAAAATATGATGTAATTTATCATAAGTTTTCGCTAGAAATTGAGTTATCGCAACCCTGTGAATTAATAGAGTCGCTATTATTCACTCGAAAACTAAAGGTTCACAATTCACTACAAAAATAATGTTAGTATTTTCATCTTAATATTATATTTTATAATACTTTGCTGTGTCAGGGCGGTGTACATGCCTTTGTTTGATATTAAAATGTAATAGGTTTTGTCATTATTATAAATATTGATGCGAAAGATTTGATCGTCTTTTATATGCAGATCCTGAAATTGAATTCGAATTTTTTAAAATGAAATCACATGTATATTATTGGTTGAATCAATTTATTAATTTATGAGAATCATGAAACCTATTAATAAAAGTAAAAATTTTAAACTATGAGCTTCGGAGTTCCCTTTCCCGTTTCTAATGCACATTACCGCGGTGTTGCTAGTGTTACGGGAATTGCGTTGCTCTTCCTGCATTACCCAATGTGTGTCAGTATCGTTGGTAGACATGTAGGACGCATGACTCAATGCTCAGAAACAGTTACGACGCTTGACGTAACGACGACCACTCCACGCCACCATTCACTATGTAATGTCTTGACTGTGGCTCATGAAAGCTAGATAACTGGTAGCTGAGAATCTTTAGTGTTGCGTCTAAATGGCGAAGACCAGCGTATATGTTTATGGAAGGAATTTGAACAGCACCACGGTAAGTGGTTTTTGGTTGAATGTCCCAATGTCTTGGTTTCAAGGTGTAGGGCAGTTTCCTACGATGCTCTATCACAGTCAGACTTCATCGCGGATAATTTGACATCCAAACGGTGCATCTATGATTTTCTGCAATGGTTCTCTCCGTTGTTTGTAAACATGTTTCCTTGATGATGCAGCTCTAAAGCGTACCTGCAAATAGTGCAGAGTCAGCCATACCAAGCAACTCACCAGACCAATCCCAGTAGGAAATAAGTGCGACGGAACGGAGAATCATTTTCGGGACCCACTCGAGACACAAACATTTTAGGAATTTCAAGGGTTCAAACTACATGGAAGAGAGTGACACAAAAAACCTTAAGGATTTATAGTATAATTCCATGCTTCCACAACTGGCGGAATGCTCGCAAATATAGGTACTATATGAATGAATTGATGGGCTTCAAATTGAAATATTATTTTCGGTATTTTTTCTCTTCTTGACAAATAACTTTGTTCTATGACCCGCCCGCTGAAGTCCCACATTTTTTATCGAGTGTAATTCATAACTTTAAGTGCTTGAATGTAATTACTTTTCGCATAGATTAAATGACAGTGAAATGAGTGCTACACATACGAGTTTTTCAATATTGCCTATTGACACTTATCGATGTTAAACAACTTTTTCAATTACTTCACTTAACTTAATTCCGTATTGAAAGCAGCGGTAAACATCAATGCCATACAATGAAGTTTCAAATTTAAAATGGAGGTCGTGGGGTCAGCGATACTTAGGTCATCTGCACTTTCAAAATATATTATATTTTATTAAAATAAACTAAGCCTAAGTTAAAGTTAAATAAAATCATGTAGACTGAATTGGTCTTGGAAAACTAACGTGATATCAGAATCACTTATTCCTGCTTTCAGCTTTTTTTCTTTTTAGCATTAGATTCAAAAATATTTATTACATGTGATGAAACGACTCGTCTTTCAATTGCGGTAACATGGTTCTACAAGTTTGTAACCCCCACCTCGATCACGTTTTTCGTCCAGTTTCCCTGATCCATTGAGCAAATGCTGAGATGGCCCCTTGTTTCGCTTCTGGACATAAATGTAACTTCATTTTCTGTGCACGTCTTCTAGAATTCAGTGGGAAATACAATTATTCAAATTATCGTTTCCATGTTGTCGCGGCAGGAAGTAATAAGAGCCAAAATTTATTGCTTATTTATCCTTGAAAATAGATTTTATTACATGGGAGTTTTTTTGTTATTTTTCCTCCCTTTCAAAATTCCAAATTTATTGCTTATTTATCCTTGAAAATAGATTTTACTACATTGGAGTTTTTTTCCTCCCTTTCAAAATTCAAAATTTAAGTAGTATATGACTTAGTGTAGGGATCACAGAATTTTGAAAATGTGCACACAATTCACTTTCCCCATAGCACGTCATACGCAGTTTTTTAACTGTTTTTTACGTAAAATAAATAAATAAAAAATAATGCACTGCAAAACTGTACAAACAATATTGTAGACGCCAGTAAGATTTTCTTATTTTTCTTCTAAACATAGGTGAATGGACTTGTATCCTCGCAAGGCCTCGAGTCAGATCAATAGGGGAATACCATTTTTGGAGATAATTCTGGGTACGGTTTAGACGGTGTTTTTTTCTCAGAGAGACAAACAGGCGTACTTACGAATAGACACGAATAGAACGAATAGACAAACGGACAAACATTTTCAAAACACCAACTTTGCGATGTATCCCCCTAAACGTATATTTCCGAAAACACTTCGACTACGAATTTGTGTATCATTACATCTCTTTCTATATACTATGTTTACGCTCCGAATATTATACGAGAGAAAGCAAAATTGGAGTTTTCATGCAATATTAAACGTACATTAAATAACTGAAAATACCAAATTAAATAAGTGCATCTTATTGTTCATTTGAAAAGCTATGTTATATAAGCACTGTTTCGTTTATGAGTGATAAGTAATGCATTTCCATGGCATGCGTCGGTCCGGCAATGATGGAACAAATAGTATTTAACGAGAATTCCGAAAATTGTTTTAACAAAAAGGAACGTTTGTTTTTATTTGCCATATGTCATGCGTTTGACAAACGGTGACTGGCATAACTGACATTAAATGATATAAAAGTGACATCAACGTGGCAAAGATAACATGAAAAGAAGAACAAAAATTTTAGTTAAAATATGTAGAAATAATTATTTGTTTCTAAATGAGTTTATATTTTATTTCATTTTTCGCAAATAAAAGTCATATTAAATGTTATTAAAATGAAATTTTGTATGATAGATGTAAATGAAGGAAATATGTAAAATAAAAGGCTTTTTTACAACACACGGAGTTCAAAGGAATTCATCAACTCATCTGACAGGTAGCGAATTCAGGGAACAAAATGCGTTAAATAGAATTTTCTTGTGATCAGACATTTGCTGTTGAGTATCGGGAAGTTGGTAGGTGACTGATATTGAATGTAATATTTTCCAGCGGTTCAACAATATTTTTATCATTTCCAATTTGAGGGAATCATTTTTATTCACCATTGTCTTTCAGTGATTGTTTCCAAAACATTATCAAACAGCAATTTTGCCGCAAGATTTACAGTTTAAATCGTCGTAAAAGCCGGTTAGTATATCAATACATACGTTTACCTTTTTACACTTTTTAAGAACATGTTTATATTATTTGGTGAAGAACGTACTCATCTTTTTCTTAATTCCCCATCCCCTTCCACCACTTCCCATTATACTCACAGTCTTGGGCTTAAATACAAATGCTTTCCGAATGCATCATATGACTTATTAACCACTTATTCGGATGTTTGCATCAAACCCATAATCCCAGCAGCCACTCAACGCCTGCAGTGGCTCACACGTCCGCTGTTTCGACCGTGTGGCACACGTATTCCTATTGCGACCGCACCTGTCTGATGTGTTTTCATTTGCACCCCCCGAGGGCCCCACCGTTGCCCCCTTTGTCAGTCCAATCCCAAAGAGAAAATGTTGCAAAGGTAAGTACTTTTGTACACCCACTCCTGCCGTAAAACGTTGAGGCGAGCAACAACTTTTGAAGTGTTCGCACACACATCGACCTACCGTCATACTACTCATATGCGTCAAACTGAAATAGTATATGGTTGATTTTTCCCTTCCTGTGAAAGATCTTGCTCTTTGATTTGAACTTGTAAATTCAACTTCATACAGTGGTGGAAATTAATATAAAGGCAAGGCAATTTTTTTAAAGAAAACCATACATTAATTGACCAATTATCACATAATTTAATATTTAAAGTGGCCACAATTGATAGATGCAGATTGTAAGATCCGATATTGCTTCTGGTTATTTGGCAAAATTGCCAAAATTGCATAAGAATAACAAAACACTCTGCAGGTGGAAATTAATATAAAGGTACACCCGAGTTAGCGCCTTTGTAGCTTTGTTTACTATTGTATGCATAAGAGACTTGTAGTATATTGAGGACAATTCTGTTGTTGTATTCAAAATGCCACGAGGAAAACGTATTTCAGAAGAAGAGAAAGGAAACATTCGTATGTATAAAGATACAGGACTCTCCAACCGTGATATTGGCAAGAAATTAGGGCGATCGAGTTGTGTTATTGTTAATTCTGTGAAGCTGAGTGAACAGTATGACAGAAACAGTAATTATGACCCATATGAAAACTCTCACAAGGCACCCAAATATTAATTTTGCGAAAAACAAAATGCCATCTGATGTACTAACGAATAATTTTTTGAGCAAAAAGTAATTTAATTAAATAACCAATACATCACAGCAATGAACAAATACACTCGAACTTCTACAGTGTACATCAGGCTCTAGCACCATCATGAGCTCCAGAATTAGCCAGACACCTTCCCGAGTATCTATGCTCTGAGTATACGCAGCTAGATAGAGTAGTTCAGATATCGTAGAAACCATATGCAGGTTGCTTGGTCGTTGTTCTTGTACATCGTCGTCAAACAATGAGATTTTCGTCCTTAGCTTCGTAGTAGCTTACTTTCTGATACGAGGAGAACGATGCATCGGCGTTAACGCAAATATTCGTTTCGAGAGAGTTACATGGATTAAACAAAAGTTGATTGATACGAGTTTATTTATAGGAATGGAAAAGCGATAAAGGCAAAGCAGGTGATCCGAGAACATTCTTGCTAATATTCTGCTCTGAAATACATTTCTAGCTTCAAATTCTTCTTGAAATTAAATGCCTATAATCAGGAAACAGTAAAATGTCTTTTTGGCTGTCCGGGTTGACTGTCGAGCCGCGGAAGTTTACGTTTACATTTAACAGTAAAACATGTATTTGATGTATGGAGGAAAAGTAAAATATGCACAGGTTTTCTGATCTGAATCTTGGTTTCCGAATATACCGGATGGGACGTGGGGATTGATTGAGTGATGTTTCTGGATACGTCAACTGTTATTGTCTTCAGTCCTGTTAGGTAGTGATCGTTTTATCCGAGAGTGTGGCACTGTTTTTCCCTCGGTGGACGACAAGACATTTGGTACCGACATAATTCAAGTCGGCTAACGGGGAATTCCCTCGCCAGTTATCTCCCCTCAGTAAGGAACCGCCGCAGCCATGCTCTATGCCCTCGACTTCTACATGCGTGGTAGTGTAGTACATGAAAGTTTGTGTATGAGAAAGGGGAGACCTTCGGGGAAGGAAGCACAGACCACGCGCGACCCGTTTCCCCGTTTGTGGAGGTACGGCCCCGGCATTCCCCTGGTACTGATTGAAAAAACACGGAAACTACCTATTAGAGACCGGAAGCGGTAGCTCAGTGCATAAGCTTATGTCACAGCGACTCTGACCGGGAGGTCCTAGGTTCAAGTCCTGACGGTGGCAGGATTTTCGACACTAGCTTTTCAGCTAGCTCGAATTCTGTCGCTGTCTTGGGGAGAATTCTAGCGGTCGGTCGCTCTGATCGGTAGTTTTCCGTGGTTTCTTCCATCAACACCAGGCGAATGCCCGAGCAGTACCCTACCAAACGGGCCACGGACCGCACGCGATCTTTCCTTCCTCTTACACACACTTCCACTAACATGCACTACACTACCACATATCCCAGGAGACCGGTTGGGAGCTTAGAACTTGTTCCGGTTGGGGCGGTGCCCCGCTAGTGGGAGAGTCCTGGTTAGGAGGAAACCCCACTAGCCGACTCGGCGCCGGATCTCGCGGATCCCGCCGGATCCAGCGGGAGGAGATCGCTGCGATCTCCCGAGAAAAAGCATGCACTACACTTACGGTGCTAATGACGAAAGCAGTTGATGCGTCCGGAAACACGAAAAAATCAATCAAAATCTATTAGAGAAAGTGCCTGCTAGAATTCTCCACCCCAACAGCTGAATTCGCCCTAGCTACGTAGCTAGTGTCGAAAATCTACCACCGTCGAGACTCAAATCGTAGGATCTCCCGGTCAGAGTCGCTGCAGAGTCAGCGGCAATACTGACTCTGAGCTAAACTCAGTGAGTATCAATATCAGGCGCATTACGTAGGTAATTTGTTATTCGTATCTTTTAATTAGAGACAATCGTTGGATAAATTAAAATCACAAACACATCACCTAGAATTACACATATAATGGCTGGGTATCACTGTGGCCCCGTCTACAACAGTCTGCACACCTCAAACACCTACGTCTTCCAACCACAGATGTTCTTGAAACAATTTTTCATATAACACATCTATCCATTAAATATGATATGCATAATTGATTTCCCTTAAAATGTTGACATGAATTGTATTTGAGGAAGCGATAAACCTTAAAGCGAAACTTAGTACAATTAGCAAAAACGTTTTAATGGAATCCAAATATATGTGTGATTTCAAGTAATGTGTTTCTGATTTAATTTATCTAATGATTGTCTTTAATTAAATGATACGAATAATAAATAACAACAAAACAGACAATTAGTAAACGTTAATACTTTGGTAATTTCTCTCATAAGCATTGGTCATATTATATTTCGGGGTGTGGCGGTGTTTTTCCCTCGCTGGAACGTGAAATCCGGCGTCGACCTCCAAGTCGAGTTGTGGGATCTCCCTTCCAAGAATCTCACAAAGTGGCACCGCTCCATCCACGACCAGCTTTAAGCTCTCGACGCGCCTCCAGACATGTGTGATGGCGAAATGTGTATTAAGAGTGCGCAAGGGAAAATGCAGAAGAAAACATTGCGCGGGGTCCGTGGCCCGTTCGTTAGGGTCCTTCTTCAGCATTTGCCTGGTATTTATAGGAGAAACGCGGAAAACTACCGAGCAGAACAGCCGGCCGCTAAAAATCTCCTCTAGACAGTGATCGAGTTCACTCGACCAAGATAACTTATGTCGAAAATCCACCACTGTCGGAACTCGAACCCTAGGACTTCCCGGTCAACGATGCAGACGCAACGGTATTGAGCTATCGCAGCCTGTCGGACGGGATAAGCGCGCTGTCGGGTGTGGTCGGAGACCCCTTTCCCCGCACTCCCCCTGACGCCCTCGCGCGCTCTACCAGATGCAGCCCCTGGGGTGGGACTGCCTGCGGAACACTGCCTGAGTCTGGGTTACCGATTTAATCCGAGGAAATAATCCCATCGATTAGTCGCTTGGAATGTATCGAACACTAGCAGATAAGCAGAAACGGTGTCCACGGAACAGTCACCGAGGTCGATGAGAATCCAGCTCTGCCGACCCGCGTAGCGGGGATTTTCCTCATTTCCCGGAAATTTGAGTTCGAGTCCTGACGGCGCGCGGCAGGATTTTCGAGACTAGCTTTTCAGCTAGGTCGAATCCAGTCGCTGTCTGGAGAAGATTTCTAGCGGCCGGCTGCTCTGATCGGTAGTTTTCCGTGGTTTCTCCGATCAACACCAGGCGAATGCCAGAGCAGTACCCTACCAAACGGGCCACGGACCGCGCGCGATCTTTCCTTCCTCTTCCTTGTCATATCATCCCCCTTACACACACACTTACACTAACATGCACTACACTACCACATATTCCGGGAGACCGGTCGGGAGCTTAGAGCTTGTCCCGGCTGGGGCGGTGGGCGGTGGGAGAGTCCTGTTTAGGGGGAAACCCCACTAGCCGACGGTAGGTCGGCGCCGGATCTCGCCATCCAGAGGGGGAAGACAACCGCCATCTCCTGAGAAAACATGCACTACACTAACGGGACTAATGACCAAAGCAGTTGACGGGCCCGGAAACACGAAAAATACAAACCAAACCAAACCAAACCGGAAAACTGAGCGAAAGCGCTGTGAGGTAGTCTGCGTTTGAAAGCGTCCCTTCGCCTTCCTGACTCGTGTGGCTTGCAGAGAGAATTCAATCACACAGGCATGTCGCTGTTGCTTCAAACGCACGTTTACACAAAGGAACACTTAAAAATGGTGACCTCGTCCACATATAGTATATTCAAAGAAAAATGCTTAATTGAAGGATCGGGATACCCCGGATGCTCTGATCTCTCTGGAAAATGAAATTCTTTCGGATTAGTATATTTTCATGCCCACTTTGCTCGCCTATGTGACATATCCATTTCAATAGTTATTAATACTTTTTTGTAAACTATAATTCACTTATACTTTTAGGAGCATCGTTTTTTACTTAAAAACTGAATGTTTAAAATGCGCTCTTGTTAGTCGTCGACTCTGATGATTTTCTCAAAATAGGTCGTGTTTTATCCTTTAGCAATTGCTTACTATTCTGTAACTTCAACTTATTTTCACTTCCCAGAAATCGAATGCAGGAATCCTGTTCCAGAAAATGCGACCATTTGCCTTAGTTTTTATACTGTAGTTACAGTCGCCACTCTAACTGCCAGTTCTGCGTTCATATTCAAGAAATCGAGAATTAGGGGTCATGTTAGCAAACTTTATGATATTTGTCAGTTTTGGCGGAGCAATTACAAAACAATGACTGCGAGAAATTCGCTACGTGTCTGACTCAGATATCATTGATTTTTTTTTTTTTCAATATTACCGCGATTTCCACATGTTCAAATTGCTGCGAATAGAACACAAAACTATTCTAGAACTTTAAATGATATTTTGGAAGGATACATACATCTTTCTTTGTAAAAATCGTTCGGTTTTACAAGAAAGAAATACAGCAAATAAAACAGAAATGAATGGAAGTCAAAAACTATTTTAGTTCATCGAAGTTCAACTTGCCACAGTCTGCCACACGTGGGTCACAAACCAGCTGGCGTGGTGCGACACCGCGCTAGCCACAGGAATCCAGCTGCCATGCGGTGAGGGAATTTATGTTCCCACATACCGGACGCTTTCCAGCAAAGAGATGCACGAATACTACCTTTCAAAATGTTCACCGATTCATTTCGGAGAGGGAACCAGAAATATTTTTCATTGTGCTTTTTATTTCCTTTGAACAAAAAGCGTTATTAGTTTGGAAAAATGGCCTTTCTGTTCGTTAAGAGACTAGACTGCAAAGAAGAAAGGCAAGAAATTACTCACAATGCAAAAATACTGTTCACTTTAATTCATACATTTATTTTATACATACTTTTTCATCACTTTTAATTTTTATATCACTACTCAGTGAGTATTTCAGTTTATTGATTGATTGATACTGATTATGGGCGCGCCAACTTCTATTGTAATTAATCCCGTCAGTGTAGTGCGTGTTTTTCATCGGAAGGTGGCGGTGGTCTTCCTCCTCTGGATGCCCAGATCCGGCGCCGACCTATCGTCGGCTAAAGGGGTTTTCCCCAAAAGGTATCTCCCGTCATCGGAGCACCGATTCCGCCGGGACAAGTTCTAAGTCCCCGACCGGTCTCCCGGCGTGTGTGGTAGTGTAAGTGTGTGTAAGGAGTGAGAATAGGACAAGGAAGAAGAAGTATAGATCGTGCGCGGTCCGTGGTCCGTTTGTTAGGATACTGCTCTGGCATTCGCCTGGTGTTGATCGGACAAACCACGGAAAATACCGATCAGAGCAGCCAAATGCTAGATTTCCCCTCCAGACAGCGACTGAATTCGGCCTAGCTGAAAACCTACTGTTGAAAATCCTACCGCCGTCGGGACTCGAACTTACGACCTCGTGGGCAGAGGCGCTGCACTTACATCAGTTAATGCACTGAGCCACCCACTCAGCTACCGCTCCCACTTGGCTTCCTTTCCTTACTATGTTCCTAAAATATGTCTTGTCTAGAAAACGTTATTCTGCGTTTTATTTCGTTGAATTTAAGGTGGCATTTTTTTAATGAACAGAGAAATTTTTATTATTCCTGTAAATACAAAGTAATGAAGGGTCAGGCTCGGAAAAATACATTCTTTGGCTTTTGGTATCGGATGCGTTTTGATATTCAAAAGGAGGTGTCGTTTTACCTGCGACCGAGAGAAATTATTTGTTGTAACTGATGAATGTTCGCCGTGCGTGGGCTTTCATTAAACGACGTATGCAATTCCAACGTCGCTGTGCACCTATCTGTCTCTGGGTTTTACATCGACGTGACGGTATTTCATTAAGTTACAACTAACAGAAATGAGTATATTAGGCTCTAAAGCTCTATTTTATACCTTACTTTAAACGCGCACAGTACCAAAAAATCATTCTTTTATTTCATTAATTAAGAAAATCAGTAAAAACGTGGGATAAAAGCACATTTATTATTCAGTGGCAAGGTAAATGATTATTACAAATTCCGTGCTTCGCAACGAGACGTGTCAACAACGCCAAATCAATATTAAAGACTTTAAAAAAGCCGCAGTAAACGGAATTTTTTCGAACGTTTACAATCTACATGCTCAATGTGTGAACTACACATGATACTTCAAGGTGCGAAGGTAATGCATGTAAATGAAATTTCTATGCATTGGCACAACATGGTTTTAAATGATTTTCTTCCCAAGGATTTATGGAAGTGAGAGTAATAAGTAGGCTTGCCAATGTCAATGTAGTATAAATGTCAATGGAAAAAGGGAAAAAGTAAAATTCATTTCAAAAACTGAAAAGTGGTACTGATTTTGATCTGAAACCTACTCGTCGGGAACCGGATCTGCATAAAAAACTCCTTGATATGCATCCGAAAGTAAAAATTGAGACTTATATCCATCGACTATGTTTGATCTGTAGTTTTCCTCAGTTTTTGTGATCAACACCAGGCCAATGCCGGAGATCTCTCCTTCCTCTTCCTTGTCCTATTCTCACCCCTTACTTTCACACACTTACAGTGACATCCACTTCACTATCTCAAATGCCGGGAGATCGCCTGGAACTTGGAGTTTGTCCCAACTGGGGCGGTGCCCCGGTGCTGGGAGATACCTGGTTAGGGAAGACCCCGATAGCCGACGTTAAGTCGGTACCGGATCTCATCATTCAGCGTGGGAAGAATACCGCCCCTGGGGTACAGGATGCACCACACTTACGGGACTAATCACCTTAGCTGACCCATCCGCAATCACTAATCAATCAATCATTGTTCATGTTCGTTGAATTGAATCTGATCCTTCGTCCATTGACTACGCCAATTGCCTCATCGACGTCGATTCCTCATTGAGCAATATGGTCATGCCTCACAGGAAAAAATAAGACGTTCCCAAGGAGGTAGTATATACCCCTAAATTGCGACATGAACATTGAATTCATATCGTTTGTTCATGGTTTGATAATTTAACACACCCACAAATCATCAATTGATTGTCGAATCATTGTATCCATTACATGAACGGGAGGTCGTGCAGAACCAGGAAATCTTTTGAAAGCTAAGCACACCTTTAAGGAAAAATATTTTGAAACGACAGAAAAAATATATTTTACATGAAACTACTTCACGCAAATGTTAAAAAATGTTATGAAACTAAAATATTTCTTTCAACATAACATATCATGCCATCACAACATGTGTAACTTACTCGTGTCCTACGTTTCCTAAAACTTATTGTCTACAATACTTCCACAGATTTGGCCGCTCAGGCAGTCGGATTCCTCCCCTTGTCCCATCGAGAGCGAGCAGGACAATTCACACAACACGCACATACGCTCTTACGCTCACTTCTTACAAACACACACAATCTCACCGCTCTTACACAAACTTCTACACGCACACTCACATACATACATACATACACACACACACACACACACACACACACACACACACACTGTACTGATATTTGACGGCGGCGGTGAGCAAGTTATTTGAGAGCGTAAAAGTCTCCGGCAGCTCGCTAAGTGAACAAAAAGAAATGAAATGAAGCATTTTTATTCTGCATTTTAACTGGTTTAATTGATGCATAGCATAGTTTAAGTAGTACATCAATTGTTTTTATTATGAATGTATCAGCTTGTAAGGCAGTTTGATTTATGGCGTGTGAATGTGGTTCATTTGTATATGTATTTCCGTTGAATATAAGGGTTGAAATAAATCAACGTATTATAATAATTGAAGTACAGCATGAACATATACATATATAATACATAAAAACAATTATTACAAGTACGCATTAAAATAGAATATTGATCAATTCGTAATACAAATGTCATAAATGGAATTAGTATTTTAAAATTATTTAATTTTATTATTTTATATTTATTATGTACTAGCGGAATCCGGCAGACGTTCTGCCCTTTATCTTCCTCTCTCCCTCCCTCCGTCTCTCCCAGTCTCCCCCTCTCCCTCTCTCCTCGTCTCTCTCTCCGTCAATATACTACTGCATCTTGAGCATATTCTTGCATGTGATGAGGACTGCCTGTGTATGAAGATGGCAAAATTGTTAGCTTTCCAACGTTGGTTGTATTTTTTTGTATTGACGTTTTTGTTAATTAACTGTAAATGAGAACAGGTAATGTTTCATATGTGACTGCGGTTGTCGTTACCTAGTATGGAGAGTGTTCCCCTCGCTCCCGGCACATTGCGCGGCAGCTGGTACACAGCTGACCGTTAAAAAAGCTGTTTTCTCGCGGTCGTGGGTATGTCACTGACGCGGCATATAGATAAGTACAATCTTTGATGCGGGTTGTATATCGTGTCAAAATTTGAGCTCAATCGGTTCAAACGTTTTTGAAGCATACACAAACCAACATGTGTGTGTACATTATGATGCCATCTACATTTTAATCAACAGTTTGAGTACTGATAACGAGAGAAAATTTCAAATTGTGGTCAGATATGGTTCAAATTTACTTTCTTCAGAAACCAGTCATTCATAAATGTAAGGAGATCCGAACACACATTAAGATGAATGCAGAATTAAACAAACGTGGAAAGCGTATTCGAGGAAAATTTCTGTACAAATTTAATAAGTATGTTGCACAATAACATCGATATTGAAACTCCTGCATCAGAGTTTAATTAATTCTAATTGGATATCTGTGGGTACTTTCTAATATTTACTACATTCGCAGCAGCAAATTTACGACGTCTCTCTGAGCGTTACCAAATATTGAAAACGATAATTAACTTCTGATTTTAAATGATATCGGCTTTCGAAAGCGAAAAGGATTGACATAAATATATGAACTGATTTGATGCAGCTTCGGTGTCTTCCGCCAATATTCGTGCGTCATGTTACTCCCTTCGTGGATTCCGGAGTGTGTGCCTGCCGATTTGCCCACGAGCAAATCTGTTGCCCTTTGTTGTCCTTTCAGTTCGTGCCCGCCCCAGTCTACAAACTTTTCAATGGGCTCTGGTGGAGCTTGTCTGGCTCATCTACAGTAATTTTTCTCGGTTCCTCAAGAGCATACTTCACATATCTTATAATTGCATGCATTATTCGAATAAAATAATGTATTTAACAGATCATGCTTCTCATTTATTTCATCTTAAACTCGACATGTTTTATCTCTAACAATGATTATAATTTTTTATATTATTTTTAGAATTTGTCAGAATTTTTTATTATCTAGAGTTCAAAACAAGTTTTACTATAATTTTTCAGTATCATTTGCATCGTTCCTCAGTGTCAGTATTTTCAACCATGAATAAGAAATCTTCACGTCCTATCATTAAGATAGAAAACAGTGTAATTTGTACGTCATTCTCATTTGTTTTATCATATATTCAATATAATTTATCTCTGAATGAAGCAATTCTTTATAACTATTTTTGATTTTTTTAAATCCATTTCTCCAAACAATTTTACTGTCAATTTTCAGAATGAACATCTAAAGATGTCTATACATTAAACCCAGGAAAGTCATGCTATACCTTTGTTAACGAACGATAAATATTGCATGTTGAGAATTTTTTAGTTTTTTCATTGTCTATATTACTTTTCGAAATGTCTACTGCCGTATTTTTATTAATACAAACAATGATATTGGTTTTTGAAATTGACCAAACAACTAGAATATTGTCGTCATAAATCAGCTAACCTTGCTTTACAGAACGAGAGGTCTTTTGTTCACGGCGTTTTAAAAAACAAGGAATTCTAGGAAACTCATCATTACATTAGCCAGTGAGAGAATTCGTGAAATGATAGTTGTTAATAAGAATTTCGATATTGCTTTTAATTCAATTGGACGTACACAGGAAATTTCCAAAAAAGATGGATAAAGCCAACACACAATTAATATTTTTCCAGCTATGCAACGACAATATTTTCCCCTTTTGCATTCTAGGAAATGGTGTTGCCAGTTACGACTAATTTTCTGCTTGTCTATTTCAACAAATTGCCAAATGCAATATTGTTATGGTTGTTAGGGGAGTGAATTAAAAAAAATACCCTCAAAAACGTTCACTGTCGTTTGATAAAGCTGGGTATATTTTGTTCTTTATGCAGTTCATAATTACTCCGAGATAATGTGCAATGTGATCCAGGGGTACTTTATTGCTGCTACTTAGTTACATATATTGCTACTTATGGGGTAAGGCATGAATTAGAATGCGTCACTAAGCGTTCCTGCCGCTTGTCGGCTGAGTGGTACCGGGAGGGACTTTGTTGAGGACGAGGAGGGATGTTGGGGAGGAGGGTGCTGGGTTAAGTTGATGTTACCGTGCGTCACGCACCTGTGAGTCACCAGAGTGCGGATGCTGACGTGCAATTGAGAAGTGCCAAGAGAAGAGCACGTCAGCACAACAAAATATCAATAAACGAGCATTATTTAAGTGATTACGTACCCCATGAAATTCAGAACTTCAATCTAATAAAAGTGGCAGAAAAATTATTCAGGTTCGAAGCAAATGTATGAAACATTGATTTGGCTATGTTTTTTGTCACGTTCTGTTATTTTATTTATTTATTTTATTTATTTTACGTCAAACTAACAGTTAAAAACTGCGTATGACGTGCTATGGGGAAAAGTGAATTGTGTGCACATTTTCAAAATTCTGTGATCCCAACACTAAGTCATATACTACTTAAATTTTGAATTTTGAAAGGGAGAAAAAACAAAAACTCCCATGTAGTAAAATCTATTTTCAAGGATAAATAAGCAATAAATTTTGAATTTTGAAAGGGAGAAAAAAAACAAAAACTCTCATGTAGTAAAATCTATTTTCAAAAATTAATAAGCAATAATTTTTGAATTTTGAAAGGGAGAAAAAAAACAAAAAAACTCCCATGTAATAAAAGTGTAAATGCTCCCATGTAATATCTGTGCTAAAAGCTTTCTAAAAATATTTTATTTCTTTTCATTATACTTATTTAATATATTTTTATAATAATTTTGAAAATGTCGCTGAACTGTTGACCACATTTTCTACGTTTCAGGCCACTAGCATCATAAAAGACGGGTATTAAAGTATAAGGTTAGCAAAGAAATTGTTTTGGGAACCTACCATTTCCAGATATACCGTCTTTGTCTTGTGTTTTAAGGACCTGAATAATCATGAAAAGAGGTATGTGTCAAATAAATGCACCAGAAATACATCTATTAAGACTGTTCGCTGGCTACAAATTATTTTACTAAATACAATTTAAGAAAGTAATGAATATACCCGACAAGAATTAAAAATGGCATCAGTATATGAAAAGGTAATGAAGCATACATCAAATTACCTCCAGTATCTTCAAATAAATCCGGAATAAATGTCGTGTCTGATATAAAACTGCAATTCTGTAGTAGAACTTTCTACAGACGGCGAACAGTTCAACTGAAAAGTAAATGCTTGGTATCGGAACAGGTTCAAACTGAAATGTATACGTGATGGTCAAGGACACTTTCCACAATAATAGGACACATAAGAGCTTACTGGCGAAGCATTATGAGAGCATGTATGGTCAGCATCATATTTGGTTTGATTCACCCGGTCGATGCTGTAAATGATTTCGTATGAGTTCTTCTCTGAATGTTTTTGGATTCACATAACTCAGGAACAAAACACGATCAACACAAAAAATTCATTCTATGAAATTGGTATTGGCATGTAGGCACTGCGAAAGCGACTAATGATTACTCCAAAGCACCGTGCGTTGTGTTTGTTCACCAAGACTGTGTGGAGCCTCCCGCTCGGAAATTAAAATCGAACGCGCTTTTGCGTTTTATGAGTTTCTCCCTCGCAAAGCTCTTTGCGTATTCAATCGCCCCGTCGGAATTCAAAGTGAAACTGTGTGCCTCATTTCATAGCTATATATTTCTACAGGTAGGGTACTTCACATTCTGGGATATAAATTTATGCTAGACCATGAAACTCATTAGATACGAATTGCAAGAGGTCAAGAAACGTGCAGTCGACGCCGGGTACAGTGAACTTCTGGGAACTAACATATTTGGTTCACTATATCAAAGGTTCACTATACATGAGTAATAATTTTTTAAAACTTAGCTAGAAAATTGTGTCTCATACGTGTGTTTTTTGGTAACATTATTCATGAACAGTGTTATTTTCATTTTCTTTCATATTAGTCCTGATGATGGAAATAAAAGTTTCTGAAATGTTGGCAAACAACTAGTTGTAAAATTCTTCTGACCCCGTTAACCTGCCTGCATATATTTCATTTATTGTCGGTAAGAACTCTTCATAGATCATTGTTTTGTTTATAAATGATTTCACTATTTTCACTCTTGGTGGATATCGGGAGACGATCTAATGCTCGTGTTTTGCCATTCTGTTAGCTCATTAGACATTATTGGACTTCTCATTGTGGTATCTGAGGAAAAGAGCGACTACAAAACGTCTTTAGAGGTACTGATGTACGTATGTATTGATGAATATGAAGAGGAGGCAGATGAGATGCAGGGAAGACGTAAGTAAATACATTAAAGCCATCCACAAAAGTCCTACAATCTTTCCAGCAAAACAGAATGCATTGATTTTGGACTCTAAAGCAGTTGCTTACAATGTGAAATTGGAATAAAATGGAACTCTTAAAGCATCTCAAGTGCGCATCATAAGTTTCATGTTCAGGTAAACAGTAATTTCACAATTGTTCGGAAACTTTTTCTTTGACAGACTTTTACGGTATTCTGGAAAAATAAGAAGTAATAAAGGAAAGTAGTTGTCTGTCGCTGGAAATCGTAGACCGACACGAGTATCATCTGAATTAAGGAACTATTTTATAAACACTTTATATTTCGATCGTGTTAAATTTAACTCAGTTCAACAGAGTCGTTTCCACTGTGGGAAAGCAAATGCAGAAATACTAATACTCCGAGAAAAGTGGTTAGGGAAATCAAACAGTCTGGTCATATTCTACGCAGAGTAAATATCACTTTTGTAATTACAAACCGAACCAGAGAATGCAAATGGCAAGGACCAATACAAGAACGTCAAAATACCACACACAATCAGAGCAGCAATAACCAAACACGCACTCTAATACGTTGTGAAATGTAACCGCATGAAAACCACGGAGATATTAGATAGTGTTGGAAAATAATGATAATATAATGATATTCATTTATATTAAATATTTGCGCCCACATTTAATCATTATATTTTGTCTGTAAATGTGAATTTAGTACAGTTAAAAAGAAAACAAGCACATAATGAAAATCCAATTTTACATTCGAATGTATCAGTGCAATTGTTGAATCAAATTTTAATTGCATGCAGTTGGGATCGATAAGTAATAGCGACTTTTGCCGGCATGCATGTCTCACCATATCAGTTCGACGTTTTAGTTTTGTACTAGTTAGTACTTTTAAGAACTGGTGGAAGGGTTCTAATATTCTTGTTTTAGGCCAAATGAGTCACAGTGATATCCAATTAAGATTAATTTTGAAATAAAAACATTTATTAATGGTAGATAACTATTATTATTTTGATTACTTGATAAGGGATCAAGACATGCAAATCGTATAAGTATGTCGTATCATTTATGAACTCTGAAAATAATGTTGGTCATGGTGGTTTTATTAATTATTTATTTTTGTATGCGCGATAGGGAAAAAGTAAAACCACGTTACATTTGTTATTTACGTCACATTACGTTATGTCGAAAAAAAGTCAAAAAGTTTGCACAACACACATATGGCAAAATAAAAAAAACGTAAACAACAAAAAAAACTTCCAAAGAACCAATCGAATAAAAATCTGTGAAAGTTTTTATAAATGTTAGTGGTTTAGATAACTTTTCTGTTCTTCTTAGTTCGTTAGTATCAAAATGACCCAAGTAAAAAAAATACCAGATGTGCAGCAATGTCGTGCGTAGTTGTGTTACGAAACGACGACGAAATATATGCTATTTATTTTAGTTTGTTATCAGGAAGCATTGGGCGAAGTCATATAGCAACTCGAGTCAAAAAAAAACCTAGCGCAGTCTTTAAAATTTAGCCAATAAATCAAACTTCCTAGCTCGTGAGTGCGTTACAAACATTTTTACAGGCAAAAATGCGAAAAGCTAAACGCTTCAGTTACGTGTAGTTTGAATCGTTGAAGAAAGTTGAACATTACATGAATCGGAACGATTGAAATGGTCACCATCTAGAAACAGAACAATCCATTAAAAATATTTCAATGTATGTTATTTTCAATGACTTCCAGAACATTCACACCAATTTAAAGAAAGTGAAATCACTAGATTGGTGGGGTCTGCGTATTAAACGAATGTACTTCAGACAAACAAAATGCCGAACGGTTGAGTTGATGTTTAGAAACCATGATTATTTTGTTCCTTAGTATTTTGTGTATATAGTATTAACATTAAATGTTGTAGGTAATTGAAAATATTTTTCACATTTTAAAAAAATGTAGTACCTATAGGGTTTCACTACTGATCACTTTTCCTTTGGAAGTTTTACTGAGATTAACATTTTCAAGAATTACGATACACGTTCTCGCTTTCTATTGAACATAGTTCTGAAATTTGCAGTCATTAAAAATTTACTGTTAATAAGCTATTAGACAATTATTAAAAACTTATAGTCATTATTGTGTGTAGTGTATCATAAAGAATTAAAAAATAAACGAAATATTTTGTGATAAAATCAGAATATTCGTGCATATTTTTAAAATAAATTGTTATAATGTGTATTACTTATCTTCAATTGCAACTCTTTGTACTTTTCCGTAGAAAGTGCACTTTTCTCTGTAAAGTTGCAGTAAAAACGGTGATTTTTTGACATCACTGATTGTGGGTTCTTGATACCGAAAGTTGGATAATTCATGCTTAGATTACTTTGTCTACAATCATAATCCATGCTCTGCAAGTTTTTGAATTATTTTACAACGCGTATCTGTTTATATCTATAACTCTACGACACACAGAGATACAAGCATCCGCAGGTAAAGGTACACACTGTCTCTGAGTCCGTCTGTGCTCCTCTTCCGCCTGTTAACCACTTTAAAAGGTTAATAAAATACATAATACGTAGGCAGTCATTCAAGAATATACGTACGCAATTAGTAGAAAGGTGCACAAGCGTGACAGTAGTGAAAACGAGCGAAGAGGGGTTCATGGGAGAGAAACACACTTATTGCATTTGTTTGGGTATATTTATTAACTTCAAAATCAAGTGGATATTAAATTAATCAGTGATATATCTCATAGCGAATGATTACATTTGTATACTCTACGTGATTTTACTCATGTAAGGAAATTATCTTGTGTAACTCAGCAAATGAGAAGTAGGGGAGGATTGAAAATAAAGCATTTAATTCATCAGTAAGAACTACAAAATGTCACAAAGGAGTTTTGAATTACCTAAAATAATGCGTATGTATTCTTTAACAACCACCAACATTAGTAGAATGGAAGGGCATATTTTAAGCTTACAAGCGAAAATATAATGCATATGGCGCTAAATATATTTAGGAGAAGAAAACATCAAGGAATGGATAAGTCCAAAAATTAAATCAAGGAACGAATTACGTCTTTCATGTAACTTAAACATAGCTTCTCTACTATCCAGGTGTGCTGCAATCTACCAGATCTCCCAACGGGAAAGTTTCCGACAGAGAGTTCAAGAAAATACATTAGGTACTAATGACTACATGATACTAATGACT
Organism: Teleogryllus oceanicus; assembly: GCA_964035755.1. NCBI lineage: Eukaryota > Metazoa > Arthropoda > Insecta > Orthoptera > Gryllidae > Teleogryllus > Teleogryllus oceanicus. Next base: position 109,254,276 of record CAXIVR010000001.1, read on the forward strand.
ACGTGGAGCGGACCCTTGTAGCTAATTAGTTGTCCCCTGAGAACACTGAGCGGAGATTCCCTTTCGGAGGTAAGAGATGAAGGAACGTGAAAGACAAGGACGGGGAACACTCGCGTTTAATTTTTGAGAGGCAAGTCACATTAATATTTTTTCGTTTGAAAGAAGAGATATTCGAAAGTATAGGAAAGGCGCGACTATTCTTAGAGACAATTCTTCGTTTTGTGGGCCGCGATGAGAGTTTATTCGGGAAATTAAAGGAGAAGTAACATCTTCCTAACAGTCTGATTAGATTGAAAGGAAAGTTTATTAATACATTTGGCAAAACTGTGCTGTTATAATTTTTTTTCATTTGTTTCTCTTCTAATATCTATTTACTTTACTAAAGAGCCTCTGGGATGGCTCATGGGCAGCGTGCTAGCTTCCCGTGCTGTGGTCCTGGTTTCCCTTCCCGGTCGAGGCAAAAATAGAATTGTAGCTTTCCTTTCAAATCTTATCTGTTTCTGTAGCTGTGTGACGAAGAAAAGCTCAAGCAGGCGGATCTTGCTAGTTACGGTGAAGAAAATACGTCACGCTCGCCTCATGTCGCTCTTACCCCCAAGCATGGGAATTTAACTAGGCCTAGGCATGGGGGACACCGGTAGCTGGCCGGCGAAGTCGGACTACCAACCCAATAACGCCAAATAAGTATATACTTTACTAAAAAAAAGTAAGAGTGTGAGGAACACTAATTAAACGGTCCAACGGTTTGAAAATCTCTCGTCTACCAACAAAATTCCAATTGCGGGAAGTCTTTATACTCTGAATATCACTGGTATATTAATTTTATTTGACACACATTATGAAAATATTAATATAATTCTAGTTTTACTAGAGTTCCTGAATTTTAAATCCAGCATCATAGAGCATTCTATTGTAAATATTTAATACCCTGATAACAAAATAAAAACTTGAGAGAAATCATATTAAGCAACTTAACAGCATCAATATTCATCATAAATTTTTATCGTCAAAAACCGTATTTAACGTACAGGGAGATCTTAAATATGAAAAGCATGTATGTCGACGTTTCTGACATGACCATCAGAATATGACTATATCACACATGTGAGTATGTTGTATAATTTATAAACTGAACATGAATAATAAAATGAATATGAATAATGAACATGAATAATAAACGAATAATAAACGTGTTTGAGTTGCTGTTTTCTTTCAGTTCTAATTCAGTAAAGTGTCTTTACATTCTTATGACAAAGCATGGACACAATTTTTTATTTTACGTCTGAGAGTTTACATAAAACAATCTTGTTTCGAAGCATGCCGGGGAACGAAACTGATACTGAGGCTATTATGGAACATTGGACACTATTTCATTTAATTTGCTTACTTTTGTAGCACTGACTGCGATGCTCATCTGTGAGCATTTGCGCATACTTGCTTGTGTAACGTTCTCGTCGTCATTAATCACTATCAATTCATGGCGTTCTATAACTTCACTGTTAGAACGGAATTGTGAAACACATTCATAGAAAGTGTTGAACACCGACCCAGTCTAAGCAACCTGCCTCACGTTTCGAATTGAATCGGATAATGGGTTTGAGGAGAGGCTCGTAAACTGATACGCGATCGACGGGCAATATGAGTGCAACCAGCTGGTAATACAGGAAACCAGTTACCCGCGTTATTGAGCTCATAAATCAAAAGCTGTAAAAAGGAAACAAAAACTACAAATATCTGGAAGAGCCTATAGAACGGCAACAGATATAGCGGCAATCTACTCTCGGGGGACGACCATTGTTCTTTTCCGGTTAACCGGAAACCTGGCCGTGATTGTGTTCGCGAGGACATGAGCCCGGGATACAAACGAAATTAACGAGCTTTGTCAGCACACGGATTTGTTGAGCGGCGCTCCGCAGTTCCCGGTGCGGCCGCCGGGCCGTGAGCGATAGCCGGGGCACGGCGTGTCACCCCGTGCGGCCCCTCACGTGACGCTCCCTGCACCCCTCAACCCCCTCCACACTCCGTCCCGCTGCCCACCCCAACCGCCCCGCTCTCTCTCTCACGGCTCGCGGAGCTACAGGGTAAAAATTAGCAGCTCTTTCATTAAATTAGCATCATATTTCTGCTTCCGATCCCGTAGGATGGAAGGTTACCGTGTTCCCCTGCCGATGCTGCCCCACGACTCTTGTAAATTTCAGATGGCTGGTCCGTTCCTGCAAAAATTCAGAGGGTGGTAATTACCTTGTTCGACCATCAGATTTTACGGACTTTCCCACCGCTGCGGGAACGTAGTGAGCTGCATTGCGCGCTGTACACGCTAGCTCCGTTCTCTTTGCACAATTGATGTTTGCACGAAACATGTAGACGGTTCTCGTTACATTTTGTACAACAAATGCTGGTTGTTTTACATGACATTTACGGAAAATAAGGTCATAATACAGGTCAGCTTTGATAAATGAATGTACGGCGCATTAATATTAATTTTTGACTATCATATTAACAAATAAGGAGCTTGAAAAAGAGTAGTCAACATCTGTGAATATTTTAGTAATAAAAATTAAAATCAAAATGATGAAAAGATGAAAAAGACACAACATCCCGTTTGAAAATGAAAGGAGACTAAATCATTCTTTGTCAAAAAATTGACGGAAAACATGTGGCTGTTCGAAAATCATCTTCTTATTTGTCCTTGATGCACGATATGTAACCTATCACCTTGAACTACTTAAAAACGGGCAATTTCATGCCCGCCATATACTTCTGGAAGAGAGCTAATAGGGCGGCCTTTGATGACTCAAGCTATCGACACCATTGGGAATATTGTTAACCAACTCAATACCTGGTATTTATTGTTCTTTTACATGGAAAATTAAGGATACATGGTTATTCAATATCTACGAAATCCAAATTATCTTTCCCACTTTGCGTCATTTAATCATGAAAAACTGTCTAAAATGATAATAACATATTGTACACAGACAATACGTTTTGACTCGTAATTCAGTTTTGTAAACAAAACATAAAATAGATTCTTTCTGTGAAAAATATTATAAAACTTTAGAAAGTCGACGAAATTGATAAGTTTAATTGTATTTTCTGTTTATTTTTAATATGAAACTGAAAAGCGAACGTCGATGGTACTTAGAAACTTTATTCAAATAACAGAAATTTCTGCCATTTAAATCAACGTCAGAGACAATGTCTAAGGACAAAAGCATAAAGATCTCCCGCCTATTGGTCGCTTGGTTGTCTGAACGGCGCCGCCGTGGCGACTCAACCAAAGACGCAAAGTAAACAAGTTCAATTGAGCCGCAACTCTTGAATCACCAACAGTAGTGAAGGGTTCTCTAATGGACTGGACGGCATAATAATTACATTGTGGTGCTTGAGTATCTCAGAGTAAAATGGTGGAATTGAGTAAACGAGGCAGTTCCCAGTGGCTTTTAGGAGTTGCGACGGAGCAAATAGCTTATCTCAAGAGACATCCCCAGCGTATTGAGATAATGTCTCTTTTATAGAACTAATGGCGTCCTTCCCAACGTACTAAATCGTCAGAAGCGACTATCTCACTATGTATTTTCTAAATATAATAGTGGTCTACAGCAGCCAGATTGCTGCTGAAAGAAACATATAAAATTATTTCCATAATAGTAGCAAGCTTACTGCCCAAGAACGACAAGTGAAATATTCTCGTGTACACTGTAATAAATTAAATATTTTAATAGAAACAATATGTTCTAATACTCACAATGATACAGTACTGTGTACACAGACACAGAATACAACAGTTCTTTGCATACCGAAAATGTAACAAAATGTTGCTGTTCCATAACGCATCACGTGAATTGCGAATATTTAATGGCGGGAGGGCTCTCTATAGGAGCCTAGCTGTCGTATGACGTCAGTTGTGTCGTAAGTTTAAGCAGTGGCACATTGAGCATGATAATTCAATCGGTGCGCGAAGAATGATAATAGGTGGAATAACAATAAAACAGTTGCTTTTTCATTCAAAATCAATACTGTTTAATTGTCTTTTCAATTTTTTCGAGTTCCTGGATATCTAAGCAAACCATACACATCTCTCACATGGTCAGAGGTTGAATAGATTTCATTCAATTTCTGTGCGTATTGGAAATCAATAACATACATTTTAGAATCAAGAGTAGGAATACCCTATTGTCAAGCAACAATTGTTTGCAAAGTGGCTCTCTTCATTTAACTTTCAAATTCGTTGTTTTGGTTAGGGACTTTTTCCGCACGAAATCAGGTCCTTCTACTGTCCGATGCATGCATGTTGAACTACATAAAAGATACACTTGCAAGTTACTGGAATGAGGGGATCAGCAGAACGCCTCTTTCGGTCATGTAAAGTCTGCCGAAGGAAATTTCTGAATTTCAAATGTCTATCTGTGAAACATCCAAGTTCTACTTTGCAGGCAGCATGGAATTTCTTGGAGACCAGGAGAGCCGGCGGATCCTGGTCCGTAACAAGTTTTAGTTGTGTCTATTACTACGCAATCCCACAGCACGAACCGACGGAAATTATTCTTTATTATAATTCCAGTACCTTCTTGGTATACTTGAGATGAATAACTTGATTGACGGGTGAAGATGCCGATATGATATAAAAGATGGAGGAGCAATGTTGAAAACAGACGTAGAGGGAACGGAAAACCTCCAGAAAATCTGCCGCAAAAGTTCCACATTGACCGACCGGGATATGAATCCCGGCCTTCAAAGCGGAAAGAGAGCGGTCTGACCTCTATGAGAAATTTTTACCTATATCACACGTTCGAGTCTTTTGAGGAGGTGACTTAGGTGGTTGTGTGTACTTCGTCTCGAACGGTCTGAATTTACGCTCACATGGCCACCCACTGCAAACCTACATAAAGCCGACAAGGTGTTCATCAAAGATCAAGTGCAGCTGATAAGCATCGCGGTGAAAGAGAAATGGCGTGTAGCGGCCACGTACGCTGCATATTAATATTTTTATTGGAATTTCGATCCGGTAACCGCGCCCGCCGCAGGGCTGCGGGGATGGCCGCGTCCGCAGAGACGACAGTGAGAGGTGGCTCAAGGCAACAGTTAATATCACTGCAATGCCTCTGACTGATAGGTCCTAGGTTTCAGGTCGACGGTAAGGTTTTCCACACTAGCTAGATAGCTAGGTCGAATTCAGTCACTTCTGGAGGTGAATTCTAGCGGCCGGCTTCCCTGATCGATAGTTTTTCGTGGTTTCTCCAATCAATAGCAGACGAATGCCGAAGCAATAGCCTAACAAACGAGCCATAGACCGCGCGCCATGTTTCCTTCCCCTTCCTTGGCCTATCCTCACCCCTTACTTACACTTACATTGACAGGCACTACACTACCGCACATGGCGGAATACTGCCCTCGTGATAAAACGAGCACTACACTTATGGGAATAATGAGTGTAACAATTGTCGCACCCGAAATAATCATTCAACCAGGCATTCGAGTTCGCCTACAGCAGGCATGTCAAGGTCACGGGCAATGTAACAAGTTTACTAGAGCTCGTGAGCATTGCGTCCAGAGAAATTGTTCCCCTATTTAAAAGAAAGGATTCTACAAGTTGTCCTGGAGTGGATACGTATTGGATACCTGGTCCATGACGGTCTTTGTGAGAAGTTGGCAGTTATTGTCACATATTTAAGGCAAAAGAAGATCTTTTTAAATGACATACAGCAGCTCGATTTCAAATTCTCAATTGAAAGTAAAATTTAGAAATAATGAATAAAAAGTATCTTTATTTTGTAATCATGTTTACTTAAGAGTGATATAAAAGCATGAAATTTCTACGTTCAGGTTAGGTTTAACACACACATATTCTTGTCTGTATAAAGCGTTGTCCGTCCGTAAGTGAGCATTATTAACTTATACATACTTGTTAATTTATTCCGCATTATTGCTAAATACAATAAATAACTGAATGATTTAATAACACGAAAACGAAACTAAGGAAATAATTCGCCATTCAAACACATTCCTGTCACTTAGCAAAGATGTTAATATCAAGGAGAATTTAGTAAGAAAATAAACATCAAATTGTAATAAGTAATGAAGAATATATACATAATATAATTCGCAGTTATTTGATATTACAAATATCTGGAAAACACATTTTCGTATGAAGCCACCATTCACCGCCTCGCGCTGCTTCAGCTTACGCATGTACACCCCTTTCTGAATTTTAAGGGGAAACGAGTGCGGTGTCAGGGGAAGTTGCCCGTGCCCATAGGGGAGCCAGGCTCCCCAGGCGAACAAGTAGCTCGTGCGGGCTTCGTCCACTTCGTTCTCTCGTTGGATAAAGCATACTCACATTTTGAGTATTAAATAAAGTGTTATTATTTTTCTTGCATAGGCGTACCTTATTGTCTTCGTAGTATAATGAGGGTGGGCAGTATTTTAACAAATGTATGATATGCTTTTCAATTTTGCTGGATTATGAGCCCTTGCTGGCAAAAATCCGGTGCATAGTTGTTTTTTTTTTGTGTTATTTAGATCCAATTAACATCTAGGTCTTTAGCGATCACTATTGATGTTAATGTTATGGTAACTGTTAAGATGAAACGATAGGATGATGATAAAGGTGAAAGGACGAACACAAATACAACCACGCCTGAGCCGGGTCGCGGGTCACCGAAGGGGTCACCTGATAGAGTTTATAGTTTATAGATCTATAGCGATTTTTATAAACTAGCCTCAAGGCCCGTCTTCACAGTGGCATTATGTCACTGCATTTCGGGTCTTTCTCTGTCATACCGTAAGATGTCGCATGATCGCGACCGTATGAAGCACTGCTTGATTATGAGACATCTAGTTGCACGACCGAAAAAGACGCGAAGTGCTGTGACATAATGCCACAGTGAAGACAGGCCTTGAGAGCTTTATAAAAATCGCACTATAAACTCATGCAATTTTGAGTTTGTTCAAGGCACCGCTGAAATCAAAATATATTTAAATTTAATGAATAGTACATCGTAATTCCACCAGGGCGCAGCCCTGAAGAAGCTAGCCGGCAAGCGACATGACACGAAATTCTATGAAGACGGTATGAATTCTTGGAAGCGGAAGAGGTTTTTTTTTGTAACGCATATCCAGGTTAGTTGTTGAAAACGACTGTGGAAAAGACGTTTCTCATAGTGCCAAGAGTGTGTCATTCGTTATAGAAATCAGTGCATTATTGACAATCGTAGCCCGCGACATAGTATCCTTGTATATTGTCACCGCGTGACCAAACGGTAGTTGAGGCAACGATATCAGCTGGTTATGTTTCCACTGGGAAATTGAAAAACCCGTATAGAAGTAAACGACAAGCAGGTGACATCAGATTATTTTTGATGTATTTCATGTGTGTAACAAGATTTTAATGCTTGTATGCGCTGACGTAATTGTTATATTCCAGGAAACATAATCTTTTTCACATAACTTACCATATTTTCAACACGCGCCTGCACACGAGAGAACATAGCGATGATCATAATCCCCATTCATCTGTTTCACTTCTGCTTGCGTGCTTTTAGCATGCTTCAGAAATGGCTTTAATGAAAGTAAATTCTGTTAACTGGCAGACGATATAGGCCTACTGCTACGATTTCTAGCACTTTAAAATGTGATTTTAACTTCAATAAGTATTTAAAACATTAGTATTTAGTTGCTGAGACCATTAGTAATTTGGGAATACTTCAAAATAAAAAGGAAAATTCTGTGAAACTTTAAAGCCAGTAGTTCTATTTTCTTGAGACAAATAATTTACAAAAAAATGTAGAGAAAATTATGAACTGTACATAATTTTTTTTGCACTAAGATAACCTATTAAAAAATATTACGCAAAAACAAAAACTGGCCTATTTTTTGCTGTTAAAACGTTTCCCGAAGTATTTCGAGGTGAAAAACTTAGGTTTTGCTTACTAATATCGATAGAAACAAAATAAAAATTGAAATATTCTACCTCACCTTTTCCGAGGTGGACCCCTATATGGTCCCCCATCGAGTGTGCAATCGTAACGAGCAATTACACCATTATCTGAGTAGTTGGCAGTCAGGTTGTAGAGGATTGTCGATGAAGTTAGCGGAAACAGTCCGGGTATTATTAATCAAATTCTTTTTTCAATAACTTCTACTTTCGTGATGGCTAATTATTTTATAATAAATGCAAATTATGGATATCTCTCAATAAAAATTCAGATCAAATTTCAATCTACACCTGTGGCGGCTGATCTTTAAGGGCCTAGGGCGACACGCTACCAAGAAATACCAACCTCGGGAAAAGTTCCAGAATGTATTAAACTTTCAATAAATCGACTCGTTTAATTTATGCATACCACCAAAGCAGTTTTGGGGGAATTTAAATTTAGATATCCGCTCAGGCAAAGATAAAAGGTTTTTAGAATGGGTCGTATCGTGGACTATCGCGAGTCCGTCCGAAGCTGATGCATGCGAGGCTATGGAAGCTTGAGGAAGAGTTGGGTTACTGAAAATTGGTTGGGAGCAGTGTGCTGCTATTGTTTGCTTTTTTTCGGCAGAGTCCGCGCCTATTAACTTGGCTAAGAATACAGAACCTTACCATTTGATATCAAACATTACTTTTTTCTTTGCTGTAAATATTTGTTTTAAAAAATTCTTACTTTCGCGTGAGCACAATTGTATCTTCCGTTGTCAACGTAAAAGTTGTCTTAGACAAGGATTAAAATCTCAATGCGTGCAAATCGGTAGCACACTATATGCTGTAGTGTTCCTCGTTCTAGAAATATTTTAAAGAGGTAATATGTATCTGATAGTTCGAACATATTTGCCTCTTCTCTAATTTGCCATCCACCGGCTGCCACTGATCTACACCTGATAAATAGGCCCTTGTTAGATAGCGAGGACAGACGGCGGACGGAATTAGTAGCACAGACGACAAATGGGCATTTTATTCAATAGCCCAGCGGGCACGAACGTAAACGGCAGCCAAAGGCAACAGATTTTCCCGCAGGCAAATGGACGGGGAGACACGAGGGCATCCACGTAGAGATTAACGAGGCGGCGGCGATTGGCGAAATGTAGGGAAGCTGCATAAAATCAGTTCATACATTCATGCGAATGGTTGACACTTGCGAAGCCGATGTATTTAAATCAGAATATAATTTCGGTTCCAAGATTCTTTAGATGATGTGCTTTTCAAAACAATTTTGGAGATAGAATTCCATAAATTCGTTACTCGGAATTCAGTAGAAATTGATTCATCGGCACATGTTTTCAATTAAAAATAATTGACCTCTAGTGTAATTGCTGTAATCGATCCTATTCCGCTACAAGTGAATGATGTTCGTATAGATCTTTCCTTCAGACTAACTTATCACTTTTGCTTAAATCTGTTGAAAATATCATAATCTGTGTTTCGGTTTACGTATCTTTGAGAATCGGATCGAAAAATCGTATTCGATCACGTATCGAAGAACTACTGCTCGGAAGAATAGGCGCTGCTGCGTGCGGCATTATGGGCTTGTAAAGGGCGTGGGCAATGTCATTAGCTTAATGTTCCGCTGCCCTGAATTAGAACTCGTGCCCATAGGAGCGCTTGTCCCCTCGACGGACATTCTTTCACAATATTCAGGGCAGTACCAACCTTGCGGGAACGACGATTTGCGTCGTAAAAAATTGTGGAATTATGGTATTTTTTAGTAATTTCCAGTGCGTGACGGCAGCTATTTTTCAAAGCACATATAAAAAATGAATATCGATCTATAGAAAAAAATGAGGCCAGATTTCGACCTGTACCTGTTGAAAGATCCCTTGTCAGTACTGAAACTATTGTACTAAATATTGATAAACTGCCAATGAAAGTGTGAAATAAAAAAAAAATGTGTTCTAACTATATTGATGACAAATTATTACGAATTCATCAATTTGCTATTTAATAAGCGCTCTAATCTATGTTTCTATGTTTGGACTAAAAATGCTTATTCTGTCTTTTGTCGTTTACTTACTACTCTTAACTGCCCTCACTTGTTTGACGAAGCTCAGACTTAGAGTAGCCGTGCCCCTTGGAGCAAGGGTAGGAAAACGATGGCTCGAGTGGGTAAAACTGTGACAGTCCCTGTCCTATAGCAAGTAACTTAGTACATTAGGAATTTATATTTCCCCATTACTGTGTCTTTCTGTTCTTTCGAAACACTTATGTTCTGATTTGTTATTTATACTCTTCCATTTTGAACTGATTATAATGTAGAGGAGCAAAAATAAAGAAGTGGATTTAGATCAATGTCTATGTATGTGATATATGCTTGTGAGCCTTCTCATAATACATACGACTTTAATCAAGTTTTAATATTTTAATATCATAGACAAGGATGCAATATAAGTTCAAAAATAATGATTTTATGAATATATCTGAGTCGCAACACATTATCGTCGTATAACGCTGTTTTGCAATTAATTTGTACTCAATGACATTAATTCTAAATGTATTCGATTGAAGTTGTAAAGTGTGAGTGCAGAGTCTTTACTATATTTCACCAAGTCGTCGTAAAACCGGCCACTATTGAAGTTGACTGAACAAAATGTGAATTTTAATTTATAAATTAGAATAGTAAATACTCATAGGTTGTTTTCCTGACTATAATGAGTTTGAAATACTGGATAAAACTGTTACATTAGGTGAAGAATGACACATCTACAGTTTCTCTGTATCGTTGAACTAATGTAAAAAATGTCGCGTCTGTGTGGAGTCAAAATTCGCAAATATTAACAATATTGTATCATTAGAGAAGAACGTGAAACTACAAACAAACAAGAAAGAATACAGCAATGACTCTCTAAACATGCGACACTAGAAAACCATGCTTTGTAGAATATAGCTCTTTGTGCACGTGCTCATGTCGATGAGTCACATTTACGCCTATTTCTACTGTGTTACAGGTAAATGTGTTTCAATTAGCATGGATTTTATTGCACGTGGTTCGAACGTAAAATAACAGACACGAGTGAGTAAAATACCAAACGTCAGTCTTGGGGCAATTCCCTCGGCCCTGTCTGCGTAATGTGCTTCGCCAGAGGAGCACGCGAGGCCAGCGAGGGCAAAAAGGGCACCTCCAGCCCGGGCGCGTCGTTTGCCCGGCTGCCCTTCGGCTCGCCCGCACGCACGCGCGCAGCCGTGACACGGAGGTCACCAGCGCGTTATGTCACATTCCGCTCGCTGGGGATGTATGGATAATGTCCGCAATTTGTTCCTCCATCTCCGGCCGACGAGCGCGTCTAAAATAAATACGCGGTGTCACAGCAACTGACGCAGAAAAACTGGGCGGCGGCGAGGGCGGCGGCGAGGGCGGCGGCGAGGGCGGCGGCGAGGGCGGCGGCGAGGGCGGCGGCGAGGGCGGCGGCGAGGGCGGCGGCGAGGGCGGCGGCGAGGGCGGCGGCGAGGGCGGCGGCGAGGGCGGCGGAGAGGGCGGCGGCGAGGGCGGCGGCGAGGGCGGCGGCGAGGGCGGCGGAGAGGGCGGCGGCGAGGGCGGCGGCGAGGGCGGCGGCGAGGGCGGCGGCGAGGGCGGCGGCGAGGGCGGCGGCGAGGGCGGCGGCGAGGGCGGCGGCGAGGGCGGCGGCGAGGGCGGCGGCGAGGGCGGCGGCGAGGGCGGCGGCGAGGGCGGCGGCGAGGGCGGCGGTGAGGGCGGCGCGTAGCGTGGCACCCGCTGCTCCGAGAGCGAGTGCGGGCGCGTTGCGCGAAGAACCGAATCGTTTATTTGCTCCGGGGCGAAAAACGAGGCGCATTTGTACTGGGAGCGCGCGGCCCTGGGCAAATCTCGCTCCAGACGCGGGTGGCCGGGGCCCCGGCAGCGCGCATGTGAACAGCGCTTCGTGATGTTTTCTTGTCGTGCGTCAGCGCGTTGCATTGCCGCGCGCGCTATGTGTGTGTAGACGTATTGTTTAATGAGTCGCAGCTGGGAATTATGTCCCATCCTTTGGTAGTCGGTTATTAACCCACTTCACAAAGGAAGCTTCTATGTTCCGTATTCATATATTGTTAGAGCGTAGCTAGTGAACGCGGCCACAAAATTATCAAATTTGCAAACGTGTAGGGTTCATGGTCAGACAGGTTCAGTTAAATTGCGGGCATCATCGGTTTGCTGGTAAACGTCCGACAATCACGCCTGGCAGCGGTGTATTACGGGCCAGCCTATCATTCAGGCGCTCACCATAGACTGAATTGTCGTTGTGAATGCGTGTTGTCTGCTTGGTCTCTCATAGTATGTCTACCAGTATTTTTGTTTAATTAACGATTTTTGGGGATTTGGAATATCGAATTATATTGTAAAATATTAACTGGGATTTGAGGAAACATATTTTATTCGTTCTTTGATTTGAAAGGAGTATCTTATTCTTTAAATATGCAACTTTACGTAAAAAATTCTCAGTTTTGAAAAACTCTCGAAAATACAAAAGCAGTAAAAGAATAATTTTAAACCACTTGAAGTCGATTTTACTGAAACACACTTCTCTCACGAAAAAATATTGTATTTTCTCTTTTCCTCAAGATTAATGGAGATTGCAATAAAATTGGCACACAGAAAGAAGTCGATTGTTTTGAAATAAATCTTGAAATGAAATATTGTTACTTTCAATTTTGTCTACTCAGTCTCCTCATACATATGATACCTATTTTTAATTTGTATTCATTTGCGAAGACCGATCTTTGACAGAGGGTTTGCATTTGACTGATTCTTGACACGCAATAAAAACAATTATTTCACTTTAGAGGGTTTGCATAAATATATCATACATTTGGTGTGTTGATGTTTTACACATGCAAGACATCTCGATAAAATACTGGCAAATATTTCTTTCTGTCTGCCGATGATTTTTATGGACCTGGATTATCTGTCAATCTTACAATTTTGTTTAGGTTAGCTTCTGAGTAACAGGTGAAATAACAAAACTTTATAAAAATACAACAATGTAACAATATTATATGGTCAATAATCAAGCTGAACATTAACAGTGGAGAAAAGTAATTATATGCTATAATTATTAAAGTACTCCGTTTCAAGTGTAAAACCATAAAGGTATTTTGAGAATACATTTTCTTAATCCAAAAAACGCAGAGAGAGACGAGATAAGACACACAGGCAAAGCGAGTTCTTCCAATAAGGAAAAATTACGAGTTTAATCATGTTTTGGTGATGAAATATGATTGGCTAGAAATTGATATTGACTGGAAGAATAATTATTAAAAAAGTGGGCAGTTCCGAAAGCCTGTAACATGTCTTTTTTTGCTTTTTGAGATTCAGATACGTGACTTTTCCCCAAGTAGAGAGAAAAGTGGTAAACCATTACCCTAATGATTACTCTCGGATGCGGGAGGTAGAATTTAAACCGAATCGTTTATTTACTTGAGAGTGAAAGACGAGTCGCATTTATATTACCGGTCGAAGCTGCTTTTGCGACAAGAGAAAATCCAATCAGAGTAATCGTGAAAGGAAATTGGAGCTTCAAAAAGAATTGGTGCAATTATGCAAAAATTAAATTCTATTCGACCAGCTTTTTGTGAAATAATTTAAGTGAAAAAACAATTGTATTTACAAAGTTTTCCACATTAAGATGGTTAGAAGCATAAGTTTTGCGGAGAGATAGAAATTTAATCATAAATTTTAAACTTTTAAAGAGTACGAGAGAATTTGCAGAATTAATTATAATTAATTCTCTAACAAACAACTAGTTCTAGATTGTGTTCTGGTTCTGGAATTCACACAGTCTTTAAACCAATATAACATAAACAATATCAAGAAAATTGCCGATTCATTGTACCTTCCAATATATCAAAACTCCGAATTATTTTGTTAATGCTTCACTAGACTATTACTAAATACGTAAGGCTCTCGTATTCAAATTCAAAAAAAAAATACTATAAAATATAAGAAAATGAATATTTGAGTTAGACCATCTCACGAAATATTTTTTTATAATTTATTTCATAATTTGAAATAATTAAAAATATCCGATAGAAGCACTTCGTTCCTCCTTCAGCTTCTCTACCCTCAATGTCTATTGACAGGGTATCACGTTCTACTTATTAAGTCTTTGCACGTCCAAAGATGATGTTGACAAACTTGTGAACTGACGAACGGACCCGCAACAACGCGAACTCTATAAAATATAACAAAAGATAAAAACGTAGCGAAATAAAAATAGTTTTACATTTTCCAGCTCAATTTATTGTAATAGAATAATATATTACGTGCTTATAACATTTTGATTCAAATGTCAACCTTCAGATCTTAGCTGGAAGAGAAATTTTGAAGTCAGTGAAAATCCTGTTTGCGCATTCCAATAGCCATTCAGAAATGCGGAGAACTCAGTCCTTTGATTGGATTTTGTTTTTTGCCTTGTTTTCCGAGGCGTGTACGAGAGTCATATTTCACGACTCCAACACGTTTATCTCGGGAATAGGCTTACTACATTTACTCCATTACTACAAGTCTTTTCATAATTAAGGGAAGAAAAAAACGGGTTATATTATATTTTAGGTTTGAAATGTTAAGGTAGATCTTCTACAAATATGTAATGTGATTATTGATTAAAATAAACATTATTCGTGCCATTTTCAATAACATGGCAAATTGTTCCTAAAACACCTGCATTAGAGATAAGGTGTTCGCATTTTACTTCAATTAATATGTCTGCTCGTGAAATGAAATATTGAGAATAATAGAATGTGTTTGTAGTTTCCTGAATGTAAACGTAGCAATCGCACGACAATACTGGTAAGTTCGTATTTAAAACATAATTTAAATTAAATATGTCAATGCTTTGCTTACAATATTAAGACTTTTAAGAGAACATTGATTGCATTTCTTGACCAAAAATAGTCTTTTAATATACTATATACACATAAGAAAACGCAATAAATTTGTCTTTTGGGGTGGGTGCAGAAGAAATGTCATGTCCAGAACCATCTCCCTCGAAACAACCATAGTTTCTTTTTGTTCATGGCTTAAATAAATAATGTAATACACATTAAGTAATACATAAATTGGTTGTTTACTATATATGATAGAAAGTAATAAGTAAATATTCGTAAAATTGTGATCAACTAGGTTCAAAATATGCTAATGTTATCAGATTTCTCATTAAACTATGTTTTAAACACTAGTCTCAGGCGTCCATGCGCAACGGAAATTCCGACTCTAAACCGATGAAGATCATGGAAAGGTGAATGTCAATATGCTGAGAGGTTTAAAGGTATGTAGAATTAAAATTTTCCTTTAAAGAAATAAATATGATTATCATATATTGTTATAGTTATTCCTTCTCCTTCATTATTTTGATTGTACATCAAACTATATTTTGTCAATATCCTTAACTTCCCTCTTCTCGTACATCTTCATTTTTGATTTAGTCTCTCAGAATAATTTCTAGTTTTTGGTTCAATTTTACTTTTACATCACTTACGAACGTGCATTTGAGGCGTTGCGGTTACGAAAGGCGAACTTAACTTCGAGTGAAAATTTTTTCGCCATTCGAATCTAGATTCTTCAGCGACTCTGCAGGTATATTTTTTATAATCATGTCTCTCTTTTTCCCTTTCAAAATACTCAGAGAACGATCAAAGTTAGCTTTAAACTGCCATAGGAGGGCGGATATGAAAGGCGAACTCAACACCCTCTCTCCTCACCCCAATACTTAATTCATAACAATTAATACTCAATTTATAACAACTTTAATTGAACATTATAAATAAAATGATTTTTTTAAAAATGAATTTTCAACATTTTCCTCAGTTTACTTTTTATAATTACAAATTTTATATTATCGAAGAACTGAGAAAAATATGCAGATTGTGGATATCAATATAGTGAGGGCAACGCCGATCCTTTAACTAGTAAAATAATAAAACAAACTTGAGATATCCCAGAAAATACCTTGATACCTCCTTTGTTGAGTTCTCCCTTTCTGAAAAATTTTCAAATGCATTTTTTTTCTGAAGACCACGTTTTGTTGAGTTTATTATTTATATCCGCAACGCCTCATATGTTCTTCCTGTTTGTATCTACGAACCTGTTCGGACAGAAAATGCATATGTTTCTTCATTTTCAAGTCTTAACTTCTGTTATGTAGTATAACAGCTACGTTTCAGAATTTACTCTTAGTATTTGTCTCCCCCAGACAAGAATATATTGATATATTACATAATTCTTTACCGATGTTTGCTCTTGTGTGGATGTCTATAAGGCTTATCACATTTAGTTATGACCAATTTAGTCATAATTAGAGCACACATGTTCACTGTATCGATAGGTAAATAGGTGGTATGTAAACATTAGGAACAGTTGAAACGTATTTTAAAAATCAGGAGCATAAATTTTGTTTTCTTGCATTTCTGCCTTCAGCTGTTCTTTCCCTGAAAAAGGCTAATGGTGCAGACACATCGTCAGATCATTAGCTCCGTAGCACGTTTGGCCAATAAATCCTCTTGAAATTAATTTCCACTGTTTCTGGCAATGTTGAAATCGTGCGAGAGAGCTACATTTTCGCCGCTCGTTGGTAGAGAATACATAGCAAACACAGCAGTTATACATAAATCATCGGCGAGGTGCATGCGGGAAATGCCGGCAACTTGCACTTCCTGAGTTGCCACGCGCAGCACCAATGCGGCTCCACGTTGTCGCACATTGACGCTCCCCCCCTGTGAAACCTCGAGTGCCACAGTCGAGCCGGTGTATTTGTTGCTGCGCTCCCCAATCAACTTCGCAGTTAAAAGCAGTCCCTTTCATGTCGCTCACTCCTCCGCTACTCCTGTGATTACAGACCTCCCTCCTCCGCGGTCCGTTCCATTCATCCTGCTACCCTCTGATCCGGACGTAGTGCAGCTCCTGTCATTTCTGCCTACTCTCTCGCCACAGCCATCTCCACCCTTACGCCTAAACCCCAACATCCCCATTGCTTTACGTTACCCTATATTTGCTGTCACCGTTGCAATACCCATTGCTGCGCTTCTCTTGCGGAATCTTTACTAAAAACTTCTTAATTGCATCCTCAAATCTTGTGCAATGACCGCTAGTGTTCTGCTGAATTTATCGTTCCTGGTGCTAAATGGCCGACGTTCTTGTGAGAATAGCCGACGCGAAGAAAAAACCGTCTGAATCGGCAGACATCGCAAGTGAAAGTAAAGAAAAACACTCGCACAGTCGTACTTTTCTACGACAGTCTTGCAGGGAGCAAATAGGTAAGTATGATTAGCCCGAGGTTGAGATCAAACGCGAAAGAGGTCGCAAGCAGTCAGCGATTGGAAGCGGTTGAAAGAATCAATTAGCATTTCAGGACACAGTTGCAAGAAAATTGAGAGTTTACAAGGATGTCATGAGAGATCAACAAGTAGCACAAGAAAATCAATAGCTGGGAAAAAAGTTAAAAAATTATGATTTTTCCCTATTAACTTATTTGTCGACAATACCAATGCATGAAGGAACCTGTATTTGTTCTCACACATGCAATATATTATTATATTCTGTTTAATGCATTGAAATTATTATTTATCTCCATCCTCACAATAGTGCTCACCTATTTCATTACTTCTCTTCTCCTTTTCTCTCATCGCTGACATTTGCAAAAGTTTAAAGTCATCCCGTTTCCACCACGCCGTCATCTTGTTGCATAATTATTTCTCTCTTCCACTTCACTCAATTTCCCGCGTCATGTCATTCTGGTAACAACCTGCAAGCAGTTTCTGTCCCATTTCCTTCTACGTTCTGGGAAAGGCACTTACCCGAACTCTTTCTCGCATCACGGCCAAATCCGCGTGAATCCCTCTCCTGAGCGTGGTCTCGGCAAAGCGCTCCCATTGACGCCTCTGGCAGCCCTGAGTCGCCCCCCGGCGCCCCGCGCCTACTGTGGCTCCTCCCTCGCACTCCGTCCCGGTTCCCAGGGGCTCACAAGCCACTGAATTAGGCGCTTTGAGAGAACGAAAATGCTCACATTATATATATATATATGTATAATATATATATATATATATATATATATATATATATATATAAATTGATCGAGTGTTTGTGGGCGCGTGAACTTGTGTTTATTAGGTCCGTCATGTAATTCACGTCTTTTTATCAACCGAGAGCGGTAGCTCAGTGCATCAACTGATGTCACTGCAGCGCCTCTGACCGGGAGACCCTGGGCTCGAGTCGGTTCGAGTCCTGACGGCGGCAGGAGTTTCGACAATAGCTTTTCAGCTAGGTCGAATTCAGTCGCTGTCTGGAGGAGAATTCTAACGACCGACTGCTCTGATCTGTAGTTTTCCGTGGTTTCTCTGATCAACACCAGGCGAATGCCGGAGCAGTACCCTATCAAACAGGCCACGGAGCTCGCGCGATCTGTCCTTCCTCTTTCTTGTCTTATTCTCTCCCTTTACACACACCTTACACTAACATGCACTACACTACCACCTATTCTGGAAGACCGGTGCGGAACTTAGAGCTTGTCCAGGATGGGGCGGTGCCCCGCTGGTGGGAGAGTCCTGGTTAGTGGGAAACCTCACTAGCCGACGGTAGGTCGGCGCCGGATCTCGCCATCCAGCGGGGGAAGATCACCGCCATCTTACTAGAAAAAACATGCACTACACTAACGGAACTAATGGCCAAAGCAGTTGACGCGCCCGGAAACACGAAAAATCAATCAATCAATCTTTTTATCATGGAAGATGGCGATGTTCTCTTCCACTGGATGGCGAGATTCAACGTTGACTTACACATTAGCTTGGTGGATTTTCCTTATCCAATTATCTCCGATCAGCGGGGCACCGCCCCCGCGGGATAAGATCGAAGTTCCCGTATGGTCTCCCAACAAGAGTGGTTCTGTAGTCACGAAAGTGTAAATAAGGAAAGAATATAGGCAAGGAAGAGGAAGGAAAGGTCGCAAGCGGTCCATGTCCCGTTTGTTTCGGTAATTCCCCGGCATTCGTCTGGTGTTGATCGGAGAAACTACGGAAAACAACCAATCAGTGCAGTCGGCTATTAGTTGTAAGTCTCAACTGATAACACTTCTGCATTTGCGTGAGTTGTTCACTAATACTGTCTTTGATGCCAACATCCTACTATGCGTCCGAAGGTGGTATAGTGTACACTACAATGATATTTTCTATCAATGTATGTTTGAAATTTCTTACGTAAGGTTTAAAAATAGACAAGTATACTCTTATTAATAAATGTATTTATGATATAAAAGATTGAGATACTTGTCTAAACATATTCATTCCTATGTTTAATGATTATAATTAATAATTATAGTTTTGTAACTTTTCCAACTTACTAATGTATGCATTTAGAAAGTATGTATCTTTAATGTCATAAATACTTCTTTTCAGAAACACATTCTATTGTACTTTTAGAGCTTTCCAAAGAAAATGTACTGTAATTATACGTGTTTTTCTTTCAATCAATCGGACAATATTATAAGTTATTATTTTGAAAACAATTATTTTTTCGTTCGTGCATATTAGTAGTACCTCAAAACATGATTATTTGTCCGATGGTACGAGATATTTAAAAGCACATTTCCTGCAATGTGCCTCCTAGATTCAGGAATAATCTCGCACCAGCTGCAAGATAATTACAACTAAGTGCTTGTTAATGCGTCATTGCTTGTTTAACGCTGTACTATCGAGCACAGTACACTTTGCGCGCTTTGATACTCACAGTCACCGACGTGCATTTCCTTCCACCTCTACCACCGGCGGCAGTGAAGTGCCTCTCCCCATATGCGCGCATCTGTGGCTGAGGGACGCCTTTCCTCTGCTCGTCCTCTTGAGCCGGACGGAACGCACGTACAAGAACTCGTTATGCTCGTGATTGCAACCTGCAGAGCGTAGTGAAACCACGGGACTATTTGGTGCTAGCAAAAATTCCATTGGTGGGTCTACTGAGCTGGATATTCGTATACGTATTTGAATGAAAACCTATTTCCTTGATACTTTTTTCATACAGGAATGAAGTGCAACTCCAAACTAATGTTTATTATAGCAATGAATATCACTTAAATCGCCGACAATACTAGAGAGTAAAAACAGCAAGGGATTTATTCGGAGACCGATGATAATTTTCTCTGCTGAAGAGAAGTATAGAAATTGTTCAAAATTATTTCACAAATTTACCACCACGTCTCCCAAAGTCACCATTTTTACGGAAGTGAAGAAAAGTATAAAACATAGAATGTGATTAAAATTACATGAGATATCATTTGAAAATAAACCCGTAATAATAATAATAATAATAATAATAATAATAATAATAATAATAATAATAATAATAATAATATCATCTTCAAGAGAAATCAATATTTCACGTCAATTTACTTATTATTTTGTTTAACTAATGCATGAACTAATGAAAGTCTTCTTTGTGGTCAGTCATTGATGTAAAATATTTTTAAAGCCCCAGTTTTCAGTTTTTCCCCCGCAGTCCTGTTCAGAGGGAACGAATTGTGAGATGAACTTCCTAAGATTCTGAACAAGGAAGATTTCCCTCTCTATAGCAAACGACGCGTACAGATAACTGCTTTCGGCGTTAATACATCCAGTTGCAATCCCCTGCAGCGCGCCGCCTCCCAACCCCCAGTGCGGTCTCTCAGCCCCCGCCCCCGCCAGCGCCGCCGCCCCCCGCCTTCCGCCCGGCCCCCCGCCACCGTATGCCCACGCCCCCACCCGCCCGCCCAGGCTCCCGCCCGCCTTCCCCCGCTCAGGCCCCGCCCCAGCCCTCCGCCTGGCCCCGGCTCCCCCCCAGGGCCCGCCCCCGCTCCAGCCCCCGCCCGCCGCAGCCGCCACGACTCCTCTCGTCTCCACCGCCTGCCGCCCTGCGCCGTCCCGCGCGCTTCGATCCAGAGGCAGGTGGCCCGCTGTAATTGGGGGCGCTCGCTTAAGACTATCTCCGCGGCCGCCGCGCGTCGTCGCCTCCCGTTTCCCACTTCTTCGTCGTCTTACGCACTCGTAGCCCCTTCCGAAACGATATCCCCCGGCGCCTCTTCACCATCTGGAGGAGAAAAACAAGAAAGAAGGCGACAGAACGCTCGACAGAAATGCTTTGAGAGGGATGTAGCAGAGGATCGTATTTCGCGATTTTTTGCTTGCCGGCGACAATTGTTCTGGGAATCTAATGTCAAGGAGGGTGTGAATAAAGAGCAGATGAAATAGGATCGTCATATAATTTTAAAGGCAACAAATGTAAAATCAATTTCTGCTTCGAACGAGGTAAATGCTAATGCAATTTATCATTATAATATAATTTACTTGAGACTTGGAGTTAAACACACGATACATTAACTGATATCTCAGTTCTCGTCAATTTCAGTTATAAGTTAATATTAAAACGAAGTGTTTTTCTGTTAAGACGACTTTTGGTAAAAGTTAAAAATATTTGCCAAAGATCTTACCCTTTCACAGACGTTAAGAAAACGAAATTACAGTTGCTCTGCCAGGACTGCCAGGATACACAATTAGACTGCTTTGTCTTGTTTTGGAGTCTGGATACAATTTAAGAGTTAAAATCCTTTAATTGAATTACTTGCGAGTTTACTCCATTTTAACAGGTTTGTACAAGAAGAATAGAACTCATTTACTTCTTCACTGTGATCATTTACATTTTCTCTAGACTTTTCTCTACGCTTCATTACGAGTAGAGCCTTGATAATTCAGTTCTATCTTTGTAACAACGGCCAGAATATTTTTGGAAAAGCGACACATTTAGTGTATTATTAATTTGAAACATGCATGCGGAAATGAAGTAAAATCTAAAGGTTGTGTAACTGGAAATTTGAAAGAAATGAATTTAAATGAAATATTTTGTTATTCGAAGTTTTTCAGTTTGTAAGCGCGACAAAAACATGTCGTAGTATGTATAGTACAATCTGAAAAAATGTCAGAAGTAAATTTGGTATCCCAAAATCACAAGTATTTACATCTCAAGCTCTAGCTCATCTTTTTATTTCTCTTTACATACTACATTTCTATACAAGTTTACATCACTCTTTTTATCTTACATCTCTTCACATCTTAATTACATCTCTATCCTTTTCAACTTCTCTTTCCTCACATTATTCTCTTTCCACCTTCGACAGTCCTGTCCTTGAAACATATCAGCTACATTTCGCCATTGGATGGAAGTTGAAGAAATGGAAATGAAGGGAATGGTAGTGGTAGGTAAATGGTGGAACAATGTAGCAATGAAAGAAAGGTGGGACTATCTAACCACGTCAAAACAATTTGCGTTCCCATTTTGTCCCCAGCAAATTTTTCCTAGTACACCACGGGCCGCTTCCACCTAATACTTATAAAACCTCTCTTTTATTACGTTAACTTTCAAAAACATTCCTTTAAGGTCCTATATTGCTTCTTTTCATTTAATATTTCACAATATTTGTACAGAATTTAATTCTATTTTACGCTCGTTTCTCAAAAAATTCTCAAACTGAACATAAACCAACATTCAAACTCTCCATTTTTAAACTACTCATGAGTTCATGGAATCAATGCTTATCATTATGTATATTTTTCTTGTAATCCCTTTATTATCTCAGTGTACTTAGTAAAGAGAAAGTATTGTAATGTTACAGAGGAAAGTAGCGATTTTCGACTGAAAAACGTATTTGATTTAAAGAAGACAGAAAACTCGAGCCAATAATGTAAAAAGTTGGATAAATCTTGATCCTACATGTAGTATACGTAAATTACTTCCTTGGAAACATTGTGTACTCAGATTCAAGGTTTTGCGGGTCCTCGATACCGAAAAATTTCTTTACGGCAACAAGGTTCTACGTCTGTCGGTCTGTCGGACTGCCCGCCCTCCTCTGTCCGTCTGTCCGAGACTATTCTCTCCAGAATGGACATTCCCCGATCGCTTTGGCCGGTCTCAAAGCGCTGTGAATTTTAAACTGAGATTTTGATTTTGGGGGGTACTTTACATGAAGCGTCAAGTTTGTAAAAAAGTCGTTTCATTTTTTCGATTAATTATTTTCTCGTTTGAAGCAAAGTATTATTTGAAACATGGCACTTGCTTCATTTCCGTTTAAATATCCAAATTTTTGAACAATGCAAAAGTTCAAAACGTCTACAGCGTCTTCCTACAACTAATATTGAAGAGTTTGCGAGAATATAAAAGTTTTTTCTATGAAGTCTGTTCTTTAAAGATGTATCTATAATAAATGTACATGATGTACAATTTTTTGAAAATATAGTTTTCACGTAATTCTGCATAATGAAATCTATTCTTTAATAAAGTGAATGAAAATCATTAAATTTTTAAAAATGTCATATGTAAATGTTCAACCTTTGAAAGTGCCTGAAAGGTAGAGTTTAGTCGTAAGGTTGTTGGTGTAGGAATTACATTAATGAACCTGTGGTCGATATCCAAAGTAGAAAATATTGTTTGGAAATATTTCCTACTTTTACGCGATATTATAATATTGCGTGGCCCGTTACAAACATTGCGAGAAAATCTGCTATGGTAGCACAAGTAGGTCTTTAATGAAATCTGTTATTTAAATGTAATTTCTTTAAATAAGGTCTTGTAAACATTTTCGAAAAACTGAATAGTTTTTGCATAATTCTGATGGAAATTCAGATAATTATGTAAACATGATTTTATCAAAAACATCTCGAAAAAGTTTTCTTTGAATTTTTTACTCGAATAGATCAAAGTACGCTTATAAATATGCCGCACGTCCCGTTTTCCGTGAACTTTTTTTAGTTGCTAAAGCTCATTTTTTGGGCGTGTTCCAACAACTACAATATTGAAAATAGTTTTTCCCCTAATTAAATCTCATCTTAAAAATTAGATCTTGAAATAACTTCATGTAAAATCTCTGAATTTTTTAAAATTGCAAATGGAAATGATCTTTCTTTTTAAAACGCCGAGAGAATGGTTTTGTTTCCGAGGCTGTTGGCGTGGTGGTAGCGTGAATAGCTTGTTAAACCTTACAAACTTTCTTCGAACTCTAGTGTGAAAATTTCTGCTTTGTAACTCCTGCAGGTTCAATTAGTATTACAATCTCGGGAAACTGTTAAAAATAATTCCTAGTTTGAAAATATTATAATTCAATGATAGAGTCAGCAAAGTTCTATGTGAAATCCATTTTACTCAATGAAAATGTGCTGAAAACTAGGGAAGTGGATGTAAAAGCATGATAGTTTCGAGTTTAGGACAAGGTTCAATTCCATTTTGGTCTGTCTGTTAGACGATAGAGGAATACGAATTTTTTTCAAGTGAAGTATCTCTTTATCATTTTATTGCTCTTGACCGTCACTTAGAAGTCGATAATTCGAAAAAAAAATCCCTTTGTAACTTGATTTTCATGAAGCGCTGGCAATATTGGTGGAGGAGGCCGCGTTTACAATCGATATGGAAACCGAGAGTATCTCCGATTCAAGATAGCGTCAATTTGCTTTTCGACTTCAACATTCTTAAATTTTGATTGCAAAGTTTTTATTATGCATTAACGTAGCAGACATTTTCAAATGACAATAACATTTGGCATAGTGATTACAAAACAGATAACACACACTAATATTCAATGGTTCTTGACCCGATGTAATTATCTGTCTGCTGGTTCTTTTGTGACCCAATCTCAAGAACCAGCAGACAGATAACACACACTAAGTTCAGAATCATAATTTACACTGAATTAATGTCACTGGTTTTACTTCAAAACACGGAAATGTGAGATATTTGATTTGGCAATCAGGTCTTTTTGACCATACGTGAATACTGAGGCAGATGACTTAACCAACGCTTTTGCTAATTAGATAAACAGTATTTTATTGCTACGCCATTATTATCAGATGAGCTTCATCTACGAGTACTAGCCAAGGGTTCCACTATCGTCGACCTACCGGCGTTGATGAACTGGTGAAAGACGCAGCTGCAAAAGAAGGGTAAGTAAGGCACTGTGTCTTCTGTCCTAGGTACAACAGCAATCAAAACAACGCCCGAGGTTTTGTTGCCTGCTGAGGGAATAGAGTGTGTTTGTGCTGCGTGAAGCTACGATATGAACCCTCTTCTGAACCTCTGCGCATGTGCGAACTCAAATGTTACGATACATTTATATCGGAAAACGATACTAGAACAGCAATATCGAGTGTAAACACGTGATTCGTACCGCACTCAATACAAGTCACGACATGACGATAAATTTAATTTGTTTTCCACTGGGTACCAGTGTACTGCTAACTGTACATTCCCATCAAGTTCGTGGGCAGATCTAGTCCCACAAATGGGCTCCAAGAAAATGTGGAGTTAAGGAATTCAAAGTTAGCAGCTCACACTGTCGTACAGTTTGCAACTATTTCTATTTATCGTAGTTTTGCAACAAAACAGGCAAAACGACTCACCGTACATCGAACGATACAGGTCACGTCATTGCATCTAGCGTGCGTTATATCATCTTACGTCATCTTATCATCACCGTGCAAAACCTAATTCAGCACTATAGCCAAACTAATGATCACAAGAACTCTCCCCGCACTAGCCACTGCACTCTGCACTACAGTTCTCTCGAGTTTCTCCTCAGCTCTCATCTACTATCACGTCGGTTCCTTTCGGGTGCTTATTGCTTCCGCCTGTCGATTCCTTTTCTGTAGCAGACGCCCGATAACTGCGAGCGGGAGGCCCATTGAAGTGCAGCTGCGATCGGGGCCCATGTGCGCGCGCTTCTATTGTGTGTGAATTTCATGAGCTTGATTACGTCGGTTAGAAAGAAGAGCGAAGACGATGAAATGCAGCATTGGGTACTGTTCCTTCTGTAGGTATATTCGCTCCTCTTCGAAGTTTATTTTTGTTTTCATTAAGTTCATTTTGACGAATTTTTATTTTTATTACAACTTCTAATATTATTTATTTAATATTATTAAGCATATTTGGTGGTTTTTTAATTAGTAGTTAACGTTGCCTCTGAATCGAAGATATTTTTAGAATTCATACACAAGATTGTGTTGCTTGAAAAACTTGCATTGCAATTTGTATTTTGCAAATACTTCAGCAACCTCTTGAAAATCTTTCCACCAAACGAAACACGCGACATTAAAAACCATACACTATTTAATTTTGAAATGTTTATAGGAAAATTACACATATAGAATTCTGAATATTTCTCTCTATTCTTAAAAAAACAAGACAAAATTGAAAGCACTTTTGAAAAAAAAATCAGTGCAGTTTCAGTGGATAACAATTTGAATCAAAATTACGCGAAAACTAGTACATAAAAATGAAATGTTTTGAAGATGTATTGAACGATTGATTGGATTGAATGAAAATATCTAGCTTCAATAATAAAGCTTGTTCGCAGGCCTATGCAACGTGTGTGGATTCTATCCTGATCCTGAAAGACCGAAAATGTTACAGTAGAACGCATTTTGTCAAATAATCGGATTAAGAGATCTTAGACATGAATATATGACAATTTCCGGAGGAATGTGGAAGACAAAATTCATCTGTATGCAGAAAGCCAAAATTGCGCACTAGAACCTGTGCACTATTTCGACCTTGACCTGGGTGGGTTAAAACATTCTTTGTACATAAAAGTATTTTTCGTGCCAATATTTGTTTATTTATTTTCTGAGTGAAGTGAACCGAGAAAAGGAATTCAAAGTATGAGTTTTTTCACCGAAAAAAATCAATTCCAACGCCTCTGCAATAAGAAAGGTGTTCTATTACAGGAAATTGTTTCCACTTGTGTGTCCATCTTAGTGAAAAACCCTTTCGGGTAGATGTACTCCTGCGTTATCGCACAGTTAAGAAGAATTATAACCAAACCAATAAATCTCCTGCATATAATGACGCAGTTATACATTTTGGTTCCGGTTGTTACATGTGTAATAGTTATGTCCACCTGTTTTATGAATCCTAGTGGCAATTAAACGGGTCATAGCGCATATGTTTTCGGTTATATCCCCGCCAGTCATAATTCATTTTCACTACATTTGAGATAATGCACGTACCGCGCGATGTGCTCTTCCGTGTTCGTACGTCATCATGCGGTCTTTTTAACACGACCCGGCCCCACTTATTGCTTCCTGTTCCCAAGCGGCGGCCCAAGTATGGGACGATGGCTAGGAGCTTGGACCGACTTCCCGAGATATTTGTTTCATTTTCAAGTGGAGCCGTTTCTTCCACGCGGGCTGCGTTCTCTCAGCTGGGGCGAACTCACGGTGCACACTTCCTGATTCGGGTGGCGTAATGAGGAAGCACCGGGGCTGCAGTGTCGCACGAGACGCGTGGAAGAAAAGACATTCAAGAGAACACGGTCGAAATATAGGAATTGCAACATTTTTAGATATTCTCAGTAAATTGAAGGAAGTGATTGGTTACCATAATCGGCTTGACACGTTTGCCGCAAACACTACCAATACGAAGCGGGGAGTCGGTCCAGACGGACCGGGAGCGGTAACTCAGTGCATCAACTGATGTCAATGGAGCGCCTCTGACCGGGAGGTCCTAGGTTCGAGTCCTGACGGCGGCAGGATTTTCGACAGTAGCTTTTCCGCTAGGTCCAATTCAGACGCTGTCTGGAGGAGAATTCTATCGGCCGGCTGCTCTGAACGGTAGTTTTCCGTTGTTTCTCTGATCAACATCAGGCGAATACCGGAGCAGTACCCTACCAAACGGGCCACGGACCGCGCGCAATCTGTCCTTCCTCTTCCTTATCCTATCCTCTCCCCTTACATATACACTTACACTAACATGCACTACACTACCACATATTCCGGGAATCGGTCGGGACTTGAGCTTGTCCCGGCTGGGGCGGTGCCCCGCTGGTGGGAGAGTCCTGGTTAGGGGTAAACCCCACTAGCAGACGGTAGGTCGGCGCCGGATCTCGCCATCCAGCGGGGGAAGATCACCGCCATCTCTCGAGAAAAAACATGCACTACACGAACGGGACTAATGACCAAAGCAGTTGACGTGCCCGGAAACCCGAAAGATCAATCAATCAATCGGTCCAGACGGTGGAGGTTGCCGAGGCTCATGCGCAGTGGCGGGTACGTATCTTGCCTCGGCATGGATGTCTACCTACGTGCTGTAGCACTGTGGACATTCTCAAGAAAATACATCACCTTTTTTTTTACATACTCTCATTTTTCTGGCCGAACGGCTTGCTTGGGGAAGGATGAAGGGTTTAAGCTGTGTACTCGCATGGGGGATCCATTCTCCAATTCCAGCTCCTCCACCGGTGTGGGAATGGCGACATCCGGTTGCGTGCCTTATTGTCCTACAGGACGCGGCGGAAGGCTGCCTACATGCGGATATGATCCTTCCATCGCCACGAGGGCTGTGCTGGTTCGGAAGTTTATACATATCGAATATACGGGTCCATGGTCCAATAAGGTGAGTACCAAGGCAACCGCAAGTGGAAGCGCCGGAGGAAGAAGGGTGTAAAGAATCAAATGATTGTTATAGCACGTTAGTTAAACCGTCTAAATAGTGGTTTCGCAAAAAGGGTCAGAAGGAAAACAGATATTAGGCCTGTTAATTACATCTGCCTGTTAATTCCCCCTCAATATGTCCTATAGAATTTTTATAGCCTTTTATTAATTAAATACATTAAGTCAATAAATAATTATTAATTAAATAAATTATGTCAATAGTCCCCGTTAGTATAGTGAATATTTTATCCCTATAAGTGGCGGTGTTCCTCCGTTGGATGATGAGATCCGACTTCAAACTACTCGTCGTTTGCAAGGGCTTTTCCCCTCGAGGGCACTGCCTCCCTGCAGGGCACTGCCACACTTGTGACAAGTTCTAAGCGCCTGGCTGGTCTCCCGGCATATGCTGTAGTGTAGTGCATTTAAAGATATGTCTATATGTCTAAGAGGAGTTCATAAGACAAGGATAAGGAATGAAAGATTGCGCGCGGTCCGTCTTCCGATTGTTAGGGTTCTGCTTCAACATTCGCCTGGTAAAACTATCTATTATGGCTCATGTCGAAAATACGCCTCCGTCAGATCTCGAAACTTTCAGAGTCCTTTCTGGTTAGAGGTGCTGTAGATTCAGCGGCAATGTTGACTCTGAGCTAAACTCAGCCGGTGGAATTGATCGGAGGAAATCCCAGAAACGACCGATAAGATACGCAGTCTTCTAGAATTCTCGTCCACGCAGTGGTCGATTTTGAACCAGCTATTTAGTTGGTTACCAGATATTTAAAACCAGCTATTTAGCCTGGTGGGCGAAGCTTCAACTATGGACTCACAATGGACATTTAGGATTGTTATCAATAAATATTTACGACCATGATTTTGAAACAGACTTATATTATTATACTTATTTTACATTCGTAGACCTACGAGGTCGAAACATAGATATGTAAAGAACGATAATAATGTATATAATATAAGATTTGTTATTATTGCAATGGACTGACGTTGAAACACAATAGGATCGTTTGTTTATCTATTTTTCTACAGACTAAAATTCTACAATTGTAAGCCAATTATCTGGCAAATGGAGTCATTGATTTTTTCCCTTACATTCCAAATGAACTTCACAATGCACGTTGACTTTGCCTTTTTCATTTCTGTCACGGATAGGATGTTTTTTGAAAACTCATCACCAAGGCAAGCCGTACGACGTTTCATTAAATGTGCACTTTTTGACATGTAGTGAGTATATTTATAGAATTATTTGCCATGAAAAATTATCATAAATTGAAATTTCTTTGAAACTTCTATTCTCGTCACAGAGATGGAAATTTCGCAATAGAAACCAATGATTTAAAAGTTTGGGTTTCACGCCGTCGATGATAACGTAAGAGAGTTACCATTTTTTAAACAAAAATGTGTTTTTGCTGAGTTAAAACTACTTTACCTTGTTTTCTAGTATTGTCAAACAATAAATGCATTGATGAAATGAATGAAAATGAAAAACCTTTACGTGTAGTTCTATCTTATGAATATTAACTAAGAACTAAATTGTTAAAGACTTGCTATAAGAAGAAAGAAAATATAGCGACACATACTTGAATTCTGCATAAAGAGGAATGTGTGAATGTATACGTATATTAGTATGTTATAGAAATGAAACTCTGAAGAATGAATAAAAATAGCCTAGAATATTTGTCCCGTAATTGTTATACATCAGATTTTTTATCATTTGAACTAATTAGGAAACGCTAATTTGGAAGCAATGGACGTAATAACAAAATTAATTTTCATACTTTTATACTAAAACTTTAAGTATTTAAAAATGAAAAATGACCCAATTGTACAACATTCACCATTATTACAAACTTTCTTTTTGGCTTCCATACTTACCTTATTTTCCCATTCCTCGACAATGTTTTTATCGGGGACACTGAATCTTCTTTCTTAGTTCTTCTCGAAATCTTGCTCATTCTTGGGGTTTGCAAATACATTTAATTAGCCGTTTTTTGTTTGCCTGTCGTAATCTGTGGGGGCGCTTCACAAGTTCTCCGGCGGAGTTTCCGCGCCACGCGGGACCCTGGGCGTGGTTGGGGTGCGCGGCAGCGGGGCGCGGGGCTGGGGGATTGCGGCAGCCGAGCGGTGCGGCGGGGGCGCGGGAAGGGCAGACACGAGTTGGCGACGTGGGAGGCGGAAGCTAAGCGCTGCCTGCAACAACGGCGGGGGGGGCCACGGCCGGCTTGCGGGGCGGCTTGGGTGGCGGCTTAGGATGCGACGTGCGGGGGGCGAGAGCGGGGTGTGACGGGGAGGCAACGTAGGGGCGAGTGGGGGAAGGTTTGGAGGAGGCTTGGAGGCAACGGCTGGAGGATGCGGCGTGGATGAGGCGGCGCGGAGGAAGCTGCGTGCGGAGACTGAGTAGATGAGGCTGCGTGCAGGAGCCGGAGTGGAGGCGTGGAGGAGCAGGAGTGGACGCATTAAGGATCTGGAGTGGAGGCGTAGAGGGGATGGAATGCAGACGGAATGGATTCGGAGTGGAGACGCCATGCTCCGTAATGGAGAGAGGTCGGCGATGCGCGCATTCATCTGATCGTGCGTGGGTCGGACAAGGAAACTGGGTCACATTCAGAGCCACTAAAGAGCCGGTTTAGTGATGCTGTGGCTGGGTGATGGCAAGGGCGACTGTGGTTTTGAATGAGAGTGTTGGTAGTGGCGTTGACAAAGAGCCCCAAGGAAAAGGGGGGGGGAAAAGTGTGCGAGGAACGCAGGGTCAGATGGTAACTACACCGAGGTGCGAGGAAAGCCTTAAGGGCTGTGTACAACTGAATAGGATATGTCGGAAAACGAGAGAGTAGTAAGAGAAGCTAAGACGGGGAGAGTAGAAAACATGGAACCCTGGTAAACACGAACAAACAACGCGTTTAAGAAAAACGAAACGTTGGCTGAATCACAAGAGTATGGAGGGCATAAGAAGGGACGTAGAGACATCGGAAGAAATTTCGGTGATAAAGTAAGGAAAGGTAAAGAAAGGGGAATAGTTATATAGTACAACGTGAATAAAATACGGATCGTTGAAAATCTCGATTCAATTGTGGCACAAAAATGCATTTAAATATTTACTTTAAAGTGTTGATCGAACTACAAGCTCAAACCATGTATGATTTAATGCGGGTAAAGTATTTTTATTACTGAAATTACTTTGCGTAGTTTTATCATATGTGTTTACTTCAGCATAAAACTGCTTCGTCTGCATTGCGGCCAACTTCATTGCAATTCTATGACAGATGCAAGCCCCGGTGAAGTCAAAACAGTCCCAAGCCATTTCCTACTTTTATATACTGTTTTATATTATTAAATAAAGATATCTTTTTATTTTATTACAGATAACTATAATCAATATTTACAGGAAATTACATATCACACTTAATGAAAAATTAGTTCAAATCCACAGAATTTATTGTTATGACGATTACATCGTCGTAACGTTTCGGGCTTTTATGTTTGGACCCATCAGGCATAAAATAAACTGAAATTCACAAGAAAATAAAATAAACTCATATTTTGCATTTAAATTAACTCATTTATACTACATATTAGAAAAAAGGAGAGAAAATACATGTATATTTTTGATAAATTTCTGATAGTAATATAAAAATGCATTTTAACCATATCTACATTTCAAAATTTTTTTTAGAAGTGTTGCATTTGGAAAACTACAAATATTACATATAGATTTACACTATATTGTCGAACACTAGATTCACTCAACGTAAAATAATAGTGTACACGAAAAATTAGAACGTAAAATAAGACTGCAATGCCCTATAAACAACATTGTAATTGCCCGCAAATTAAAACGTAAACTGTTGGCTGTATTAATGGTTTTATTCATCCGCTCCACTTCAGTAATTACCGGACATACGGACTATCCGATTATCCGAAGGAGGTTTGTACTCAATTCATCCGAATTATGGAAGTATTAATTTAACAATGATAGGTGGAGTGTAAAAGTTCAGAACGGCGTTTCAAGCAACGCAGAAGAACTAAAACATGGATGTGGATAGCTCCAATTGAAGATTTGGCGACAGTCGCCGACACGTATATTGCTTCCTGAAGAAGGAATAGCAGTGGCACTGATGTAGCAAAATGATGTGGAAAGACAACACCTGAACTGTAGGAACTAATATTGAATGTTTCGAGAGTGGGATGGAAAAGTGCTTAAATGACTCATTTTGACAACGAGATTCGAAGTTTTGCAGTGCAGACAACGAGAGAGCTTTGCCAACGGTAGGACGAACTGATATTAAAGAAGTATGGACATCAAACGGAAACGGAAGGGGATGGGGTTGCGGGTCGTGCGTCCTGGGCATTGCGTCGCGGGGCAGGCGTCGCGGGGCAGGCGTCGCGGGGCAGGCGTCGCGGGGTAGGCGTCGCGGGGTAGGCGTCGCGGGGCAGGCGTCACGTATCAGGCGTCGGGTGTCATTGTGCATAGTGAAGAGCCGTAATGTAACATGGCGTGGGGAGGGGTGGTCAGGAATCCATGCGTAGTTAATCAGAAATCCATCCTGACGAAGTGGGCTTGGGGTGATGCGCGGCTGGCAAGAGTGGCTTGGGTTTCACAGGCCGTCAGCAGCGGGGTGCAGGGAGACCGTGGTCTTGGCGTCCTGCGGCAGTGAATCCGCGTTGGGCGGCGGGCGGGAAGCGTTTACTAAGCCGCGCTAACGAGGGGACGCTTCTTCTGTGGCTGGCGCTCGGGACGCGATACACTTCTTGTTATGTCTGATGTTGGCGATATTGTGCCATTGTACACAAAGATGTACGAAGGTTACATTGTCCTCTCCAGAAAAGACGAAAAAGAAGGTTTTTTATCTTGGCTTATCGTTGAATTTTATTTAAACCTCATGTTTCTG
The DNA here is from genome assembly GCA_964035755.1 of Teleogryllus oceanicus. Lineage (NCBI taxonomy): Eukaryota > Metazoa > Arthropoda > Insecta > Orthoptera > Gryllidae > Teleogryllus > Teleogryllus oceanicus. The sequence goes on from CAXIVR010000001.1 coordinate 109,287,564, forward strand.
CTTGTGAAGTGCTCGTTTAGTGACCTAGTAATATTTTTGAAGTATGTATCACCTTCGCTACTATTGAAATATATTATAAGTTCGAGTTTGAAAATGTCTATTTTTTGAGTTTGAAAAAAATCAAATATTAAAATACTCCTTTGTAGGAAATGAATTCATAAAAAAAAACAATGAAAATGGCAATACCTAATGCAAGAACTGAGACGTGCTTCTTGTGACATCTATTTTAATTTATTCTCTTGTGGATTACGAATTACGCGTAACACAGCTCTTCCGCAATCAGTAATCTGATTTAATTTTTTGTACTAGTTTCGTTAGCACTCAACTCTTGGACTTGTACCCATCCGAATTCTATTATATAAATGGGAAATTAAAAAAAGATGAAGAATCGCCAGGGCTCTCATTTTAGCAGGAAATTGCGGAAACGGGATGTAACTCATCGCCTTTATGAGGTACGCTTTCATCAGCAACAGAGAGAAATAGAGAGAGGTGGAGCGAAGAGGGGAGCGCACGAAAATCGATTTCAGCAGTTATAAATAAGCTCGGGAACGCGAGCGTTAACAACGCTGAGGTAAGGAAATGGCTTATTCCGATTGAGAAAGAAATTTTCTTTTCTCAGCTTGATGTATTGAATTTTCTTACATTTATTGGGTATGCTATCTCTGTGTTTGCAAGCGCTATCTTTAAGAGAGGGAACGAAGAGTAATAGGCTTCTCTTTACATTGATGAAGAATGGTGCATCGTGAAATGAAGTCCTAAGCTTGGCGATGTTACTCAACGATTTCAGAGTAAGCAATATCCAGACTTTAATAAAAAGAAATGTTTAAGTGAATATATGCTTTCAGTTCCTTTTTATTCAATTTAAGTAAATCTGTAGCAAAAGTACACAAACCCGCGTTATAATCCTTATTGTATTTAAACACAGAGAAGCGATGTATGGGAATTTTGTTTCGTGATTTGAATGAAGCATCTAAAACTCACAACAACTTGATTACCTACACCGCTATTGCTATCGATTTAGTTATTTGATTAATGTATGTATGTATTTGGTGTTTTGGGTCGGGTGTCCGCCTTGCTCGGGCCTAGTTAAATCCCCATACTTGGGGGTAAGAGCGACACGAGGCGAACATGACGTACTCTCTTCACCGTAACTAGCAAGATTCGCCTGCTTGAGCTTTACTTCGTCACACAGCTACAGAAAATGGAACGATTTTAAAGGAAAGCTACTAATATATGTTTGCCTCGACCGGAAATCGAATCCGGGGACCACAACACGGGAAGTTAGTACGCTGCCCATGAGCCATCCCAGAAGGCTATTTGATTAATGAGGCAAATTACATTATAATTTTCGTAATATCAAAATCGTAATAGAAATATATTGTCAATATTGTAAACGATTCCAAGGTGATTTATAAACAGGTAATTCATAATTTTCATTTTAAATGAAATAATGCTCAGATGCCTTTTGAATAAAGCAATATATTCGGCAAAACATTCAAATTTTGTGAAAAAATAGTTGCTCAACTTGTCGCGTAAAAGATATGGAATTCATATTACAGGATCACTTCGCCATATCAATGGCGTAATTTCTGTAAATATGAATATTTATTACTTTTTTGCATTATGGCAATGCTTCATATTATGAGATATCTACTATCAAAAGTATTTCTGATTGACATTCAGAAAATAGGTTCCTTTTACAATTGATTAACTCTCCACGCGTAGTATTCCGTCCAATAACATTCTCTTGGTTTATATGAAAATACGATGAAAAATGGAGAAAATTAACATTTCAACTCAGTTATCATTTAATCGCACTAAAAATATATATTTTATTATTAAATAATAAAAATTAAAAGTAATTTGCACGCGTATGTGTATAAAAATGCGTGGCATAACATGCTTACGTAACACCTTGCATTCTTTTGGAGAAACATATCGTAACATTCAATATAAATATAAATTACGTATTTCTTTCGTAACGACTATTTCCGCATTCTGGACGCGTGCCAAATTCTCCAGGGCGCAGGGAAGGATTAATGATGCAGAACCGATTTTGCTCTTACGCGGAAAACCAGCTTCTTCCCAACATCACGCTCCTGAATCTTTTTAACGTCACTAGCGAAAAGCACCTAATATTTTTTCGTTCGCTTCCAAAAACAGGTTCGATCATTATCCTCAACGCGTAAGTCCTATTTCAAGGGCGACAGGCGAAGCCCCGTGCTGCAGTTGCATCTCGATCTTCGAAGGGTTTTCCAACGCAACAGCGCGCGGCCGTTCCCATATGGGGCTACGATCTGGGTCAACGAAGCTGTGATGTTTCACGACCCGCGCCCGGAATAGCTACGGCCGGCGCGCACGAGCTATGGCCGGCGAGGGCGGGCGGAGAGCAAGCAACGGCGCGCCCGCGCCGTGTGTGCCGGTGATGGGTGGCTAACAGACTGCGAGCTCTCGGCGGTGATTACGCGGTTAGCGCATCTGCTGTATACAGAAGGATGCAGAGAACCGTCAAGTCAGAATGTCCGGGCGGCCAGATGGGGAATACCTCTCACTTAATTGCCGTCGCACACTCCAGGCTTAGAGGCATTCTCTGAAAAAGAATAGAACGCAGAGGATCTCATATTGCTTTTTTTATCCTCCCGAAATATTAAAAAATGCTTGGAAAGGTATGACCCATAATGAGAGATTTACGAGAGAGTGATATCATAGAATTTAAAAAATCAGTCTGAATACCGATTCTCGACTTGAAAAACTATTTTACTTCATCATACTTTCATACTTCATACATATTTTCAGAACCACATGACACATTCAAGAACTTCCCTATTTTCAGGTTCATCCAAAGTTGGAGACGATTTCAAGTAGTTAATCTTAGATTTTCAATGTGCTTTGTCCATATATCCCTTTTGCCAATTTCTGCTGCTCAAAATCTGTTATTAGTAATCTCAGCTTCCTCCTACAAGAAATACAATAAGTTTCAGTCTAGATGTCCGCTAGTAGTAAGGTCGTCCGATAGCCTATATAAATGTTCTTGTACATTACAGTACACAACATCTATGCTGTACGTGATCTTTTCACTTGTTTCTCTACAAACAGTAAAAGAACTATTAGTGCTACAACGGCAGATATTTTTAAATATTTTGGTAACGTAAGTTTAAGTAAAAATCACTGTGTGCTTTTGAATTCAGTATATAGTCTTCTATTCTTACAAGACCTATAAAGAAAAAATATGCACTCGAAGATTCCAAACCCATCTGTTACCTATATACAAATCAAGAGTGTATCTCCGACGTTTTTTCATCAAGTGCCGCAAGTTTGGACCCAGAACCTTTCCATTTCTAATGCTAAAACGAACTGTTAAGGTCGCAGTAATTCTATCACATTATAACTCAAAATTACGCACAACTACTAATATTTTGGCAAATGTGTACATTATATAACAATCTAACATTGAGGAATAGATTGCATGAAGAAAAATCTCTAACTTCAAAGTCGCAGGTCAAAGATTCCAAACCTATAAGAGGTTCGAATGAAAATCTGACCAACGTCATGTTATTAATTAAAGCTTTGCTCAGATTGAATAAACGCGTTAATAAAAATTTCGGACTCGTTTTCAGAAAATCTTTTCATACTTTTTAATGTCATTTAATTCCACATAACGGAAAAACTGCACGTATTTAAAAAAAAAGTTCATGAATTTATTCAAACACTTGTCAAAACCTCGGGATGTGATTGATTATAGTAAATGAAAACGGATGTCCAAGAATGAATTTTCCAACCCAAATGAAATGTATAGCGTATAATGTTCTAGTGCTAACACTCTGGATATCCACGGGTGAGTAGAACCTTCTCCAGACCAGGATCTGCTGCGAATGTCATACACTTAGTAGCAAACCCAGTACCTGGATTTTTATCAGAGAACTCACAAAAGGTTTCGTGTGCGCTCCGCTGATTCTTAAAATGAGGAACCTCCACCGACGTGTTCATCGTCCTAAACGAATTTACGCTGAAATAGGAATAATAAAATAATGTGACAAGTTCAGATATGATACTTTCACTGCGTTTCTCATGAGTCACTCAGAATCTACTGAGACTAACTTACGTTAGTCCTGCCGTTCTGATTACTCCTTGGTATTTTATGGACATTCTTGTCTCAATTTGTTTTATTTTATATTTTATGAGTTTTTAAAACTGCATCTTGGCATGAGAGACACTCTCTCCTATGTAATTCCCATCGTTGTCGTAACAACATATTCTTTAGGAGACACAGTGATACTCATGTAAACGGTCTTACATTAAACAACAAATTTGCAGTACAAACAATATGAGTATTTGTTACTCCTAACTAAATAGTTTCAACAGTGTGTTTTACCTAAATCCGCCGTAACTTCTTAAAGAATCTGTTTGTGAAACAACAGCACACACGTTTTCGCATTATATGTTACTTTTTCAATTCAACCCTACGGGACCTACGTCAATGCTTTTAGCGTAGTTTGCACTATTTGACAAAATACTTAAAGATAAAGCGTTGGAGCGTTTTTGAGAAAATATTATTTTAAAAATTGCCTTTATTTCAAGCAAAAATTACGTGAAAACTACTCACGTTTTCAAAAAATTGTACATGTGTTTATTTAAAGATGATTTTGAAGAACAAATTACAGTACGAAAAACTAACTCTGTCTTCGAAATTGTAATTGTAGACCCCAAAAATATTTGAACTTTCACTGTTTTGGAGAATTCATGGATTTCAACGAAAATAAAGAATATAAATTTTGGAGAATGTCTTCTAAGGTTTTGGATGGCCATCTTTAACGAGATCTAAGCAACGCAAATCGGCAAGATCGCATGTTTGTCCTGAAGACGGACGAGTTCTTAGTGGATTTGAACGGCGCAATCCACACATCTTCAGAGAAAAGGCAGAAAATAAATCAATTACTTTGTTTCATCATCTGTGGTACTGCCAAAAGACCTGGAAGTGTTTAGGCATAGACCATTCATGCATCAAATGTAAGTACAACATCTATGGTTGTTTACACATATTAATGACAATATACAGAACCACTTTGCGTTACCGCCGCATTTACAATCAGTTTTTACAATGTTTACAATGTAATTAAATGTTTTAATCTTCTTCGAAGCATTACCCAGTTCATAAAAATGTGCAGTAAATCTACTTGTAGTGTGTATATTTAGATGTAGGTACGTGGATTATTTTTTTCTTGTTCTAATCTAACTCTGTTCAGGAGTCTAAAGTAAACAAACTTATTGTTGCAACTGATATTTTGTAAATTCAAGTTTTTAGAAACGTAATATTCCGATAAAATAAAATATATTACACAAGATCATACCATAAATGTTCCTTGTTATTAGATTGGTTTCCTTTTTTGCAAACTTAAACACTTTTATTATTGTGTATTTAAGTATGGCTAGTCATACTTAAGTAATCATGTTTGGCTAATTTATAAAATTATATTTTCCATTGAGAAAGACCATAAATTTTAGCATATTCATTTAAAGTAAACTAAAATTAATGCAAATATACTTGATTTTGAATATATTTTTTAGATGCCAGATAGATGTGCTAGGGTGCAAGTCAAATTATGAAAGCTCCAAGAAACAAGGATATACCGAGCGTTTTATGCTCCCTAATTTCACAAATTACTTGAATTGAGGGTTCCAGGTATCTCCCTTAAAGGATGGTACCCTGCAAAGAGGTCTGTTAATTGTGTTATGCATTAGACATTAGACAGATTTAGAGTACACTAAAAAGTATGTAGATGGATTTGTGCATAATACGGAATTTCAACGACACAAGCCAGTTTTCTCAAAGAATACGGTGCCAACGATTTTTCTAAACTTATACCTTACAATTTTGCGAAGCCTACTTTATCCACATCTAAACGCATGGATGTGAATGCAAGAAGACAATTTTCAGAATAAAAGAAGAAAGAAGCCGTAAAACTGATGCAGGAGATGCAAGGTAATGAGAACAAGTTAAGAGACTGTAAACATGTTATCAGACCATTGAGAGCAAAAATTGTATATAGCTGTTGGTTAATTCACATGAGAATATTCAAATGGGAATACTATTCGTTTAGTTTTATATACGGCGGATGTTTCTGATAGACCAGTAATTGACCTGTAGTTTAAAGATCAGCCCAAGTCTAGATGTAGAAACCTGTCTTTACAGAAATATTATTCACAACAGTAACAATACGTTTCTGCATGACAATTTAAAATCCTTAAAGATAAATTTGGAGGCAGATGATAGTTTCCCCGAGGCATGTATGACGAAATTGCAATTTTTAATACATTTAGCACATCAGTTTCAGCTCTGTATTGCCAAGAAACTAAAATACTCCTCCAGTTCTATTCTGAGTATATTTCGGATTTACATGCAGTCAGTCAAATGTAAAAAAAGCACTAAGACTAAATAACATTCTCACACTGCCTCCCAGTGAATATTTATTGATTAACACTGAGTCAAGAAATGATCAAAATGAGTCTTCCTTAAATAGTGTTTTTAAAGAAGAATTTAAAATGGAACTATTTGTTAATTTTCAAAGAGATGAAATTCTTGTTAAAGAAGAAATTATTTACACTCAAGGGCAGTTGGTTGGGCAAGATCATATTGTTGAGTAGATAACAAAGAGAAATATAGTGATCTTGGCTGTCCGGATGACGCCGCGTCGAAGACTGTGTTGCCGACGTTTCGACCATCTTTTCGTGGTCTTCCTCAGGGCTGGTCTGAAAATTGTGCATTTTCAGAAGCGCTCAAACGACATATTCAGAAAATCATAGCTCGAAAATCACCAAATTTTTCAATGAATATTAAATGTGAGTTTCAAAGTTTTATAATTCTATAATATCCTTGAAGAAATATTTCAGTTCTACTATTATGGCACCTTAGACCAGCCCTGAGGAAGGCCACGAAAAAATGGTCAAAACGTCGGCAACACAGTCATCGACGCGGCGTCACCCGCACAGCCAATATTATCCACATGACTCCCACCGCGGAAGCCTACGACTTCACTTAAAGATAAATGTAGCATATATGGTAAGTTCTTCCTTTGAACATAGAAAAGAAGTTGCATAATTAATTCCAGCGATTCACGTAAAGGGATCCGAATAGATTGAAACCTCTTTTAGTTTCTTTGGGTTACTGTGTAAACTTGAAAGCTTTAACAATAATTAGTTACAACAACTGAATTAATAGAGTAAAACGTATTTTAACGCAGCAAGCTGGATCTAAGTACTTTTCAAACACCAAATCGTCACACTCACCTCTCTGAAGAGGATTTTGACACATGATACATGTGTAAAATAACATTTGTAACAATTGGTTAAATTTAATAAATTTTTAACTAGGCTAAATTCCTAGAACAGAAAATTATGATATATTACAAAAAGCAAGACTCTGACGAGTTGAGTTACACAAAATGGAAAACAACATGATAAAAATCACTTTCTAAATTACCCTAAAAAATCTATCTTACAAATTTGAGCAGAAGAAAGTTTCCCTAGTACTAAATATCTATCATGGAACAGCCGATGCTATTATATCAATTTTCAGAGGCGCAGGTTCTGATAGGCTTACTTTGTAAGCCATATTTTGACATTGTAGTCGATATTCAATATTAAATGGCCCATGACAGGTGTGTTGAAAAGCAATCCTTTACCCATTCCATTTAAAAACACAAATGATGCAGTTGCTTTTAAGCAGTTTCTTAAGTGAATTCATTACGTGATTGAAATCAATAAAAGTCCTGTTTTTTCTGGCAACAGTGTCTTGGGACTGCACTGAGCTAGGAATGGAGGTAATAAGCTTCCTGTTGATGTTAATAATGTTGCGCTTGTCGCAAATAGAATTGCTATGACGAAAATACCTGTAATATTTTATCCAGTATTATATCAATAATTACTTAAAATGTAATACATTTAATGAATCAGGATTGTACTACATTTGTGGTTATATCTCGTTTAAAATCAACAAGCTTGTCAATTGTCAGCATTGTGCATTCATAAAATTTGAAAAACGAATGTAACCAAACATTCTTTTAAATGTTAAATCATGAATGGTCTATCAGTCCCATAGATCTTGGTATTCAAATACACCTATTTGGCATTTTACCGGAATTACACAGTTCTTTGTTTCAGAAAATTATGAAAATTTGTCTCTGTCTACCGATAGAAGTACAACTTATTTTCTGTTCTTTAAGTGAGAAGAGGTTATTATCCGACACTGACATGAATTATATTGCTCAGGATGTTTCTATTTGTAGGAGCAAAAACACTGACTTACTTATATCTTTAAGAGTTGTATTGAATATTACACTAAATAATTATTCTAAGATCGTAAATGATATTTGAGTATAAATATGAATCAGAAATAGATACTGGCAACATTGATGTAATAATTGGCACATTTTAATACCTCAATATTAAAAATTTCATGAATAATCATTTGTTATCATTCAGTGCTTATTCACAGTTCAGAACCTTTCCTAATAAATCAACTGAAAAATGAAATAATTGTGATGTTTTTGCACGGGTGAAATGTGAGTGACCCGACGTACGAGGACACACGGACAGAAAGTCAGACGGACAGAATGACAGACAGACAGAATGATAATCAGAACGACAGACGGACAAAGGGACAAGAGCTGACGGGTTGCGGCCAGTGAATAGATGGGCAGATGTTTTTGCAGTTATCCAAATTTTCTGCATCAAGGACATACAAAACATGATTTCTGAATACACAACATGTTAGAGGAAGAAATGTACTACATATGGAAACAATATTTATCCAGTCTTTCGGAAGCTGCGACACACAATACGACTTTTATTTAAAATAATCACAAAAATTCACGTAGTTGATAGGAAAATGAAATTTAACAGAGAACTCATACTATTAGTCTATTATTAGGGTGTGTATATTCTATTATTAAGGCGAAGACTAGCCGCTGACCCACCGGTTAGTGTCAAGAACTTCTAAATGTCTCTAAGGTAAGTGTAATGTACACGTACAAAGGGGTTTTTGCTTGAATGCACTTAGGAGTTGCGGGTATCCCCCAGGCCCCAGGTGAACTAGAAGGTGCTTTTTGTACACGATCAGTAGAACCTCTATTAATCTAGGACGGTGCGTTGGTGGAAAGTGTCCTGAGCAAGCGAGACGGAATACGAGTCGTAAAGTTAGATTGCTGCGATGTGTGGTAGAAATAACGCAATATAAGTGTAAGTGCAGAGAACGAAGACAATTGTCAGTATTGATTCATATAAAAAAGAAAAACAATTAAAAACAAAGAACATATTGAAAGAAACTTTGGGTTAAAGAACAACATCAAAACGCTAAAAGATAGAAAGGTAAACAGATAGGTAGAAAGAGGGGGAAAAGGAAGGGAAAAAGAAAGAAAGAAAGAAAGAGAAAGGGAAAGGAAGAGGGTAAGATGGATGCCAACAAATGTCACAAAGGAGTAGGAAGAGAAGAGTTGAAGTTGGGGGTTAAGGGTGAGAGAAGATGCTGGTAAATCAAGGGAATATGCCACAGAACGATTCAATGAGCAAACAAACAAGTAACGCGATTTGCCAGAAAGTCATTAGATAAGCCATTGATAAGGTGGGCCTACACACCTTTCATCGTATCATTTTAAATGGAAGACATGCATGTCTTGCATACACGCAAGACAGCTTAAATCAATACTACTTGCAGATACAACTGAAGAACTTCAATCAGAATTTCTTAAGTACATCTTTATGAAACGGACGAATAGCATTTTAAGGAATATGTTTAATGGCGTACCTCCAGTTGCAATATATTAGCAGAATGTAGAATTAGCATTTTTAAATGAGCACATTTTTCGAAAGATTAAATATTGTGATGATGAAGAATGAGGAGTCTCAAACATATTTTTCTTAATTGTAGATAATCGGCGCATTTGTTTTGCAATGTAATACAAGAAGATTCTGAAAAATGACGAATGATGATAGGAACGGAGTGTTTATCAAGTGGAGAGCACGCGTCGTCTTCGTTGCCTCCATGCCACCAGCAAATGTGCTGAAAGCCGTGTCTTGAGCATTCGGGAAAGCGGTGGACGTGGCGTGACGGGGCGGAGACGCAGGCAGGCGGCAGCTGGCGGCTCGACAGGGCGCGGGGCAAATGCCAAGAAGTCGCGGCGTGCGCATGCGTCCAGGTGGGGGGATGCAGGGTGAACTCCGAGTGTTCGGGGGTGCGTGGAAGATGGGAGGGTAAGAGGGTGGGTAGACTGAAGGCTAGGCTGGGAAGATGAGAGGTTGTTCGGGTAGATGGGAGTCGGGAGGGAGAGGTGGTGGGGAGCGGAGGGGGGGGGGTCAGCGTGTGAGGAAGAGAGGGTGGTTGGGGTTCGGTTGGGAGGGCGGACGGATGGATATTCGAGTGCATGAGTAGAGAGTGAGACTGTTGGAGAGTGGGTTTGGGGTGTTTGGTGAAGTGAATGGACGATGTATGGGTGAGAGGGTGATGGAACGGCGAGAGAGTGATTTTGAAGAGATGGGGCAAGTGGGTGAAAAGATGAGAGGATGAGGGTGTTGGGTGGGAGGGTGAGAGCGTGAGGGCGTTCGGGTGGTTGGGGATTCGGTGAGGAGGGTGGGTGAGTGGAGGGTGGGAGCAGTTCGAGTGGTGGGCGCGTCTGGGAGCGGCCGTCACCTGTCGGCCGCGCCCACCCCGCCCCGCCCGCCCCGCCCCGGTCGCAACGCAGACGCCGCCGCCCCCGCGGGCCCTCGCCGAGGACGCCCAGGACGCCGAGGACGCCGGGGACGTCAGCGACGCGACACCGGCGACGGAAGCGACTGCGGTAATTACGCGGTGATTACACGTGTCTCGCCGCGGAAATCGTCCGGATCGATTTCCGGAGGCGAAAAGCCCCGCTCCCGCTGGGCCTCCCCATGCCGCGGGCGCGGGCACGCCGAGCGAGGGCTGCTTGATCGGCAGGTAATGCCCTACCTGCTGCGATCAGGGGCCGGAAATGCGCAGCTCCCGCTGCCCTTCCGACAGGCGGGAGGCGCGGGGGAGGAGGGAGGGGGAGGAGATGAGAGGCGGAGCGGCGACGACGCAAAACGCGCCGGCTGCGGCCCACAGAGGTGCAGGCGAACTTCTCCATCCAATCTTCAACTTTTGCGCACCGCATCATCATCTTCAGGGAAAATATGGTAGGGGATTGCAAGGTGTGTTCTGGCAAATCCAACTTTCTAAGACTTTCCGTCCTTTCATTGGTATAAAATGTGCATGCTGGAGAAGTAAATATCTTCTATGTTCCATGTTGAGTTTCAATACTGTTTGAACAAACAACTATAATTATATAATGTTACTTTCATTATCATTATCGTTACTTACTATTATTATTGTTATTGGAATTAGTATTGGTATTATTAACATTATTTCTATTATTAAAGATACAGTTGTGAACATTTCAGAAAGTGGTTTGAAGATTCCCTTTCTGCCATTGATTACATTGTTTTCTTCGTGGTAACACTGACAGGCCATAGGTGTGACAGCACAAGAAAATCTGGCCACAAACTAAGGTTTTGCAATATGTATATATTATTTTGAGCCTCATTGCTCCATTCACATTTGGCACAGGGGCATATCATTGGTTGATATGTCATCTATCAACCGTTAAGTGTTTGACATGAGTCGACATTTATGCTATACATTCTTCAAATGAATGGAGTGTGAATTAAGGATTTTCACCATTTTGTAATTATTGCAATACTTATTCGCACTGTGTTGGCAAATACCTGTGAGAGGCAGACTCTAACAAAATATGCATTCAGTGCCCTAGTCATAATGAAAGACAGGTTTCTAAAAGCGTTATGGTAAAAATACGGCATGTCATCCAAATGGAAAATGTAATGATCCCAGAAAATTCTAATAATTTAACTTGAAAGTGAACGCCAAAGAGGAAGGTCGATATGACATGGTGAGGAAAGATGCTGCAGATCTCCTGAAACCGAGACTCATCGAGACCCCCTGGCGGGAGAAGAGCAATAGAGAAAACATGTATTTGATATTGGGAACCACGTATTAAACATGCTAAGGCCCAGTATTTAGCTATAATGACAAATAAAGAAGACGGATGATTTTTGCGATATTTAAAATAAACTATATTTGGTACAACAAATACATACGTATTCCTCATATTATGAATAACTCTTTAACCATTTTCGCCTGAGGCCATTGTGGTCTGAGGGTAATGTATATTTTTCTAATTTTGCCGAAGCCTTTATATTTCCGGAACATTGTATTCTTTTCGAAGACTCGAAACACTATAAAAGACTCGTAAAGTCAATGGCATCATTTGTTAAAAGAGAGTGCACTGCTGTTCTGACGTCCGGCTGGTGAGGATGGGCACAATTGAAACGCTGTGCGCGACACATCGCAATCGTAATATGCACCTCAGTTCCATTCATTCACAAACTTGTGTTTATCGTCGTTTGCATCCGATCTAGATTTTTCCTTCGGTAATACTTAGAAGGCCGGAGCAGTGTCTTAAAAAAACGGGTCACAGAGCACGCGCGATCATTCCTTCCTCTTCCTTGTTCTATGTTCTCTGTTCTCTCCTTACACACACGCGCACGTTTACATGTGACTCACTCATAACCAAGTTGAGAGTCCTATCGGGAGCTTAGAGACTGTTCCTGCTGTAGCGGTGCGTCGCTAGTGGGAGATACGTGGTTGATACGGGAAATCCCGCAAGCCGACGTGCTGGTCGGCAGTGTATCTCACCATTAAGCGGGAGAGGAATACCGCCACGCACACAGATAAAACATTAACTTCACTAACGGGGTTAATGATCATAGGAGTAGACGTGTCCGGAAACACGCGTCAATCAATCGGCTATTTCTCAAAACATATCTCAAAAAGGGCAGGATATTTCACACATCACTCTGAGTTCGGTTTATGGGGGAGGAAAAAACCTACGTGACATACTAGGAGAAATAGTTATTGGGACCCGTTAATGCAACACTCATGACACCTGAGAGTAGCAATTTGCCTATCTTCGATGCACTTCTTCTTGAAACATTCTGGAAGATTCTGCAATTTTAGAAACTGGTGAGTTAGTTTTGTGTGACGAAAGAAATCGGAAATGTTAAATTAAAGAAATATCAACTATATTTAAATAATGTAACAGACACTGTTCAATATCCCGACGATAAACCCTATTTTATATATTGTTTCAGCTCTCATCGAAAATTCAATTTCTCTAAGAAAATCGAACACTGTGGCATTCTCCATCGCCTGCTTTACAGTGGGGACCTGTCAGTTATTTCAGAGTTATCTTGCACTGTAACATTGTCAAGAGCGAGATGTGTGCATATGTCTGCAAATTTCAATAAACTTTTGTAAATAATCGGAGTACACACCAAATGAAAACTTTCAGAAATTCATCTCTGGGATATTCCACTGTAAAAGTAAAAGGTGAAAGTTCTCATGAGAATAGTGTTTAAGTAATTAGGACAGAAAATGAATCTTTGTCGTACGAATAAAATATTGATGGAAAAGGCAATAATAGGAGCTGAATCCGGCCTATTGAAGTGAGTGCATTGGTACTAATTATGTATGTTATTTTTAGTACAAATTCATAGAAAAATAAAATTATATACTCTTGATATCATTTTCCATATGCCAAGCAGTGTGGTTTGTGCGTGATCTACCACACCACACAATTACTTGATTATCAGGAGGATTCGTCCGTGGAGTAGGCACCTAGGCAACACCTTTAGGCTGGTATCTGGATTCCGTCGGAATGTAGGTATCCCTCTCAGAAACATTCGCATACAATGCCCGAGTTGGGCAGCTCTGTCAGCCCAGAGGTACTATCTTTCCAGGCCAGTACCGGAGTCAAATCAATGCGCCGAGACAAGTACCTCCTCTTTGCCCGGAGTATCGGGCCGCAGCCAGGATGAAGCCGAGAGCCCAACAGGGACCACCCGAACTAAGGTGGGCAGACGTAGAGTCTCAGACTTCCGCGGCCGGAGTCGTTGACTTCTTGGCTGTGGATTAGCGCGCATGTCGATGGAGCTGTCGTTTCGGCCATCTTGCTGGCCTTCTTCAGAGCTATACTGCTACCGAGAGGCTAGCGTGTCGCAATACGCGCATGTTCGCGCACCCAACCAATATATTGCGACACGCTAGCCTCTCGGTAGCAGTATAGCTCTGAAGAAGGCCACAGCAAGATGGCCGAAACGACAGCTCCATCGACCATGACGCGGCTAATCCCGGACAGCCAACAATTCAAATTTAAGGTGGGCAGACGGCTCGGGGCCCCCTTCCCGCCTTCTCACTGCCTCCACCCTTATTGACGTACCTTCAGGACCATTGCTACCCGACAGGGAGGTCCATGTTCCCCATCTAGACTTTTGTATGTGGGATCCAGGTACGTTCTCGCGAACGTCCCTCGAGCCGATCTAGCAAAAGGGTCGACGCCATGGACGCAACTGGTGGATTACCGGACAAACGCGGTTTAGCATGCACTATTGACACAACTGGTGGGTTACCGGGCAACACGGGGTTTAGCATATGCCTCCGCCATGAAGATAACGATGTGAGTTGCATCGTGACACTTAGGGTCCGGGTGGTCGTTTCAACTCTCCACCAGCGATCGTGTTCTCCTACAGTGACATGTTCCTTTCCCTGCGGGCATATGCGAAGTAGCAATCATATTTACTCATGTCATCTCCGTTTTTATTCTCTTCGCATTATCCTGTAGTTTTATATTTTTTTGCGGTTCGTGTACCACCTTTCAATAAAACACAATATTAACTTTCCATAATACAATCATTTTTACGTTTTCTGTCCCTATGAGAACATTAAAATATCTCCCCACGTCCAAACCTTCCCAACTGTAAGAACATTTTACAGTAATATTTTCAAAAATAAAAATATTTTCCGCACGTCTTGATGCATTTCTAAATTCTATGACCGTCTTAGCAAGTCCACGTCAAAATCTGTGCTGTTACGGGGAGTTCAATGGAAGTTGCTGTAGAAAGTGTTTACGTCTGTGACCCACATGTGGCTCACGGAAGTAGAAAAACCCATGAGTGTTATATATTGTGAACCACATATGAATCACAGGACAGTGAACGTGTTAAAAAGTGAAGAGAATTACACTACGCATTTCCTAATGAGGCCATTCTATGCACATACGGGTGCCGCATTAGCGGGTCGGAATATTGAGAGGTTTTCATGGCAATTTAAAGGCATATACAGTATTTTCTTAAATCCAAAGATATCGTACTTTCATTTACATGGAAAATTTGTTTCTCGTCCAATATTTATTAATCCTTACTGCTTCCTGCGAAGAACAGCGGTTCAACTTATCTAAAATTTCGAGTTTCTGCTTGTGGTCTAACTTAATCTGTTTCCTTTCAGAAGCCATAGTACTGATCTGTACTATAAGAAAGTAGCAGTTTCAAATACGTATATAATTTTTTTAACCTTTTTAACCCACATCACATTGTCGCACATGATAATGTGTTGTGCGTGCCATTTGAGTGCTGAAAAGTAATGTTTTCTTAAATAGTCCATATTTTAAAATCAAACCATTCAGAAACACACGAGAAATGGGTTTTAAAATTGATTTATAATGTCAAAAGAGCGTAAATATGGAATAAAATTAAATACGATGTTATCCTTGAAAACAGAGATTAAAATTGACATTGCACATTCTGCGATGAATTTCTAAACAGTGTGTGTGTGTGTGTGTGTGTGTGTGTGTGTGTGTGTGTATGTATGCATTTCGTATTTTATTGTCGGATTAATCCGCCTTTGACCTGCTAGCAGTGTTTCCAGACCTGGGAACTGTACTTATTTATTATACTCGCCTGGGGGAAAAGGATTTATGTGGGGAACATGACGTATTCCCATCACCGTACCTAGCCTGCTTGAGCTTTTTATTTCGTCACGCAGTTATAGAAGCTGAAACGATTTGTAATATGGTGCTATATTTTCATTTTTCCCTTCGCCGGGAATCGAACGCGAAGTTCCTTTCAGAAAGCTGGTGCGACATCCATGAGCCATCCGAGGGATTTAGTAAATAAGAGCTGAATTATTTTCCAAGGGAAGCTCTTTTTGCAAACAAATATTATGTGATTCACACAAATTAAAGAAACATTCATCTGAGCGGTTATTACCGAATTACGACTCTGAAATACGATTTTGATAGAACAACAATGCTTATGCTTTGAAACATGATTACACAACTTTTCAGATATGTCAATTCGTACATGAAGAGCTACAATGCCATCTACGTTAGATATAAAAAAATATTTTTCTTTAATAAAGACTACTGAAGTATACAAAACTAATTACATTTCAGGATACAAACATATTATTATTATTGTTATTATTATTGTTATTATTATTATTATTATTATTATTATTATTATTATTATTAAAAAGTTAAAAACTTGAAAATTTTGCATGCAAAAGATAATTTTTTGAGGTTAATGGAATTAAAAAAACCTTGAAGAAACATATTTCCACTAAAAAAAAAAACGGCTGGTGTAATTGTTGCAAAGTATAATGAAAATAAACGTGGACATATTTAACATCAATTTGAACGAGACAAATATTTCGAAGTAAATGTAATTTACGGAATTATTGAAAGAACGTAATTTTCAGGAGCACTCATATTCCGCCGTGCCCAATGTGTGCAACATGAGTCTATTCATGACAATATCAGAAGAAGTTCACGACCGCCTCCTGTGTATGAAAATTCTCGATTGTAAATCTTCCCATTTGGATGCTTGTGGCTGGTAAACGTGTTCGGCAGATGAGACTGAAAATAAATATCTCTGATTTCTCCAGTTTCTCTCAAAGGGTTCAATGTTGTGAAATGCACTATCATATTTTCCAGAATTAGCAGATAGTACAGGAACGGATCGTACGCTTACGCTAGAAGCAAAATGTCTGTTGGAAGGAAGCATGGGATATAATAAATTTGCTACTGAGTGAGATAAAATAAATGTCATATAATATATGGTGTTTGGAAAGAATTGCAAAAGACTAATATCATATCTAAAAAATCTCAGTCTTCTGAAATTAACCTTACAGAAGATCGGTGGGAGGTTGATTGTTGGCGAATAAAAAATACAGATTGTCTGATCAAAATGAATTATGTGACAACAAATGAATTCTTTATTTCATTTCTAAACATGAAAGAGAAGTTATAATGCAGCCTAAAATCATGAAACGGGATCAATATATTTGCAATTCAAATATCGAAACAAAAATGGGTATTATTGTAAAAAATACATCTAGAAATGTTGTAGGGATTGTTGTTTTAAAATATAATGATAGATAAGTGAACGATCCGGGGACAGTTGATAGTCTGTTCAACCAATGTTTTTGAGAATTGCAGTTGAGCTCATGAACAGTCTATATCCATAAAAGGTCACAAAAGATAACATCAAACATTTCCACTAAAGTGTTCGACGCGTTACCACTTGTGAAAAGACATCATGTATGCAACACAAACTTTTATTACTTATTATAATTGTCCTTGGATAAGTTTAAACTCTTTGCCCTACGATATTTTAAAGCAAAATACGAAACATTTTAATATTGTCTTAAAAAAACAAATCCCATACTTATATGATTTATTGATGTGTGTATCTACTTTATTCGAGTATAAAACGTTATACACATACACACACCAGGTTTTATAATCAACAATGTCATTACAGTCTATACAATATCATTCTCTACATCTATAACTGTAAATCTAATATTGCTGGATGCATTAGCAATCAGTAACACGTACTTCATCAATGTGTTTGCTTTATCACATTTCTCTACTTTTCCTTTGAGAACAGACAAGTCCTTGCCACAAAGAAGGAAAGAATGACCTTTGAATAGGAAGTTCTGTTTTAGAGAATGAAATCTGTCTTTGACAAGAGCAATAAGCATTACCAATACTATTATTGTTTTGGGCAGTGTTATAATATTACGTAAGTGATACAAAATAATGCGGGAAAGTACGTGCTGTTGTAGCACCACAGATGCCTCTTTAAATTTAATTGGAAACGAAATTGAACTGAATTGTTAGAAATCAAAAAGAAATATTTTAAGGCTAATAAGTTTGTTTCGCAATAACGAAGAAAAAATGTAACATTGTATACAGTACAAATTGTTTCCAGATGAAACACTAAAGCCTTAAATTCCTGGGGCATATTCGAGGAAAAGATAGCGGCGCTTCCCTTCGACGCGGCCTCGCGTTCCGCTTACGCTCGCAACACAACGGACAGTCATTTTCTGCTAGACCTTTTCCGGATGGGATTTTATTGGATTCCAGCGAGGCGACAGAGCCCCCTTCCGCCCACTTTCGTCGTGGCCCGGCTTGGCTCGGGCTGGCTCGGCCTGGCTCGGCCCGGCCCAGCGAGGCCCCTCGCGCGGCGTGGCGATCATAGATGGAACGGAAGAAACGGACGCCCGGGAACAGGGCCCGTGTCCCAAGTTTTTGTAGCGGGCTTTCGACACCTCCTTCGCCGGCCTCCGTCTCCTCCGTCTCTTCTGTCAAATAATCCGCACGACTGGTCGCCGTTTCCGGCCTGCCACGCCGCTCGTGTTAGTTTTGTTCCGCTTTCTCTGAAAGAATCGAAGTTCATCTTTGTAGCATGAAGCTCCAATCTTTTGGGCCCTTAAAGAATATCGACAGCTTTTATAGGTTTCTGCAGTTATTAAACTCGTACATCTCAGACGATTTCCCAAGGAACTTCTCACAAACTCTTTACCCTCAATGTTCCTCATTTAAGGAGGACGTTTATTCACAGAGCGACGGGTTATTACTAAGAGACATCTGTCGCGGACGCTTTATTAGAATTCCCAGCGGATTTTCTAAACTCTGAAATGTTTCTACAATTAAGCGCTCATTTTGATAGTCCTTACTTGTTTGAAAACATCGAGAAGATTGCGTTGACTATTTGACATGTGATCAAATTTATCACGTGACATGTAAGTTAATATTTTCAATATGAAATGCGAGTTTGGGGTTGGGATAACTGTCGAAAAAATACAGCAAGAGTATGGTTGGGTGACAAAAATATAAAGTTCTATGTTTGACTAAAATGCATAAAGACTTCATGGTTAATTCAATATCAAATTAAATGCTCCATAAATTTAAATGTAAGAATGAAACATATACAAATTGTTTTGTGATCTAATATATTGTAATCTCTCTTTGAGTCTTCTTTGCCCAACTACATGGTTGCGCGATTTAATATAAGCACAATAAAAACTGCAGAATCGTAACGGTAAGAACTAAGATAAAATAATACTATGTTCTATGTATCTTCCAAGCCCAGGGCATCTTTCTTTTAAAATTTCATCCCAAGTTGAAAACTAATGAAATGTCTATTTTACCCCGCAAATTTTGAGATTTATTTGTACTACATCTATCAGTTTATTCGTGTTTTTGGGTTGAGTAGTAAGTGATGTGTCCCTTGCATAAATAAAGAACGCAAAACATCATTCTGAAGGTTGGTATTACTAATTTCATTAAAAGTCCTTTTATTCTCAATGAAAATAAGGATTTAAGAAAGAATGTCCCTAACTCCGGTTTACCTAACTACATTATAAGAATAATGGGATACATAAGCGATTGTAAAAACAAATGAATTTTTTACGAAGAAAAAGGAGAGAAAATTAATTTTGTGTACTATTGCCCCTGGTAGCTTTCACTAAATTCGATTGATTCTTAATAGAATGGCAGGAAATCAAATTACAATAGTGAAAACTTTGAATTATGCATACATTTGATTAACTAATATTTTCGGAAAAGTTAATTTCAATAATAGGTGTGGATCGGGGTGAGTCGGGGTGGGTCGGGGTGACACGAAGTTGGATGGGGTGAGGAAGGAGAAGGGAGAGGAGAAAAGGAAATGTGGGTTGGGGCGGCATGGAGCAGAGCGGGGCAGGGATGTAGCGGAACAGGTCGCGGCGAGTGGGATGAGATGACCTGAGAAGCGGGTTGAAGTGAGGCATTTATTTATTTATTTTATTTATTTATTTATTTATTTATTTATTTATTTATTTATTTATTTATTTATTTATTTATTTATTTATTTATTTATTTATTTATTTATTTATTTATTTATTTATTTATTTATTTATTTATTTATTTATTTATTTATTTATTTATTTATTTATTTATTTATTTATTTATTTATTTATTTATTTATTTATTTATTTATTTATTTATTTATTTATTTATTTATTTATTTATTTATTTATTTATTTATTTATTTATTTATTTGCGTCAAAAAACAGTTAAAAACTGCGTATGACGTGGGAAAAGTGAATTGTGTGCACATTTTCAAAATTCTGCGATCTCTACACCAAGTCATATACTACTTAAATTTTGAATTTTTGAAAGGGAGAAAAAAAAAACAAAAAACTCCCATGTAATAAAACCTATTTTCAAGGATAAACAAGCAATAAATTTTGAATTTTGAAAGGGAGAAAAAAAAACAAAAAACTCCCATGTAATAAAATCCATTTTCAAGGATAAATAAGCAATAAATTTTGAATTTTGAAAGGAGAAAAAAACAAAAAACTCCCATGTAATAAAATCCATTTTCAAGGATAAATAAGCAATAAATTTTGAATTTTGAAAGGAGAAAAAACAACAAAAAACTCCCATGTAATAAAATCTATTTTCAAAGAAAATAAGCAATAAATTTTGGCTCTTATTACTTCCTGCCGCGACGACATGGAAACGATAATTTGAATAAATGTATTTCCCACTGAATTCTAGAAGACGTGCACAGAAAATGAAGTTACATTTATGTCCAGAAGCAAAACAAGGGGCCATCTCAGCATTTGCTCAATGGATCAGGGAAACTGGACGAAAAACCTGATCGAGTGGGGTCATTGACCCGGAGCTGAGTACAATTTGTACGTTGTTTATACTCTTTATACAGTCAAATGGTAAATAATGCATTATGTATCATTGTTAAAATTAATGTTACTTTTCTTGTGATGCTCAGTATAGTCTCTAATTGTATAGAAACAGTTATGCAGCAGAAACGATTTCACTTGGGATTTAAACTTTTCTATTGAATTTAATCGTTTAATGTCATCTGGCAAAGTGTTGTAAAATAATGTACATGTATTGTATGTGAATTTTTTGTAATGAGCTGTTGATACTGTCACCTGATGAATATGATTTCTACGTCGAGTGTTATAGTAATAGACTTCGGCATTTTCTGAAAATATATTCCCGCCCTTGAGCAAGTCATTTTTTACAAAAACCACTGATTCGTAAATCAAAAGACACGGTAATGGTAAAATTCCTAGATTAATGAAGAAGAGGCACATGAATCACGTGGTGGGATTTGGTTATTATTCGTACAATTCGTTTTTGTAATCTAAAAGTCTGGGAGCTATAAGATGTATTTCCCCAGAATATTATGCCATATCTCAGGCGGGAATGAACATTCGCAGAAGTATACACAACGAGCAGTATGAAGGCTGACTGAATTTGCAAGAATTCTGAACGCGTAGCATAATGAACTTAATTTTGTGTTCAATTCATTTAAATGGACGTTCCATTTAAGGTTTGACTGAATTGAGAGACCTAAAAATTTTGTTACCTTAACATCAGTCAATGGTACACTGTTCATTTTCAATGGAGCACAGAATTGTTTATTTGAAATAGAAAACTGCATTAAAACCGTTTTCTTTTCGTTTACTATTAATTTGTTATTTCGGAACCAATTTGAAACATCTGATATTGTACTATTTACGGTTTCTTTATTGCAAAGGATGTTAGTATCATCCGCAAAGAGAACCGTTCTTCCGTTTCGAATCGTCGAGGGCATATCGTTTACGTAAAGTAGGAACAGAGTAGGGCCTAAAATCGATCCTTGAGGAACTCCACATGCAACGGGCAAAGAGTCGGAAAGGTGCGTACGTAATGTTCCATCATTCCAGTAAGGTATTTCAACTCTCTGAGATCGTTGTTTAAGGTACGAACATAACCAATCTAGAGCAATACCACGAATTCCATATGAAGATAATTTGGAAAGTAAAATGTCATGATCAATGACGTCAAAGGCTTTTGAGAGATCTAAAAATAATCCAATAGGTGCCTCGTTTTGATCCAATGACGAGGCGACATCTTTAAGAAAAGAAAATATAGCTGTTTCCGTTGATTTTGATTTTCTAAATCCATGTTGGCAATCTGAAAGCGCGTCGTGTTTAGTGAGAAAGGTTTCCATTCGTACGTAAAAAGTCTCTCTAATATTTTTGAAAAAACTGATAGAAGAGAAATGGGCCGATAATTTTGAATTTCATGTTTGTTGCCTTTTTTGAAAAGCGGCTTAATTTTAGCTGTTTTGAAAATATCTGGAAACGTTCCAGTGCATAAAGATGCATTAAATATGTGAGTTAACGGGTGTATAATGGCATACGCACAAGTCTTTAACAAAGAATCCGGGAATTCATCTAAACCGGACGAATATTTATTTTTTAGTTTACCGATTATTTTGAGAATTTCATAGGAAGAAGTTTCGGAAACGAACATTGTGTCTAAAATTTTGGGTGAACTGTCTGTTTTTGAGTTTTGTGCCTGAAGACCCTTAGTGAGATCGGCAGCAATTCTCGAAAAGTATTGGTTAAAGAGATTAGCCACTGTTGCCGGATCGTTCACATTTATATCGTTATATTTTAAAACAACATTCTCTACGGGTTTTCTAGGGCATGGAGTAGGGTGAAGGAGAATGGAACTCGATGGTGCGGGACGTGATGGTGCGGGACGTGATGGTGCGGGACGTGATGGTGCGGGACGTGATGGTGCGGGACGTGATGGTGCGGGACGTGATGGTGCGGGACGTGATGGTGATAGCGGGCGTGTACCCCGCGCCGCCCTGCGCCGCCCCTGCGCTGCTCCCGCGCCGCCCTGCGCCGCCCCTGCGCTGCCCCCGCGCCATCCCCTGAGCCGCCCCTGCGTTGCCCCCGCGCCGCCCAACGCATTCGCGCCAACGCACCGCGCAAAGAGCGCCCGCGCGCGGGCACGCACTCATGTGTGTTCAAGCTCAAATGGCTGCTACACGCTCCTATCAATGCGTTTAAAAGCGTATATGCGCGGATCTGGCCACTGGATCTGGCACAAGTGTTCCACTCCATGAACGTCAACCCAGTTTCACGGATTGCCCTCCCATTCTTCGCCGCAATGGAGCTACTGATTGGTTTAAATGTCTGTCATTGCAAGCCGCACTAGAAATGTACTTCAGATTGTACGTCGAATTATTATTTGAAAACAGAATTACAATGCTCGGAATCAACGTGTTTTGTGAGTACGATAACAAGTAATTTGCGTTGGTGGAATGGAACAAGAGATCGAATGGTTCCTTATTACAGTACATTTAGTTTAACTTTTGTGATAATATATCTTATGTAATTCACGATACCTATCTTGCAAGGTCACAAGAAATGATTTAGAAAAGTATCGCTCTATAATTTGTTCATACACATGTTTCGACGATGAGATGTATTAACCGTTTTAATAATGCCGGCAGAAATAAAAAACACTTCATAAGAGTAAAGATTTATGCGTCAATTTCAGAACCGGACGTAAATCTTATGACTAATATCTCTTACAAGCGAAGAGCTAGAGGGATTGTCTGAATGTTTTTCAGACTTCGCCTCGCATGAGGTTATTGATTAGAAAATTTAAAAAAATGTGTTGTACCACCATCTGCTTTATTTTGATATCAGGAGGAGGAACTGAGAAAATGAATGGATTTCAAAGTTTTTGGTCTGAAATTTTTGACGCCAAAATTAGGCAATTTATTGAGATGAGAATACACTTTCCAGAAAAACTATTTCAATTAAGAGCCGTTCTATTGATAGTGTTTTACAACTATTATTTAAGGACACATTTGTCATCCAGAACGTGGAGACAATGATGAGCACAGTAGGACAATGGTAGTAGCAATGAGGAACGTACAACTTCCATTCGTACCAGAGTTGAAATTTTTAGTGAACATAATACTGACGTTTAATGCAATTAATGCTTGCGTACCTGTGTGGGGCATGGTTGACAGAAAAACTTCATCGTGTGTTGAAAACAATCGAATTAGCGTATCCAGTGTCGGATAAGCATTTTTATTGCTTTTAATTTTCGGCATTACTTTAATATCATACAATAAAATTAACTTGCAGATTGGGAGGAGAGGAAGATGTAAATTAATAAAATGGTTGATCTAATGTTGTGGCACCTCAGATTGAGGCTAAAATAAATGCTTAATTCCAGAGTATTTCTAGGAATTAAACCTACCCGAGTCAAACAACCAAACGTTATAAAGAAAACACAACGAAAATCATTAAAAAACCTGCTGTAAGTGAAAAAATTTACAAGTAGTAAGTACAAAATATAAAATACACGTGACAGAACTTACGAAAACATGTTTAATTATGCACATATTTTACAGAGTGTCCAGGGAGCAAACGTCGAAACTTCGAAAATAACCTCTTAAGACAATCTCAAGCACTCAAAGCCCTTAAGCACTCAAAAGTCGGTTTGAAAAAATACTTTCTATGCAAAAATTTGTATTGAAGAAGCATATAAACACTCCATAAACATGTAAATGGTTTAATACAAAAGGAAGGAGAATATATTTGTTCAGAAAGAAATATTAACACAGGAATAAACTAGTGATGCTAAAACAGAACATACTTTCCCCTCTGTATTTTCACACAAAATTGTGCCAAAAGTACAATCATTTTCTAAAACTTGTACCTGGCCTTATTTCAAAATCTATCTTTAAGGAACAGATTTCATTAAGGAAAATCTCTCCCTTTAATATTTTAGTTGTAGCACGTCTCGGAAAACGTTCTGAACTTTTGCAATTTTCGAAAAATCAGGGTTTACACGAACGTAAGACCTACACCATTCTCTAAACGTCCTTCACGCTATCCAACAACAAAATTTAATAAAAAACGATGGAGCCATGTTGAAAATTCGGAAAATGTCGAAGGGTCTTGTAAGTACCCCTCAAATGTAAAGTACC
This sequence comes from Teleogryllus oceanicus, assembly GCA_964035755.1. Lineage (NCBI taxonomy): Eukaryota > Metazoa > Arthropoda > Insecta > Orthoptera > Gryllidae > Teleogryllus > Teleogryllus oceanicus. Next base: position 109,312,611 of record CAXIVR010000001.1, read on the forward strand.
CCTCAAAACTGTAATATCGGTTTCAAATTCAAGGGGCTGCGACTTCAGTCAGACCGATTGGGGAGTGTCAATTTTGGAGACAATCGGCTGACTAGTTTAGCCACTAGCGTTGTTCACAGACACGGACGGACGGACAGACGGACAGACGGACAGACGGACAACGGACAACGGACAGACGGACAGACGGACAGACGGACAGACGGACAGACGGACAGACGGACAGACGGACAGACGGACAGACGGACAGACGGACAGACGGACAGACGGACAGACGGACAGACGGACAGACGGACAGACGGACAGACGGACAGACGGACAGACGGACAGACGGACAGACGGACAGACGGACAGACGGACAGACGGAAAGACGGATTTTGTTGTGATTCGATTTTTCAGTATCAAGGATCCACAAAACATCCTAAGCTCACCACTATTGGAGGATTTAATTTTCTAAATTTAGCAACTGCATTATCTACTTTTTCGTTACCAAGGCCCTGTAATAAGAGCTTTTCTGCCGAAAATTCGCTGTTTCTTCGCGCAGCATTATATAAATTTCTCCCTATCTCGTTTGGAGAAAGTAAAAAGCATCCAGTTTACACAATTAGACTGCTTTTTTATGTCTGAGTTAATTTTACTTTGTGAACAATTATATTAATTTTTGTAACTAATGAAGAATTTACATTTTTGGAGTGTTTATATGTTTTTCAATGCGAAGTTTTGCATAGAAAATATTTTTTCAAACCAACGTTTGAGTGCTTATTGCGGCTCAGCCATTCGGAATATCCCAGGATTTTATTAGACATAATAAACATAAAATTGTCATAAAAACATAAAAGACGTTATTTACGAAGTTTCGACATTTTCTCCCTGGACATCCTGTATAATTATAAAAAGTTCACAATTAAATAAAACGAAATTTCAATCCCGAAAACGGGAATAATTCCCATTAAAAACCATGCATTCTCACTGTAGGGAGAGAGAGGCCAATATGGGCAGAGAAGGAACAGACTAACGTAAAAAATAGACTTTATTATTTTGAACGCAATTTACTCTTAAAAAGGAAAGAAATAGGGATGAAAAAAGGAAAGAAATAGGGATACCAATAGAAATGCAATATAGGACAGACCAAACGTGCTCTCAAGAAAAGAATGAATGAGCATGCTAATAACATTGACTGACAAAAAAATTAAACTCAATTTCGCGACATCGCCTTGATTTTGCGCATTATTTTTACTTTGACAGCTACCGTTTTGGATAATGAACCCAGAAAATATTGAAGATTAATTTCAGAAACACTACATATAAATCGCCCAAGATCATTAATTCTATGTTAGAATCATATCTTTTTACTATCATTTATGACAATGTTCTTTCTAAAATAAAAAATTATATATTTTATGATAGGATCTGCTTGCCTTTAGTAGGTACAGCGTGTACAGACGCACAGTACCGCCTGTTTACATTCCAAGAATATCACAAACGTTGTTTTCGCAACACAAGAATTACAAATATTTAATGGCGAACGGCCATTTATCTGGAGCCTTGGTGTCACATGATGTCAGCAGAGATGTAAGCTTTGACGCATTGAGTATGGGAATTCAGTCGGTACGAGAACGGTATGAAAATAAGCGGAATAACACAATCAAATATTTGCATTTTTCAGTCAAAATCAAATATGCCTCATTATTTTTTAATTTTTCTCAAGTTCCGGAGTATCTAACAAAAACCAAGAGTTGTCTAGCTGGAATTTTCTATGAACAGTTTTCGTTCTATTGAGAAAAAGATGGAATTTCAAAATACTTGAGGTATATTCATGGAATACGAAACTTCTATACTAGTCTTGTATTACTCGCTTACACAATTTTCATGTGTAATCTAGAACAGCACATTACGTATCAGTCACTGCCCCCAATTTCCTTCTTTGGACATCAGCACAAATCCTTATCAATACCTGCAGAATATGTAGTAAAAAGGAAGTTCGTGGTGGGTATTCGCGGCATTCTAATATTATGCCGAGACCTCCATTTTCATGCTCGTTATTCACAGTGTCATCTGTCACCCTTTATGATCTTCAGCTCTCATCAGGGTGCCGAACTGCGGGCGTCGAGTCGTATCCTAACTATTGGAACCATACGAAATAAACTATATTAATTTCGCTTTGGTGTTAGTTTTTGGACATACAAATATCATTAGTGTGAAGAATCTACAAACACATTTTTATGATATGAATCATACGATATTTGAAACAAAAATCAACATGTTGCAGAGAAATAAAATATTTCAGAGACGTATACACTCGTTCATTGTCCCTCTTCAGGAAATACAAATTATTTACGCCTGAATTCAAAGAAATCATTTATGCACACTCAGATTTAAGATTTAAACCAAAAAAATTTTTGCTCTTAAATTCTAAATAGAACAATACTTTGATATGTCGACTTTATATAAGTGTATTTTTTCCCTAGTAATAAGAAGTGGGTATTTTGTCCTTAATAATAAGATTATTTCAGAAAATGTGGCATTCGTTTTTCAATCATTTGTTTTCTTTTTTGGTTCTTAGGGACATTCGATTACTTTTTTAGTTTTGATAGCCGTGATATAAATAAACTTTGGAACAAATAACATGTTACCACTATTTAAAAGTAAGTTTCGTAAATAATTCATAACAATTAAAATATTAATCGGACTTTCAATATAAATAAGGCACTTCTATGTTGCGACGTTTAAAGACAGACAAAACTCGCTATATCGTGGGCATGTCCGGTGTGAAAACAAATATTACAAGCTGCTCTACGTAATACTGAAATGTTCTGCTCGACTTCCCAAACATTATAAACGGCAAGCAGCTCTTCTTTACAATTAGTTTATGTACGGAAAGATGCATGATTCGCAAATGCATGATTTGCCTATGGATTCGCTTGATTTGATTTTGTTATAAGAAGATACGAGAAAATTATTGAAAATTTAATAAGACTTTTTAAATACTAATTGTAAATTGCATTATTTAAAAGGGTTAATTTTGCTGCCAGAGTAACAATGTGTAATATTCCAAGGTATGTACACGTGTTGAAGCAGTATGAAATGATTAAGCAAGCACTAAACATCGATGTCTTGCTTACACCTGTGAGAAAAAATTAAGGTTTTGGGTTAAGGCTAGGTGGTTGCAAAATAGGAATACTCAATGAAGACTTCTTCTACCTCCTCAACAGCTGATGACTTTTTTCAAACAAAATATTGAATACTTAAATAAATTGTTTGAGTGAATGAGAGCGGAATGACTTGTGAATATGCACATTCCCAAAAATCTAATATTTTAAATTACTAGTTGAATCTTTGCGATTACATCGCACAAAAGGAAGAGCTCTAAAAGGTTATGAAAGAAAACTACTACATGTGCCCTCTACGGAAAAATTGAAACCCCAACAATGTTGTTTCATGTCGTGCAGTACTTACTCTGCAAAACTGATGAAACGAAAGACCTTTACAAATTCTGGAACAATACAATCACAATTCATTGTATATACAGAGTTAACCATTTTTCTGGAAATGCAATTTAAACATTTTATATTTACTAAGATCTCCACATATCCGCTCTACGGGTTGTAGGATATCCTACTATTCACCTTAGCCTAAATTCGTAATGCATTACATATATTTGTAATCACATAAAATATTTAGAAAGTGACACATGTGTCACAAACTTGCTGGACATTGTTTTTATAAACATTCACTAGAATTTGTATATAAGGATAATATTCGAACATTAACTTCGCTTACTATATCCTCATAATCCAAGGATATCCGTAAAATATAATCTCACATTATAACGCTTGGTCACATTAGTGGCGAAAAGTCGACTCCTTTCACTAGATCAGTTGCAACTCGCAAAACAAAACGTTCAACTATAATTGTATTACTTTAGCCTGGCGCCTCTTGCGGCCGGCGGATAATTTCATGTGGACCATTTTCATCTGTACTATGTAATTTCATATTCGAATATCAGGAAATAAAAAAAGTTTATCATCAGAAATTTAGATTAACATGAAAAAGACGCAGGGAGAGACAAACGGAGGGTGAAGCATCGGACGGGCAGAGGAACGGGCAGAGGAACGGGCAGAGGAACGGGCAGAGGAACGGGCAGAGAAACGGGCAGAGAAACGGGCAGAGAAACGGGCAGAGAAACGGGCAGAGAAACGGGCAGAGAAACGGGCAGAGAAACGGGCAGAGAAACGGGCAGAGAAACGGGCAGAGAAACGGGCAGAGAAACGGGCAGAGAAACGGGCAGAGAAACGGGCAGAGAACGGCAGAGAACGGGCAGAGGAACGGGCAGAGGAACGGGCAGAGGAACGGGCAGAGGAACGGGCAGAGGAACGGGCAGAGGAACGGGCAGAGAGGAAGGGCAGAGGAGGGGCAGAGGACGGGCAGAGGACGGGCAGAGGGACGGGCAGAGGACGCAGAGGCGGAGAGGGACGGGCAGAGGGACGGGCAGAGGGACGGGCAGAGGGACGGGCAGAGGGACGGCAGAGAGGACGGGCAGAGGGACGGGCAGAGGGACGGGCAGAGGGACGGGCAGAGGGACGGCAGAGGACGGCAGGGGCGGAGGGACGGGCAGAGGACGGGCAGAGGGACGAGGCAGAGGGAGGACGGCAGAGAGGACGGGCAGAGGAACGGGCAGGAGCAGGGAACGGGCAGAGGACGGGCAGAGGAACGGGCAGAGGGACGGGCAGAGGGACGGGCAGAGGGACGGGCAGAGGGACGGGCAGAGGGACGGGCAGAGGGACGGGCAGAGGGACGGAGCAAGGACGGGCAAGGGACGGGCAAGGGACGGGCAGAGGGACGGGCAGAGGGACGGGCAGAGGACGGGCAGAGGGACGGGCAGAGGACGGGCAGAGGGACGGGCAGAGGGACGGGCAGAGGGACGGGCAGAGGGACGGGCAGAGGGACGGGCAGAGGGACGGGCAGAGGGACGGGCAGAGGGACGGGCAGAGGGACGGGCAGAGGGACGGGCAGAGGACGGCAGGACGGGCAGAGGGACGGGCAGAGGGACGGGCAGAGGGACGGGCAGAGGACGGGCAGAGGACGGCAGAGGGACGGGCAGAGGGACGGGCAGAGGGACGGGCAGAGGACGGGCAGAGGGACGGGCAGAGGAACGGGCAGAGGAACGGGCAGAGGAACGGGCAGAGGAACGGGCAGAGGAACGGGCAGAGGGACGGGCAGAGGAACGGGCAGAGGAACGGGCAGAGGAACGGGCAGAGGAACGGGCAGAGGAACGGGCAGAGGAACGGGCAGAGGAACGGGCAGAGGAACGGGCAGAGGAACGGGCAGAGGGACCGGCAGAGGACGGGCAGATGGACAGACAGAGGGACGGGCAGAGGGACGGACAGAGGGACGGACAGAGGGACGGACAGAGGGATGGGCAGAGGAGCGGTCACAGGGACGGACAGAGGAAATTGCAGAGGATTGGACTAAGGGACGGGTAGAAAAACGGATACACGGGAATGAATTTGAAGAAACTCTGAATTTTCGAAAATTGCAGAAGTTACAAAGTATGCGAAAGAAAATGTAATATTGTAACACTAATAGTTCGGTGTTCAAGACCCACAAAACTATTCTGACTTTACAACGTTTTGGAGAAGTACATTTTTACATGTAGAAAGAGATTTATCTAATTTTTCAATGTTAGTACTCCATAATTCGAGTTTTTCTGTCGAAAAATCTAAGTTTTTGGAGCTGCCTTACGATATTTTCTTCGTATTACACAAGAACTATAGAGAAAGTAAAAACTAAAGAATAAACAGCATTGGCAAGAAATAAACTTTTCTCGTAGATTATTCGCCTGGTGTTGATCGGAGAAACCACGGAAAACTACCGATAAGAGCAGCCGGCCGCTAGAATTGTCCACCAGACAGCGACTGAATTCGACCTAGCTGAAAAGCTAGTGTCCAAAATCCTGCCGCCGTGAGGACTCGAACCTAGAACTCCCGGTCAGAGGAGCTGCAGTTATACCAGTTGATGCACTGAGCTACCACTGCAGGGCGTGTGATATTGTTTCCCAGAGTGCCTTTTCCTCAGGACATTAGTCCCGTAACAGTAGTTAATATTATATCCGGATGGGGCTGTGTTCATTCCACGCTGGAACGTGAAATCTGTTAGCTTGAAATTCTTCCTTCCAGATATCTTCCCGAACCGATACCGCTCTATCCGGTACAAGCTCTAAGTTCCCGACTGTTTTCCCGATGTGTGGTAGTAAATTGTGAGTGCAAGGAGAGAGGAGGGGACGTGGATGAGGAGAGAAAGATGGCGCGCGGTCCGTGGTCCGTTTGTTAACGCACTGCTGCAGCATTAACCTGGCATTGATTTAAAAAAACGAAAAAATACCGATCAGAACAGCCGACCCCAAAATTCTCCTCCAGACAGTGCTTGAATTCGTCTCAGCTATATAGACAACGCCGAAAATCCGTCACCAAACCCTAGGACATCCCGGTCAAAGATGCTGTAGAGGTAACGGTGTGCCGCTGAGCTATCGCGGCCGGTAGCCAGGTGCGATGGGCGGCGCTCGGAGTAGGCAGCCGCTGTGTGTGCATATGATCGGGTCGATGAGAGGGTGGGAGGGCCGGTGTGCATCCGCACTCGAGCACCCAAGCATCATCTCTCCAACGCACCGAAGCAAAATATTGACTTCCGCAGTCCATTGCCGATGCGTGAGGTTCGATGAATGATCCATGAACCAGTGTCCGCTAATTTGAGCCCATGTGGCCTCACGGGAACAAACTGGAATTACTACCATTACCATTAATTATCGGCGACTACCAATGCAATTCGAATAACGGTGTGGCTCTAAATTGGAGATTGCCGTATTAAACGAGTGCAATAACGACGAGAACTTCAGCTGCGAACACGTCCCGAATGCCCAACGTAATTCCATTTTGAATAGTGGTGTGCTTATTCTGTTATCTCATAGAACATCACAGGTGCTCCTACATGATTGTTAAGAGTTACTAGTTCTTAATTTTTCAGTGAACAATTATGCATCTTGGGTTTGCAAGGACGAATTGTTATTTTAGCTTTATCAAAAGCCTTTTTGGGCTCAATTGACACGGTAATCCTGTCCGGTATACATTGGGTTTCCTCGTATTTCCACCTAACAGGACTAGCACGCACCGATTGGGTGATGGCAGGGAGAAAATATGAATCATTATAAATCTCGCACTAATTAGAAATACCAATGAAAGGTCTTGTGCATAGTCCAGGCTTAGTCTAGGCATATGAGTAGGCTACTGCGACTTCAAAGAAGCAACATTCTCTCAAAACTATTTTTATAGGTTTATAAACTACGAACAACATTCACATTTCAGTAAACCTTGATAGTAATTTGAAAACAAGAAAATTGGAGTTACCAACGTACATTTTCTTTGTTTCAAGTCAAAGAGACACACGTTTCTGACAGTTATAATAACTTCTAACCATTAAAATACTTCACGGACAATAATATAATTTGGGACCATCTATATCTATTGAGAATAATAAAAGAAAACAGGAAAATCAGAAACAACTTAATTTACTAGATGAACATTGCGGAATGTCATTTATGACGTTTATTATACTTTGTGTTTAATTTGAGTCAAATTCATATTGAATGTCTGAAAGAATGTGACTAAAATTTTTTAATTTTTTACATAAGTATGTTCAGTTAAAAGGCTACAAAACTTCTTAAGACTAACACGATATTAATCTAACAGGCGTACAATAGTGTCAAGCTATTCTACTTCAAAACAGATGTAGTAAACTCAGACAAATCTTTAATCTTTTACACAACGTGAGTTATAAGTAGGACATGTTATGAGCCCCCACATGTCGTTTCCCGAAGAGTTTTTAATTAGAAAGACAAATCAAAATTATTGAGATCAATTTATCACCGTGACACTAATTTCGATTTATCTGAACTCCAGTATATCAATTACTTGTAATACATCTGAATTTAAGTACTAAACATGTACTACCTGAAACTGATTTTGTTTTAAAAGTGTGAAATAGAGAAGTGGATGTACATTTATAATGGTTGTTTTCGCGTTTCCAATAATTCATTCATTTCGTGTTTCTGAGCGAGACAACTGCTATGGTCATTAGAATCATAAGTGCAGTGCATGAAGTAAGTGAAGGTGGAGGTGTTTTTCCCTTGCTGGACGGTGAGATATGGCGCCGTGGCGTTACTAGGTTTTCCCCAACCAGGTACCTCTCATCAGCGAGGCATATCCCAAAAGGGACGAGTTCTAAGCTCCTCTGCTCTCTCTCTGCTCTAAGCTCTCTGTGTGGTAGAGTAGTGCATGTAAGTGTGAATGTGTGTAAGAGGTAAGAACAGGACAGGGAAAAGGAAAGAAAGATCACGCGTGATCTGTGACCCGTTTGTTAGCGCACTGCTCCGGTATTCGCCTGGTGTTGATCGGAGAAAACATGGAAAACAACCGATCAGAGCAGTCGGACACTATAATTCTCCTCCAGACAGCGGCTGAATTCGACATAGCTAGGTAGCCAGTGTCGAAAATCCTGCTAGCGTCGGAACTCGAACCCTAGGACCTCCAGTCAGAGGCATTGCAATGACATCAGTTTATGCCCTGAACCATTTCAGTCGATTTGCGCGATCTCTTGCACGACCGCTTCACACTTTGATGCCAACTGTTTTGCAGTGCCTTGATAATTTCCCAGTGGGAAACGAATGCTTGAAGTTCTGCAGAATTACCAAAGTGGCTCTATTTCCTAATGCAAGAGTCACATGACGGCCGGACTTCCGAACTTCCTTAGAGGGTGTCGGACGCTGTACGCCATGTGGGAACGAACAAAAGCGGTTAACACAAAGGGTTTGAGTAGATGTGAGCCAACTGAAAAGGGAGCTATTTCCCCCCTCCTCCGTGACGCAGGACGGGCAGGGCAGTGGAGACTGACCTCCCAGAGTCCGGCCATGTGTCCCAAAAGCCACCCTCGCCTTTCAGTGAGGCTAGGGGGTGGAGGATCATTTGATCGCGAAGACGTTAGCTGGCCCGGGAAGCAGGGAGGAGTTCGTTTTGAGATTGCCTCGAGTGCGGACACAACTGCTGCCCCGGAGGCGGAAGTGTATTCCTTGTGACACGGCGAGTGCGTAGCACTGTAAAGCGTCTGGGTGGAGGATGCACTAGCCTGGAGACGGGAAGCGCGTGAGAGTCACGGAGGTATATTGCGAACGTAACCCCAAAGCTGTAAACGCTCCAGCGGCTCCCCAATTTTCTAACAGTGTTGTTTGTTATGCACAACGAAATACTATTTTTACTAATCTTTAGTGGCAGATATTCATGTTTTCTTCCAGGCTGATGGGCCGTGGTCCAATTAACTCTGAACTGCCAAACGTTTCGCCCACGACTGCGGTGGGCATCTTCAGTGGCGAGGTCTCGGGCGAAGTGTCCGGGACGGCGGCTGACTGGCGGCTGTTTCGTGGTAGAGTTCGCAACCAGTCCCCCCGCTCTTGGAGGTCAATTGGCGGCAGCCCACGTTCTAAATGGTGACACGCCAGAGCCGTTCACGGCAATGATCGGTGATGTGCTTCCATTCCCACCACATATGCAAGATATTCAACCGCGGGGCCAATTTAACACATCACAACCGCGCGCCTAGCAGCTGCACGGAGAAACACAACGGACGCTGACAAACCTTCAATCAGTGAGCCCTAGCGATGCTGGTATTAACAGGTATGGAGATGCCCCACAACAAACAGTTAGTCAACAGGCTACTAGTGATTATAATGAACATAATAAAGATCTAAAACGTTTGCACGTAGATATTCCAGAGGAAAACAGTGGGTCTAAAAGAATAGTGTACAACGTGCCAGTTAAGAATAGGTTCCAAGGTTTTCAAAATATGCCCGAAGAAAATCGTAAAACGAAAGGGAAGAACATGAAGAAACAGTCATTAAAATAAGTCCCTTTTATGTTCATAAAGTTCTCGACTATCCCTTATTGATCAGTGAACTGAAATCTATTTCAAAAGACAATTTTTCAACAAAATTAGAAAAAGATACAGTGAAAATTCAATTTAGCTCAATAGAGGACTATAGAGAATACCGGAAATTTTGTGTATAAGAGAAAACCTAATATCACACATACAGGAACCCTACCTATAAAACCTTTTCAGTTGTTATAAAATATCTTACAATCACCTATTCAAAATCGGAAATATTTAACGAACATTCGAAAAACTTTCAAGTTTTGAAGGTGGTTAGGCTGTTCGGAAAAGAATGCAAACCGTTAACTTCCGTTGCGGTGGATTTAACTCAGAAAGAAAATTACACAGCAATTTTAAGAATTAATGCATTTATTTTTAGCATTGTTAGAGTTCAAATATAAGCCCAAAACATTCACAGCACTTAAAACATTCTTATTTTTAACGTATTTTTCTAATGTCTCATTATAATAAATATTAATATTGAATGAACAGTTACTGTTATTACTAATTTCTAAACCGTGTTCAGGAGAGTTTAATTTTAAAAATTCTGCTATCTTCTTTGGAGTATCTCGTCTTGTGTGTATACCCACAACTTGTTTAGTGCATTTTCCGTTTCTATAACCTATTAAAAAAAAGCGTTTTGTTTGTAGGTCAGATGGACGTAGGTCAGCATATTTTTTATAAACATCGTATGCATTGAATGGAAGACCGTATTTGGGAATAACAAACATTCTATTTTTTTATTTTTGTGCATTTCAGTGTAACAAGCTCTCCGTTGCTCGTGGTTTCTATGTCATCAATAGTCAATGAGACAAGTTCGTCTCGTCGGCATGCCCCAAAAATACCAAAAATTACAATAACTTTTTCAAGTAGCCACAAGTAATCATTTGCTTCCAGTAAAAAACTTCTGATATGGTCTTTGGATAACATCTTCGTCTTCTTGGCAATATAGCCTTCAGATTTTCTTCTAAAAAATACGTATAGTTTTCCGAATCTATAAAATCAAATCACATGTCACTTACCAAATAAAGTTTCTTAACTGAACCATAAAAATGAAAACAAATGTGAAATTCTAACCTTGATATGTCATATAAACATAATTTGAACATTGAGAATTTTGCCCACAACGATGTGGAAGAATATCTATCAGATTTTTCTTCAGCATGCGCCAGCATTACTGTTTCATTCACATCATTTACATTTTGCATTGACGCCAATATTTGAAATCTTCGTATTCCTTCTCATACCGTAATTTCGTTTTTGTTGGTAACAAATCGAAATTAGCACTATTCGCTGTCTCCACAAGATCTTCTGGAATATCCATCTCAAATTTTGTGGAAAATTTATCTTTTTAATGGTGTCAAACAACGTCACCAGTATTAAACAATGGAATCGAAATGTCTCGCCAAGACCAATATTATAGTTGGTCTTGCACTCGGGTCTGAATCGATATAGAAGGGAGTGTTGCATTCTTACGTAAGCAAAGGCAAGAACATTTTTTATTTATATTATTTTTCTAATCAGAAGATGGTATTACGAAAAGTATTGAACAACACACGGCCGATAACACAAACAACAGACTTGGTTGGTTATAAACCTCGGCTATCGCCTCGGTTTACAAACGTCAACCGCGTCTGTTATTTGGTGTCTATCGGCCTAGTGACGTTTAATACTATTACAATGTAAAGAGCTAATGATACATTTTTGGTTAGTGCTTTTCATGAATATGTGATTGAATGATGTAAAATGGAGGAGACAAAAATTTTAAAATAAATAATTTTATATTCCTTGGGCTTGTGAGGTTTCTCAAATGCATCCCCAAATATTGAATTTCCCAAAAGTCTTGTTTGATGATTAAAAGCAGATACAGCAAAAGGACGCCCATAAATATCGGGATGGATAAGGTAGCGACGTTTCATTGTATTTCTTAAGATTCGTACTTACGATTATACGAATTCTCTCTCTTCCACTACGAGTATCGTCCTCTTGATACTGATGTTGAGTCTAAATATTCATCAACTTCAACTCGATACCACATAATGTATCGTATGTATTTCCTTCGTTCCATTCTACATGGTCATGAATTGGCACTGTCTGACTTTGCTCAATAGCAGAATGGAAAGCAAACAGTATGTGGAAGTGGAACGTTGGTGTACGCAGTTGTGCAGTGCAAATAGGACTGGGAACAACCGTCGCAATTAGGTAAAGATATTAATTGAAGTGAGAGGCCTGGCTCGGCTAATGTCCTCCAAATGAGTTGGCAAAGGGTGGGCGGGGCAGGCAGCGCGTGTTGCTAGCTCACACACCTCTAATTGGAGGCCACGCGCGTAGGCTGGAGCGGAAGCACGCTGCCACATCTGCCGAGGCGACCACGCCCACCACCCCCACCCCACGCAACGCTAAGGAACTCCTTTGACCCAGAGATTTCTTGACGCCTTCGATCCTCCACATTCACCCACTGATGTACGCGGAGACTATATCTGCTCTTTTTGTGGCAGTTTTCTCTCATAAAGGATTTTTATACAATTCACACAAACTAGGCATATCGTTATTTTAACGAGTTATGTATGCTTGCCCTCGCGGATAGCATTGTTCAGCGTGCTCGCTTTCCATGATGCGACAACGGATTTGTCCCGGTCCTGCAAGATTATAGTGTGAGTTTTCCTTGTAATGTCCCAGTATATGTTACTGTGTGACTGCAAAAGGCTCGACGCCGCTAAGACTACCTGCCCCAAAGTAAGGGGAAATATTGTCCGTTTAATTTAAAATCACATGTCAGAAACTATTTTATATTAAAATGTCTAGCAAAATACTAACATATGATAATCATTGGATTCCTCTTTTCATGATCTATCCATTGCTGGCGAGAAAAATATATCATTGCATTTAAAAATCAAAGATGATTAAATTCCTCAGAAACTAAATATATTACGAATTTATGTCTATACATAAAATTGCTTCCCCCGTGATTTTGAATTGTTGACGAAATCTACATTTCGATATCGCAAACGGTATAGAAGTTATGGGGGGTTACCTGTATTCACAGTTGGTGGGACACCTGTATTTACAACCTTCACATACATATGTTCCACCAACTATGGGCTACCCCCATAACTTCTAAACTGTGTTGATATCGAAATGCAGTTTTCTCTCAACAATGCAAAATCATGGGGCAAGTAATACTCTGTACAGATATTGTTCGTAATATTTTTAGTTTTTAAGAAATTTAATCATCTTTGATTTTTTAAATAAAACCGTATATTTTTCTCATCAATAAATAGATAATAAAAATGAATGCAATGATGTATTATATGTTAGTATTTTGATAGAAATTTGAATATAAAAATAGACTTTTTGACATAGGATTTTAATTTAAACAGACAATATTTCCTGAATTATACGCGCACGTTTTCTTGAGCCCCGGAATACCTATCATACTCCTTTGCCAACATTAGTTGAATTAAAAATAAATAATATAAACGAGCGTTGTAGACAAAATCTGATATCCAGAAATGATTGTTCCTTTGTAATAGAAAATATTTTGCATTGAAAAACGAACTATAAATTTGAAATTGAATTCCTTCTCTCAAAATAACCACACTCCTTACTTCTCTTGCAACAGGCGAAGCCAGGGCTCAAGAAAACGTGTGCTGGTAATAGCAGCCCTTGCAACTATCGCCTTTGGCGAAGGTGGCCTTCGCAACACTGAGGCTGATAAGAGCGGCGTCACCGCGAAGCGGCTACCTTCGAGCGACAGTTGAAGGCTAATGAAACTGTCGGTTTATGTTGCCACGATTGCACCGTCGGCCCACTGATTTGCAGTGGGCACCATTGTTTGACCGCCGATTGCCTCGACCAATTTCGAGGCCATAGCGGCTAACATAAGCTGTTTTAAAATGAATTATGCCCAATGATGAAAATATTTTTTCACGCAAGAAAGTACATTCCCTCAATTTTGTTTAGTACATGCGTTTTTATTATATAATCATAAAATGAAGACCAAATGTTAATTATCTTTAACAAGTAATCGAAAATAAATTTATATTACAATTTGTAAGAAACATAAATGACATTACAATTTGTATGAAACTTATTTTTCACTTAAAGCATATTTTTGTGCTTTATGTAATTATGTAATGTAGTATTTTCTATCACCGCCACCTCCCTATGACAAACAATATGCACTACACTTACGGGACTAAGGGCCTTAGTAGTTGACGCGCCCGGAATCACTAACAATCAATTAATCTAGAGTATTTTCTTTGCTTACTTTAAAACATCTTGCAGGTCCATTTGCATTATTAGAGATTCCAATTGAGAACCTTAACGTAGTTCAATATTATGTAAAAATTCACAAAGTAAAAAGAATTGATGAAAATAAATTAAGTCTTTTATTTTTATTCTATTTTTTAATACAGCTAAGAATTTTTTTAAAATAATATTTCACACTTTTTGCTTGCATTAGTCAGTTAATAATTGTGTAGTTTTGTCTCTCTAAAAGTATTTCCAATCCATAGATTAATTGTTACTTTTCAATAAATTAATTGATTAATTGAAATTGTATTTTATTTCGATTATAAATAATCAATTACATTTAATTGAAAGAGTGGCTATCGCTACGCGCGGTGACTTTAAATCCCGTAGATGCGTCGAAGGCCTTGCGCCCGGCGCTGGTCCAGCGCTCGACTGTTCTGCAGACAACCGAGGGCCGAAAGGCGGTCGGTCGAAATGTCCGTTAAACAGCAGTCTCCCTCCCTCCGAGCAAGGTCCCCGCCCTTCCGCCCAGCGTCGACGCGGAGCCTCGCGAGACTCGAGCGGTTGTTTCCGCCCGAATGCAGAGCTCTTCTCGTCATTCCCCCTTGCGTCTTAGGAGAGTGTGTCACAATCCCTGCCCCAGACCACTGGCGAAGGAACGGTTTTGGAGGGATTACGAAGCGGGCTAGCGGCGCTGAAGGGTCTTGGCTGAAGGCTTCCAGGGAAAACCACGTAGAGGTGCCCCACACTCCGCTCGCAGACGCCTTTGCCCACTTGCCAACAAGACTCGCGCCTCATTTCAAACAATGCAGATTAACGCTTTAATAGAGGCTAACAACGTAGAGAGAAATAATATAGAAATCACTCGACATGTTAATAAGAAATTACGTTTTTAACCTTTTACAGCAGTTACGACAGGGAAACCCAGAGTTTTCCCAGAGCATTTCAACTCAGCCGTTCGAACGGGTTATTTCTCCCCTGACCTCCAGAGGTTCTCGACGGCTATCTCTCGCTTGCTGACGCGTGGCCTGACATGCAGTGCCGCGGCAATTCTCTCGTATTAGAGCTACAGCCTACACAATCCGGCAGGGATGTGATGACGGTATACAGGCGTGAAGAGCGAACGTTGGTTGCTGTGACATTTCGGGCATTTACAATGCGCTGCAACCCCAGAAACATGCAGCGTTTTCTATTCGTTGCACTGAAACCCATCCTAGTGCAGGGCAAAAACGTCATCGCTCAGCAATAGTGCTACCCCACATGCGTGAAGGGCAGAGGCGAATGAAACGGGTTCCGGAACTGAGCCAATGTTTGTACGCTGCGCAGTGAGATTGTTGTGCTGTTCTTGGTCTGTCACACTGATAAACTCGAAAAAAAAAAAGATTGAATTATCGTTGTTATAATTTTTATAATAACAATTATTATTTTTAACAGAAATTTTATGAAGTCTTTTGGTAATTCTTACTTCCAAATTCATAAGTTATTAAGTGTGATTTCTTTATTTAAGAACTAGCGAAAACTTCAAACGCGTATCTGTCAAAATTCAATTTTTTGAGATTTGCCAGTGATCGATTTACTACACTAGATTTAGAATCGAAAGGCATCTGCAGAATTGTTTGGTTACTGAAAACCGCGGTGTAAGATATATTTCTTACACCGTCCTGAAAATCGTACAAATATTAACATGAGCTTTTCCGTTGGCGAATGCATGCGTGTGCAAAAAATATTTATTGTAGCATAGTATATTATGAATGATTTTGTAAGGGAATTTAGTCACTATTTTTTCATTTACTGTATTAGCGTTTCGAAATTGAGACGTACCTACACTTCAGCTACTAAATAGCACTGGATTTGCTAACATGAAGTTATTCAAGGTTGAATTTTAGAAAAACATAAATTGATTTTCCAAACTTCTCCTAAGTAACAAAAATTATTTTTCCTACTCCCATTGTATAATTCTGTCATTAGATGGCTCCAACCCGTCGCATAATGATACTCATTACGATTCAGATTTCATTATGGTACAGGTTCTTGACCAATCACAGAGAAGCTTACAAACCAAGTATTGAGACTTCATTGATCTTTGAGAATCGTTCTAGTAAATGTTTTTTTCGATTGTGTACATTAAAATTGCATTTAATGTTATATTGTGTTTATCAGTTTTAATTTCTTTTATTATTACTAATTTGTAAGTGTAATATTATATAAAATAAATTGGATCGTAATATCACTTAGATCCTATTTGACTAGCGCAGTGGTAGTGGTAGAGGGAACATTTGACTGACGTTAAGATCAGAACGCAAGTTATCGTATGTTATATGTTGCTGCTGTGTGTTTGTCCTTTAAAACCGGCCAATTCTTTAGTTTGAAATTGCTAGTGAATCAGAGGAGAAGTTGGCACCTTCAGAAATAAGAGAAAAAGCGAAAATGGTGACATCGAAATTATTGTAAGAGCAACTTTTGTATTCTCTCGCCCTGGTAAACCAAAGCCACCTGCGGCAGGTATGATAGCCGTCCGATAGGTGGCCTTGGCTAAATCCTGCACGTCAACTGCTACGAAACGATTCAATGTGAAAGTTTAACTTATAAACGTCGTAGAAAAAGTCCCAGATAAAACTCGATGTAATGGGTATTAATACACTTGTGTGAAGTTTTCGGTACGAGCGAAGTGCCCTGCGTGACAGAGGAACCTCAATTGCCTTCACAATTGAACCACGAATCCAAATACACAATCATAACTTTTAAACCTACCCCCAAAATGGTGCGGTGCAATATATTGACAAGTGAGATTAGTGAGATTATATTGACGAGTTCCTCAGTGCAGGTTAGGGTGCCCCAATGCGCTCTGGTTCCGTACCTTTGTGCGAATGGAACATGCGCTTGTTTGCACTGGTGCGCCCTAGCGGTCAATTGGAACACGAAAGCGGCCCTGAGTAAGCACTGAGTGCCCATCAGTGCGGCGAATGGAAAATGCTAATAGAAGGAGATCGTTGATCGCCAGCCAACCTTCACCTGGAGACGCTGTTGTAACGGCGACAACAAAAAAAACAGCATAATAATAATAATAATAATAATAATAATAATAATAATAATAATAATAATAATAATAATGAAAAAAATTTATATATTATGCAATTTATAACGGAATTTCTGTTTCCATGGCATTTGCTACGTATAACTTCCAAAAAACTTTTTAATATGATATGTAATATATAAATTGTGCCAGAAAACTGTATTTTTCTACAGTAGCAGGTATACCAGTATAATAAATATATTGCTTTATATTTTGTTATACATTGTATTGTATTCTTTGCAATGTAATATTTATTGCATTGACATAAACTAACGACGTGGTTCCATACAAACGTCTCTTCAATCTAACAAAGCTCCTTTTCTTTTGTCATGGTGCTTTCTTCTTTAAGCCCCTATATGTATTGCTTCACTGTGTATCACCATCCGTCAGACAACAGTCATAAGCTCATAACAAAGGCGCCTCAACCTATGCTTCTCACGGGTGATCGCAGTCGTATTCTGGCAAGAGTTGGTGCTTGCGCTCAGGTCGGGTGCGTTGTTTTCAGCTCCGCTCAAACTGTACACCTTGGAGCATTGATTGCTTTCAAGATGCATCAATACTATTTAATATTATTCACGGTGTATGAAGTATATTTCTTCCACATTTTACAATACAATGAAGGAAAATAAAATACTTTTTCGTTTTTAGAAATGCTTTTTATACTTTTACTTACCCAAATCACTTTGAAAAGTCTGAAAATATCAAATATCCTGTGTCGCATTTCGCTTCCTGCTCAATGGACCTTATTTTTTATTTATTTTACGTCAAAAACAGTTAAAAACTGTGTGAGACGTGCTATGGGGAAAAGTGAATTCTGTGCAAGTGTTCAAAATTCTGTGATCTTCTGCTAAATTGGACCTACTGAATATTAGACATTTAGCCCATGGACATAAAAACTACAAAGCAAAATGGATAAACAATTGTAACAATAGAACAAACATTGTGATTAATCCTTCTATAACTCAGGAGTGAATGGACAAAACAATTATGTAATCTTATTCTCAACAAATTTAATCAACTGAAATGATCAGTTGGTTACATGAAATTTTTGGGTCCATTAGGTAACACATGTGAATTAGTTTTAGAATCAGGGCAGTGAATCCTTTTTCGTACTTTCATTAAAAAAAAATGCTTTAATAACTAATGTACTTAGGAACTAAATTTTATATAACAATGTACATTAAATAAAGTCTTTCACAGAATCAATTGACGCGCCTGAAGTCTCGATGTCCACAAAATAATATCCGCACTTCACGAAGAAACAAACAAACAAACCAAATAAAATTTGAAAAATACTATTAGTTATTTAACCCTGTGCCCTTGGGTTTACATTCACTTCCTTTACTTGTAATCAGTTTTGTATTTAATATGTTGAATCTAATTCAGTAGAAAATTAATTCATCCTTAATTGACCCACGTTAGAATAACTTGAAACACTTCACTATCTTTTTAAAATCAAATTTAATTCATTTATCAAATTACTAATTTATTTAATAAATCAAACAATTATTTGTCATCCATCATTTGAATGAATTATCTTCACAGTCAATTATTTCAAGACGTTATAGTCAAAATTAATTAAAATATTAGAGGGGTTTTACGGATCCACTCATTAGAATTTTAAAAAAGTATCATCACATTCACTTCTTTAAACTATAATATCCAATTCAAATATCAATTTGCTCAATTCAATCAAGCAAACAAAAGTAAAAAAGAAAGTTTTTAAACCAAATTTCATCAATTTAAATATCTTAGATTCAAATTTAATTGAATTGTTCATTCTTTTCGTAAGTTTTTTTTTTTAAAAACCTAACGATTATTCCATCAAAAACGTTCTCTTCTAATTTTATTCTTTAGGCTGATTCAAACTTATGTACCTGTATCGTCTTTAATCACATACCAACAATATTAATCCATAGCGAAATTCAAATTTAAGGGATAAACAAATGAGTTTTATATTATCCTCTATTCTGCTTGTGGGAATTACTATTTGTCTTCGCACTTGACTTAAACCCGTACATTTGCACTAGGTTCAGCTCTTCAGCTGACGTTCAGTACCTATCGTCCTACCTTGCTTCACAAACTATGCTCATTCTTAAGGACAATTTCAATCGTGCTAGTAATGCTCATTCGGTTTACAAATATAAGTTTAGTTAACCTGCTCGTCTTCTGCAACCGCGAGATCGGAGGACTAAAACGAAGAGTGCCAGGCGGGAGCTCGCGCAGACGGGGGCATTCCTGTTCCATTGTTTGAATGTGCGTCGGAGAACTTCGTGTTTAATTTCGTGATAATGGCCTCTTTAATATCGTGCATTTGTGCAAAGTTTGCTTCAATTAAGCGACAGGTTTAACATTTCTTCGAGAACACAATGTTGTGCAAAGAGAGAGAATTAGAAAGAAAGAGAAAAACAAAGAAAAAGAAAGACAATAAGAAAGAAATAAGAGAGAAAAGGAAAGAGTGCGAAAATAAACACGCGATGTATAAATATTAGTTTGGCGTAAAATGTTTGAAAACAATTTTTAGAGATGTTGAATTTGGAAGAAAGAAGGGGTTCTTTTAAACTATTTTAGTAGAAATTGCTCAATATATGGATACCCGATAATTTCATTGCAATTCAGCTTCTTCAATAAAGTCTGTGAATTCCCCTACCGTTTTATTTATTTCCTAACAAATAGTTTAGCAACAAGTGGTTTGGTTCGAAAAGGATGGGAAATTATGTGTCGACCACACTCCAGGGTGTTTTAGTTTGTTAATCGCGGAGGCCGAAGACTGGGGCCCCATCAACACGTAACACGCGTAGCGAAAGGGTGACCAATGGCCAAATATTTTAGGTAATAAAATGACAAATTCGCGGGTTTGCTTTTTTCCCCCTTGTTCTCACGGTAGTGAGTCAATTCCTTCAAGTGGGTACGATATGGGTTAAGGGCTGCTTTCTTTCCACTTTTATTTTATTGTTCTGAATGGTGTAGATCTTACTTTACAAGTTGGAGTAGTGGACTGAGATTAGTCACTAGCACTCGGCTACAACTTCTACAAACGACGTATGGCGTCGGCGCCGTAAAGAACTAGCAGGAACTCGGTTACAGTCTGCTTCCCACAATCCCGCTATCAAACTGTTGGCGTTCCTTCTCTTCAGTCTTCTCACAGAACTAGACGTAATTCAAGTAATCGGTTTAATGGTTTATGGGTTGGGACACGCCTGCGGATTATGTAGTTTTAACCAAGGCTCTTTATTCAAGTCGCATATAATACCAGCGATATTCCTTACATATCAGATTTCAAATTTGTAGAGAATTAATTTTTAACGGGCAAGGTTTCTTTGCAATGGGTATTAAAAAGTAGAGACTGTTGTAAAGGTATTTGTTTTCTTTACTAAAGTAAAGAAACTTGTATAGAGTAAAAAGGTACAGTGATTGGTCACTCCCCGGGGATTGGCCACTCCAACTATAATTCGAATCACCACTTTTTCTAATGTTTTGCTTATAAATGACGCAAAGGGATGCTTTCTTAATATTATGTAATATTTACTTTTACTGTAAGAGCGCAAGTGTTTCCAATATGACGGATGTTTGTTAACAGTGTAGCATGTGTTTCATGTACGTAAAGATTTCTTAAGATTTTCTTTAGAAACCGGTTATCCAAAAGTGCTGTTTGTTTATTACAGAGGTAAGTAAATTACAATGATATGTCAAAAAAATCTTATGGAGTGACAATCAATCAACCAGAAATGAGAAGTTTAACTTGAGCGCCCGGCCACTTCGGCCCGCTCCCGGAGGGTGCTGGAGTGGAGGCCTGCTGCGTGACGGCTACTGACCAGCCACTTGTAGCGGACGAGGGAATCCCTCGTTTCTCCTCCCGGCCTCCATGCAATCAGAGGCCACGCATTGTGCGCGCCTCGAGTCCTTATACAATAATTTGAGCTTCTCGTCCTGTGATATAGCAAACAATATCACCTAGTCCGCAATCGACGTTCTTTCGAGAGTCTCCACTATCCACTTATTCAATGTTTTGAAACCCACAAAAACACTGATTCAAAAAAATGGAGCTTTAGTAAAGTCAATTAACATTTATTCCAATCTTATATAAACGACAATGAATATACGCACTCACTTCAAAATCCTCAACCAAGTTCCAAACAAATATTCAAGAGTTCATCGAAATAATTATTTCTGCCACACAAGTAGCACCTCAAATGCCTCTGGAATAATTAAAAAACGGGAAGTTCCTTGGTGTAATCATGAATGCATGTCAGTCATAAAAGAGAAGAAACAACCATTCAGAAAATACAAGAAATTTAAAACTCTAGAGCTCGGTATTGCGTATACAAAACGGGTGCAAATTCCGCTTAATTCTGAAATCGACTGCGATGCAGCCCTTCAAAGATTTCACATCAGTCAACAGTCAAACCTAGACAAACGTGGGGTGAACATCAAAGCAGTTAGTGGATCTTATTAAACCTTTCCATTCAGAAAACTAGAAGATAATGGTTCAAAACAGAGAGAAGTTTCGAATATGAACAGCATGCTTACAGGTATGTTTGTTTGCAAATCGACCTACTTTCAAACGACTGTAGGGATTGGAAAAAACAATGTGAACACCATGCAGTGTAGTACATCGTTTCACATGTTGGCGCCACTGCGGACGTGTTAACTTTGCGAAGCGGCTGCTTTGCGCAGTTGAAATACCATTTTATTAAGGCTGTATTGCAGTGTATTATCGGTTTTGGTCTGCGGCGGTGTAGCCAAGCGACCGGTAAAATGTGTAATCTCTCGTTCGATCTCGAAAGAGTGCAAATCGTTGTTGCGCGGTTAGCGGGAGCATCTGTGACGGAAACAGCTGAACTGTTTAACGTTTCACTAGCGACAGTGTCCACGGTAATGACTGCATACACAAAACATCGTGAAGAGGAATAGTGGGTGGCGAAAGCCGAAATTAACTGACGGAGACCGACGAACATTAAAAAGAATTGTGGTCAGACAGCGGAAAACTTCCGCGGCGAAAGTGACTGCAGAATTCAATACTCACTTGAATAACGCTCTCACAGACCGATGCGAAAGATCCGCAGCGGATGCTGTGTGGAAAAGGATGATATATATTCAATAGAATATTAAATGTATTGAAAATTTTCATTAGTAAAATGTACAAAATTTTAAGAACAAAAAACTTAACGTAAAAACGGAAGTTAAATGTTATTTAAAATTAATTAAATTACTGAACACGATTAGAAGTATTTTTATGACGTTCTGTCGTCAGATTCATCGGCGAGCTGAAAATATTCGAGATCTGACGAATCTTTTCCTGTCTCAGGGAGACTGGAGCGGCAGCGGAAAAAATGCGTCCGACAGCGTATGGAAATCCGCCGCGAATAAAACACTACGAATCCGCTGCCGCGCTGGTCTGAACGTGCTCTTAAGCCAACACGTGACGCGAAATTTCCTCTGCGGATGTTCCGCATAGGCAGCGGATGTTCCGCGCCGGTCTGTGGGAGCCTTGATACTATTTTCACAAAAACACTACGGCGGGAGCTTCACAAAGCGAACATTCAGGGAAGGGCTGCAACTGCAAAACGCTTCATATCAGAAGTCAACGCAAAATTGCGAAAGAAGTGGTGCCACGATCTGGACATATGATGACTGGAAGAATGTGATATGAATTCGATGAATCCTCGATTTCAGTATTTCCTAAAAACAACTATTCTTTTATCAATGGAGAACACCAAACCATGCCTACGATTCGGCTTGCCTACTTCCTAGTCAAGCAAGAGGAGGTTCCGTTATGATTTGTGCAGTTATTTCGTGGTATTCAGCTGGTTCTATCATTACCATCAGTGGTCGGATTATTAGGATCGAATGTATCGATATCCTCAACAATAAAGTGCTTACAATGACTAGCATATTGTTGCCAAACACTGTCATATTCAAAGATCAAAATGCGTCCATACACACGACAAAAAAGTTTCAGACGTGGTTTGTAGAGCATCAAAATATCATCAAAAAGATTTCTTAGCCCAGTCGCCGTACCTCCGCCGAATTTCGCATTTTAGGGCAGAGAGTGAGGAGCATCTTTCCAGCTCCAACATCGTTGAAGTAATCGGCGGTTTTGGGGCAAGAATGGGGTAACATTTCGTTGGAAACTATTCAGACACTATACAAATCTATTCTGCGGCAAATTGCAGATGTTTTGAAAGCAAATGGTGACCTTATTAATAAATGTATAAATATTTTTGTATGTTCATATTATTTTGTCCAACACCTATAATATCTTTCAAATCACTATTGACACAATAATCCATTGAGCTATTGATGAACGACTATACCGATCCATTCAACCAGCCATTTCTAATGGATAAACTTCTGCAGGTAGTAAATAAGAGCAAAAACTGTACTTTTGGACCAGATGTCATCCCAAATAGCTTCTTGATGAACCGTCAAATACAATGAATTGAGCATATATTCGAAATTTCTTATTATATCTGGATCTCCACGTGACAAATGGAGAGAAGCAATAGTGATACCGTTCTCCACACCTAAAAAATACCTATCCAAACCGACAAATTTCTTAATTGACTTAACATTCACACTAAACAAACTATTAGAAAACGGGTATGCAATCGTATTAGATGGATTTGGAATCCAACAAATTGTTATATCCTTTCATAATTCTTTCACAGCATTACAGAAACAATTGATACATCTGTCAACTTATGATCTTCTCAATATAATCTACACAATAAAAAATTTAATTAACAACGTTACTGTAACAACGTAACTGTACGTCCGTAATTTACAACATTACATCTCACAGATGAATTCGGGTGCGAACTCAGGACAAAGAATCGTCACTCAAGTAAACACGAAATAGTCTCCCGCAGGGTTCATTCATGGATGTTCTGCCTTTTTCCCATTGCAATTAACGAAGTGAATAGTCAAGTTAAATCACCATGCAAAATATTCCTCTTTGGAGATGACATCACTATTTTATGCTGTGGAAACGGTCCGTAAAATTTACCCAAGAAACCTTGAACAAAATCTATAAGTGGGCATATTCCTCCGGCTTCACCATTTCAAAAAGTTAATAGAAGTCATAAAATCTTACAAACTGATTCTTCTCTCAGTATATGTGACCAATGACAGGTCGTAATTTACTTCAGGTTTTAAATGAAGAAAAGGAGTGCTATTATGTTGCGAATATTTTGCTTGTGGCACTTAACTTGCTATTTAACACATTCAATAACTTCACTGAGAGCCCCGGTCAAGAGATCTTGCTCTCATTGAGTATCTATGGTACTAGGTCGGAAGTCGTACGGCTCGGTCTTCTGAAACATGAACGCCTATTGCTAGTTGGGTTTCAAAGTTCAGTGTGATTATAAATATTACGTTGAAGGATATTTGTCACTTACATTTTCCTGTAGGAAATGTTGCCTGAACTGAGCCAGAGAACAACATAATAGATCACGCTCGTAACACCTACGAAAACCTTTGTTTGTGTAAAAACTTCTTTTTGCTAGTTATCACGTCCGGTATTCTACCCATTACATTAGCAAATAAATAAAGGATATCTTGCGTCATTTTTCAATAGGGTAGTGACGTTAGACAAACATTTCCTGAGGGTAGCAAAATGCTAAACGCGTAGAAATTAAATATTTTCGCTCACCATTTTTAATTATCCTTGATTGTTGCACGTTCCAATTAAGGGCATCAGATACTTCAGAGAAACGTCTCTTATTACGTGCTTCATTTGTGCTCAAACACGGTCGTAGCATTTGCATCGCACTCCGTTTCAAGTTATGAAGGTTCATTAATGCTCTCTGCAGTTCTCGCAGGCAGTAATCGGATCAGCAGGCGGCTCACCACAGTAGTCGGTAGAGTTACAGATACGAAAGGTCATACAGATGGCATGTTCCTAGCCCTATTCGTTGGCAAAGTGTTGCATACTGCGGTTTACAGCAAGCTGAGTGGTAGGCAGGGCACGTGCTTCCAATTATTCTGAAAGCAAAATTGAATACGTTTCCCCTCAAACTTGTCTCCCAGTTAATTACATTGCATTCACGCTCATGTTTAATATTCACAGGGTTTGGTCCTTTAGGTGAACGCTTCCAGAATTTTCTGAACGGGTCTTCCTTCACTAATTTGACAACATTACTATAACAGTTTTTTCATACTCATTGTAAACAGTTCCCTTCAGTAGTGACTCTTACGAAAATCTCTATGATGGACAAATATTTCGTCGAAGTTTTTTATTGTCTTTTTCAATTAAAGTACACCAACATTGCTTTTGGAGTGAGAAAAACAGTTTGCCAGTTTCTTGAAATGTTTGAGTATTGGTAAAACTATTTACTAGTAATTTTGCCTTCTCGAAATGTACTGCTGTTAAAGTTTAACATTTACATATAAAAAAATACATATTCGCCGATAACTCTCTCACATCTTATAATGACACTTCACTATCAATAAGAATAAGTTATGTTTCAAAAATAGGAATACTTTTTGTGCTCCGATGTAATATTTGTATATTCTCGATTTTTAGATAAAAAAATTCACGATTTTTAAAATCTTTTGAGAAACAACACGCAATGAGCTTCCAGAGTTTTTAAGGATTCCATTTGAAATCCTCGATATTCCGGTTTGTATTTCTGTGAAGAATTACGACTGTTTTTCATCATGAAGAATCGACAGCTCAGGAAGAGTGGTCTCTACACGTAGCAGCAGGAAACAATAATATGCAACGAAATATTTACATAACATCGTAAAACAATCCTTATGCCTCATGACTGTTCTACGATATTATAAATTTTCTTAAAATTTTAAGGAACCTGACTTCCTTAAAAAAAAATTTCTAATAAATTCTCTGTTAATTTTTTCCATGGGTACTATTCATTGAAAGTCAGTACTATTCAGAAAATTCATAGAAAAAATAATCTTTTTTAAACAAAAGAAAATAACTTGCTCTTCACATTATTGACCAAAATTGCTAATTCCAATTTTCCATGAAGACACAACGAACGTGGCGACACGCAAGTCGTGGTGGAGCCGCGCAGTGGAAGCCCGTGAGCGGCCTCTTGTGGACTCACAACAATCGCGCGAGCGCCCCGCGTGCCGGCGGCGCGCATCTAATTTTAGCTCCGAGTCCGAGGGATGGGACCGTTTCAGTGAAAGAAAGTGCTGTAGCCGCCGGCGAGCCGCCGCTTCAGTGAACAACTTGACCGAAATAAAGGCCGATTTCGATCGCGGGGCGCGCGTGCGCAGCGGAGCGGACCGGCTGCTGCGGGCGAGGGGCGGGATGGGACAGGCCGGAAGGGGCGGGACGGTTTGGGGCGAATCCAGAGTGGTGCGGGTGGATAGACGCAAGTGAAGTGGAACAGGCTTGAGTTGGGTCGTGTCGAGACATGTTTGGGCGTGTTGGAACGGGACTGGACAGGACCGGACGAGTCTGGTCTGGACAAGTTGGGACGGTTCGGGACAGGACAGGGACAGGCCTGGAGAGGTCGAGACGATATACCGGTAGCGGTAGCTCAGTGCATCAACTGATGTCACTGCAGCGCCTCTGACCGCGAGGTCTTAAGTTCGAGCCCTGACGGCGGTAGGATTTTCGACACTAGTTTTTCAGCTAGGTCGAATTCAGTCGCTGTCTGGAGGAGAATTCTAGCAACCGGCTGCTCTGATCGGTAGTTTTCCGTGGTTTCTCCGATCAACACCAGGCGAATGCCGGAGCAGTACCCTAACAAACGGGCCACGGACCGCGCGCAATCTGTCCTTCCTCTTCCTTGTCCTATTCTCTCCCCCTTCACACACACACTAACATACACTACACTACCACATATCCCGGGAGACCGGTCGGGAGCTTAGAGCTTCTCCCGGGTGGGGCGGTGCCCCGCTGGTTGGAGAGGCCTGGTTAGGGGAAAACCCCACTAGCCGACGGTAGGTCGGCGCCGGATCTCGCCATCCACCGGGGGAAGATCACCGCCATCTCTCGAGAAAAAACAGCCGCTACACTAACGGGACTAATGACCAAAGCAGTTGGCGCGCCCGGAAACACAAAAAACTCAATCAATCGATCAAACGAGACGGTATGGGACGGGTCTGGACGGGTCGGGTCGGAAAGGGTCGGGATCGGCGAAGGATACTGTGCCAGGAGCGAGCGGGACGAATGCAAGGTGGGTGAGGAGTCGCAGGGCAAAAGAGGTGAGTTGTAGCGGGCGTTGTGGGATGGAGGAGCAGCGTGGCATGGAGGAACGAACTAGAATGGGGGAGCGGCGTTGAATGGAGGTGCAGCGTCGGATGTAGCATGCGGGGGTGGTTTGTGAGAGCGGTGTGCTCGAGGTCGCGCTAACGCCACCTGAGTCCTTTGCTGCACACTTCACGCAAAACAATGCAACTCATGTACGTAAGAATGGAGCCATGTGGAACGGAAGATGTCTAAAATAATACAGAGATGCAATTTCCTGGGATCACATGGAACACATCCTACTACTACAGAAATTTCTTTCTTGCCTTTCGATATGGGATGCTAAGGCGCACAATTCTGTATTTCAATTAGTTGGGAAATTCTGATCTTAAACGTTTTCAATTACATTGTTAGGAATGTCAGAAATATCCATTAACAGATTTCTTTTACCATTTTGATTTCTTTCAGTGTGATGTCAATTATATGTAACTAAATATTTTTTTCCAGAGGCTTTTTTCAGCCGACGGCCGGTCACCCTTTATGTCCAGATGGGACGCATATTCGATCATACACTAGAAAATAACAGACTTGCGGGATCCTCTGATCTGGGGTCAGCAGAACTCGAGTCTCTCCACGACATCACATACATGAGAGACAGGGGGCAAACAACCATGCTCAAGGCGGGAAGGCAGGGATTGAACTCGCGACCCTTTGAACCGAAGCGCTGCTTCGGTGCACGGAAACATCTAAAGGCTACGCGGAAATATCTAAAAGCTAACGAAGTTCAAGAATCGCAAACTAAGTAACATAAAATTATTTTTATTTAAAGTTAACATGAACAGTATTTTACTGCGTGATATTGAAAACAAATATATCGTGAAATGGAAATATTAGCATGCATAACTTGTAGCTAACCAACGATGTAAATTTCTCTTTACTACTCGTGTTTCTTCAAAACAACGCATGTTATCTGATATTAAACGGGATGAATGAAGATGAAGCATGACACATAACTCCGCAATGTAGCTACAGCTAGAGATGAATCAAACAGATCTTTTTTAAAGGATGAAGCAGGGGCACACACAAACCGCTAAACACGTTGAGCTTCAACACCATTTTACTTTCTCGCGTCACTACGTAAGTGAAGAGAAAGAATTAGAATCATGAGGCGGAAATCACAGATTTTACGACAAAATACGACATTGTTGGGTACAGATAACGTAAAGTTTGGTAAATCTTGTTCTTCTATGTAATTACTTACTTCCACTAGCACGTTGTGTAATCAGAATATATGTTCAAAAATCAGATTTAAAAAAATATCTTGTAATGCTTTTAAAAAACGATTAGTTTTCCCCTAATTTCTGCTTGAAGTTAACGCAAATAATTTAAAGGTCTGAAAAACGCTCCAATTTCTTAAAAATTTCGCCCACGGATAGAGCAATGAATGCCTGAAAAATTGGCCCAGGTCTCATTTTCGTTGAAATTTCTGATATTTTGAAAATTGCAGAAGTTCATTTTTCGCGTTCTCCTACAATTACATTAATTTAGATAGATTTTATTGTGGAAATAAAAACTGTTCTTTAAAGACAGATCTTGAAATAACATCAGGAACAATTTTTCAAAAACATGAGTAGTTTTCGCGAAATTTGGCCTGAAATATGGACAATTTTTATACAATTGTTTTATGAAAAAATCTCCATTTTTAAATTTTTTTATTACATTTATTTATAGTCGCATCAACTGCGAGGTTATTAGCGACTATTCAGTAAGTTACAACAATTTAAAATTTTTTCGTCGTAAGAACGGTAAAACAGTTGTTAGTTTCTAAGGAGAATAATTTTGAAAATTAATTAAGTTAACGTAAATTATAAAAAAAACAATTTTCTCCAAAACACAACCAATTTGTTCAATATGTTTCCACAAGCAGAACAGAGAAGTTTTAAAATAATGGTGCAGGTCCCATTTTTGTTGATCTCCGTGAATTAAAAAAAAAATGCAAAATTTGAAATAATACGAGAAAGCATATGCTGTTGTAGCACCAATAGTTGAATGTTCTGTTACATTCTTGGATGGCATACTGTTCGAAAATTAAGGTATTTTCACTTGATGATGATTGACGAAGTGCGCAAAGATTGTACGGGTCTAGTGATTATTAACCATGTGTGTTTGGGTAACATGACTTCAAAAATCCCGGTTTAAATGTTGAGCGCAATATAAAAAAATAATACATTCCATAGTGGCAGCAGAGATAGTGGTAATCCATAATGATATTAGTTATGGTTGAGAACGTATCAACCACAAAGTGTATTACAATATAAATTTAATATGCGCAGTGTATGCAATATGCAATATAAATTTAACATCCACTGATGATTGGGTAAATTAAGTCCCGTAACACGTGTATGGCCGTTCATACTTTACATTCAATGTATATTGTAATATACTTCGTGGTTAATACCTCCTCAATCCTTAATTAACATAAAAAATATAGAAAAATATCATACATGATTTATTTCTCTTTCGTTATTTCATTTTAGTGTTCTTCTCATGTTCTCATCTTCTCTGATTCCTGTTTTTATGTTATTTCTCGCTCTCTATAGCTGGCTCGTTTTCGCCTTTTGGTTCAGTTGTCCTTCCGCCCGATTTGGCCTCGCGCGCTCCCCCCCTTTGGGCCCTGCCGCTCCCGCGAACGCTTCATCCGTCTGCCCGCTATCAACAGTTGCAGCGGCCGCCGGCACCTCTGCCCTGCGCCCGTCAACGCGCCCATCCGTCTCCCAGCGCGTGGCGCTCGCTCGCGGCCCTCGTTCGCCGCTTACAACGTTTGCGCTCCGATCGCTCGCCGGCGAGGCGCTTGTCCGCCGCCCTTTTTCTGCCCGCCTGTCACTTATCCTCTCGTTTCATGTATCCGCCCTCGCCAGTGCCCGGCGCCTGGCTCTCAGGGACCCTCTCGCCCCGCGAGGTGCGGGGGGGCGGGGCGGGGCGGGCGGGCGGGGCGGGCGGGGTGGGGGGGGCGGGGCGGGCGGGGGCGGGGGCGGTTGCGGGCGGTTGCGGGCGGGTGCGGGTTGCGGGCGGGTGGGCGGGGGGGTGACAGGGTCACAGAGCGCGAACGGTTGACCGTCGCATCTCGCTGGCCCGGGAGAGCCTCCGCACGTGTCACGAACGATTGAAAGGTGCATCAACAAGCCGCGCCCCCCGAACAGCGCTGTCCGGTGGCTGCGTGTGAAACAGAACTTACAGCTTATTTCCAGCCCTGTGTACACACCCCTACACTATTTCACGCAGACAAATTCTCTTCATCGTCCATCGCTCATTTTGTTTCACTCTGTTCTCTCTCGTACACATTAAATGCCCTGAAGCGTATCTTACCGTCTCCATGATTGAAAGCATTACCTGTCCAGCATTTACAACCGGCAATAATCAGTGCTTGTGCTTCACCTGAAATCTTTGGATATTGAAAGTTGGCTACATCCTAAAGGTATTCAGAGTTTGATTTTTAGCCGTCATCGTTGAAAATTGTTAACTTGTACTATCTTAATCATTATTCGTAATTATGTGAGAGTTAATAATATTGCTTCATACTTAAGTGTTTATCTGAGTAAGAAGCTAGGTCGAATTTTTCTCTCGATCGATATTTGTGAACATCATTTGTAATATATTCATAAACATTGTCAATTATCATTTGAGAAAACTGGCGTACTAGCGTTGATCGAAATCATTCTTGAGCTTTAGTTCACTCGCCTTCCCTTCCACATCCGACCTGAGGAATAACTACTAAGATAATTTCACTCTTGTGAAGTAGCAACCTGGTGCTGAAGAAGATTTGCTGCTTTTAGCTGTGAAATCAAAATGTAGTTGACCACGGACGAATAGACAGATAGGCGTTTTGCCGTCAACCAATTCTTCGGTACCAAGGAACCCACAAAACGTAGATTCCTTACTAGTGGTTAGCAGCAGCTAGCCACTAGGAAGAGCTAAGTTGTTACACTAATCTGTTTAAAATATTGCATCATACGCTACGTAATAAAACTCGAATCAAACACAATTCGTGAGAGTGAACTGAGATTTATATTGAAACTTAAGTGATAAAATGACAGTTAAGCTATGTGATAAAATTAAGATTAACTTTCAATCATCTCACAATTATCAATGTGTAAACCTCTCCATGAGATTGAAAATACAGTCATTGAATTGATATGCAAAGCGAATGAATAGAATTATAAATAAAACTCATGTAAAAACACGCAGAATGTGTTATGGAACGGAGCAACATTCAATTGGGCCTTTTATTTTGCATTTATATTTTGTTAATAAAATGGTAACTTACAAAACAAAACATAGTAGTTTTCTAATACTAATGTAAATAATTGTCCTTTCTTCGATTTCCTTAATATAAAGATTATTTCAACTCTAATACGAATTCTAGAATTCGCTTGATTGATTAAAAAGTTTTGAAAGGATGGCGGCTCCTACAAGATTTTTCGTTCAACTTTGTAAAATAATCTAATCTCATTTTAGAAGTTTGTCAATATCTTCAACAGTATTAAAAATATTTTTTTTATATTTTTACCCTTTTACCAACCTCATGAAAGGACTACGTAAATTAATAAGTTGTTCCATAGAGTAAGGTATTCTTTATAAGGTCCTAAAATGTGATTGCAAAGAAAAGCAAAAAAATTCGTCGTTTTCCGGCGCAAGATTACATAACTTTCTCTTCGTACGAAGTATTGGTAAGGCGAGAAAGTAAAAGAGGACATATTCAAAGAAAGTTAATAATCTGGTCACGTCTAAGATATTTCCAATTATTAAATATTTTCAAAAACCTTTGAATATGCTGCAAGCAACATATTCAAAAATGGATATTACTTTATTCGTTATCAGAGTTTACTGAAGTTTATATTCAACCTTCCTTGGTCACTCTTTCATTAGTAAGTTCTTCAAAAGAAATTCCGTGTCTTACAATTCCATTTATCAATGCATCAATTCCCGCCTGAGATATGGCATAATATTCTGGGGAAATACATCTTATAGCTCCCAGACTTTTAGATTACAAAAACGAATTGTACGAATAATAACCAAATCCCACCCACGTGATTCATGTAAGCCTCTCTTCATTAATCTAGGAATTCTACCATTACCGAGTCTTCTTATTTGGTGGTGGTGGTTTTTGTAAAAAATGACTTGCTCAAGGGCGGGAATATATTTTCAGAAAATGCCGAAGTCTATTACTATAACACTCGACGTAGAAATCATATTCATCAGGTGACAGTATCAACAGCTCATTACAAAAAATTCACATACAATACATGCACATTATTTTACAACACTTTGCCAGATGACATTAAACGATTAAATTCAATAGAAAAGTTTAAATCCCAAGTGAAATCGTTTCTGCTGCATAACTGTTTCTATACAATTAGAGACTATACTGAGCATCACAAGAAAAGTAACATTAATTTTAACAATGATACATAATGCATTATTTACCATTTGGACTGTGTAAATGAGTATAAACAACCTGTAACAACTATTGTACTACAGCTTCCGGGTCAATGACCCCCATCTCGATCAGGTTTTTCGTCCAGTTTCCCTGATCCATTGAGCAAATGCTGAGATGGCCCTTGTTTTGCTTCTGGACATAAATGTAACTTCATTTTCTGTGCACGTCTTCTAGAATTCAGTGGGAAATACAATTATTCAAATTATCGTTTCCATGTTGTCGCGGCAGGAAGTAATAAGAGCCAAAATTTATTGCTTATTTATCCTTGAAAATAGATTTTATTACATGGGAGTTTTTTGTTTTTTCTCCCTTTCAAAATTCAAAATTTATTGCTTATTTATCCTTGAAAATATATTTTACTACATGGGAGTTTTTTTTTCTCCCTTTCTTTTTTTCTCCCTTTCAAAATTCAAAATTTAAGTAGTATATGACTTCGTGTAGGGATCACAGAATTTTGAAAATGTGCACACAATTCACTTTTCCCCATAGCACGTCATACGCAGTTTTTAACTGTTTTTTGACGTAAAATAAATAAAATAAATAAATAAAGTACTAATTTTTATTTAACTTACGACTCGCTTGAACACTCTCCATTTTTCTAATACTCCTAAAAGCACAGTCCACGAACTCAAAAACCTTCAGGTCTTTGGAATCCGCAATCTTTGCCCAATCCACTAATGAAACAACACGCAGACTACCACACAGGACAAACAACACTGCTACAAAAGTAGAGGCGTAGAATTAAAGCTCCCATTATATTTTCTAGAGTTAAAGCATACGGACGAAATGTCCAACTACGCAAATCAAAAAGACAAGATATGGGAACGTGAACAATATTTACAATTCAGAACATGGGTTCCAGAGTAGGAGAGCGGGCAAAAAGGCATAAACGTCAACATTATGTTACGTGTTTATTAGCCAAAAGGCGTACCTTACCATTATAATAACCAAAGAGGCATCCTCATATGAACTCTAATAATAATCCTCCAAAACTTCTGCAAGCGATATGAGGAAAGATGTTCTTAATGTAACTTCCATCACCTTGAGAAAATGGAACATTTCACTTTTCATAGCTGGGTTAATTCCCTTTCAGGCTTGTAACATGTAACATATCAAGGATAATATTTCCTGTACTTCAAGTGCGGAGCTGCATAAACGAATTGAAGTCCCATATCAGTTGTGTTCACCATGTAGAGAATAACAATCTGAGGAGAACACAAGTCGCTTTAGGACGGCTGTTCCACCATGCCGCATTGTTTACTTGTTATGTACAATTTTATTGAACAAATGCCTAAAAACATAATTTTCTTTTTCCTTTAGCAAGTAAGACAGTTGACTCATACAATATTATTGTCGTCCTCTCTCCTCGTGGCAAATTACATTCGACTTCCCACTAATTAGTTCTTCTTCTGCCGGAACCTAAAACACGATCGACAGATTCTATTTGTTGCATCGTTTAATTTCGAGAAAAATCATAATTATCACACTAGCTAACTATTAGATTTTGTACAGACAATAGAAGTTGTTAACATTACAACTACTTCATTCCGACGTTTAAAACAGTATTATCAATTCTTTTCATGTTCGAACATGTGAAGTGAACCATGTATGTAGCTCCTGTTGTTATCCAGAAAGGGACTGGGAAGAAAAGCCTTGGTAGATGATACGGTATGCGAATAAATGTTAAAGGGTGATAGCATTCGTAAACGAGAAGTATGTGTAGCAGCACACCCGTCTCGTTTGGGAATTGTTTGGTTTTGTAAATTCATAAATATTAGGCGTGATTTTGTTGTTGTATTATTAAAAGTATCATTTAATGTCTTTTTTCAAAAATGATTTAACAATCACATAGAAATGGTGGGGGAGTCACAGTTACATGCACTACACTTCCACTCAGTCGGGAGCTTAGAGCTTGTTCCAGCTGGTTGGTGCCCCGCTGATGGGAGATACCTGGTTAGGGGAAAACCGGGCAAACTGACGGGCAGGTCGACGCGCTTCTCGCCATCGAGCGGGGTAAGATCACCGCCACCTCCCACGATAAAATATGAATCACATTTACGGGACTAATGACAGGAGTTGACGCGCCCGGAATCACTAATCAATCTATCTCTTACAGACAGACCTACCCATAACAAGTTCAACATTTTTTTTGTATGTGTCGATGTAGAGAACAGTTATGCAATCGGACCAACATAATGAATGCTGAATTAGTTCTTCATAAAGGACGTCGTCTTTCATGCACCCGTGAAAAGGTTAAGAATTTATACATGATCTATCAATACCTCAAAAACTGAAAAAACACGAACATTCAGTAAATTATTGTAAAACATTGATAAATACATGAGTCATTGTCATGGCGTGTTCGCAAGAAAATCAAACCTTTACCACATTTGCAAGTACACTGTTTTCTAATTGAGGGGGAAATGAACTGAAATTTATCCACTTTTTCGTTACCAGTGTACGGCTATAAGTGTTTGTCAAAAAGGTAAAGAAATAGACAACGTCAATTTGAAAGCATTTGTATGATGTCGATGTGACCATTAAGATTATTAAATTATTGTAATCTAAGTGATATCAAGAGTGCTCGCTGACATACTATATCACGAGGAAACTTTACGAAAACGATTCTGATAACAAAAATTCGATAAAAATTCCAAGCTTCCATAGTAATAAAGATTACAGAACTTCCGTAATGATTTTGCACAGCTTCTTATCTATTTACATCCTTTCAGCGCCCTCGATACGGAAAACACACGGAAGCAATTATTTAAATCTTTTTATAGAGATTTCCATTCCCTTTAAGGGTTTTCTGTGAGATTTTTGCTTCCTTTATGTAAGCGTTAGCGGGCTACATTAGCTTTTTAACTTAACCGAAAGTTTGGATCAAACACACCTCACGCCGTCGTTTCATTCCCACCTTCTCTCGTGGCAACGCAGCCCGCCCAGCCCACCCTCTAACCCCACGCGCCTGCCCTCATCCACAGACTCCACTTCAAACGCGTAGCGGGGCATCTGGCCCCACAGCGTCCCCCTGCCGTCTGCCGGACGCACACGGGTCAGGCGCACCCTCACAGCGCTCCGCGGCCCCGCCTCTGCACCAACCGAACTCCCTTGCTGCCTATTGCGCTAATCCAGTTCCCTCCATTTTCTGGCCCACGCCATTAATAATAATAATAATAATAATAATAATAATAATAATAATAATAATGCACTTGGCGTTATTGGGGCGGTAGTCTGACTTCGCTGGCCAACTACCGGTGTTCCCCATGCCTGGGCTTAGTTAATTTCCACGATTGGGAGTATGGGCAACATAAGGCGAACATGACGTATTCTCTTTACCGTAACTAGCAAGATCCATCTGCTGGAGCTTTTCTTTGTCACACAGCTACAGAAACTGGGACGATTTCAAAGGAAAGCTACAACTCTATTTTTACCTCGACCCGGAATCGAACCCGGATTTTTAATCGACTGGGAATCGACGGGAGGCTGTAACAATAATAATAATAATAATAATAGTAATAGTAATAATAATAGTAATAATAATAATAGTAATAATAATAATAGTAATAATAATAATAGTAATAATAATAATAGTAATAATAATAATAGTAATAATAATAGTAATAATAATAATAGTAATAATATAATAATAATAATATATTATTATTACTATTATTATAAAAATAGTAATAATAAAACTCCGCCGCTGCCGGTTCCAAACCCGGGATCCCATCTCGCAGGTGATGGGGAAGGAGGAGGAGGGAGGCGTAACACCTCCATTTAAATAACCTTTGTTCAGCTGGCCCGGCTGATAGTGGGCTCTTGTGAGAGTTCCTTGCCAGGGTACGGCGAAAACCTCAACGGAAGCGAAGGCGGCGAAGATGGATTTGGTACGGCGGAGCTGGCGTAAGTGGAAACTCAGAAGTGGAGCTCTGAGTTAAACGGGACCGGAGTCTTTCAGTCAAAACTCACTCAAATCAACATGAAACTTGCACCCTCAACAACTACCCAGTGGTCGTTTTCTCACCCAGTGGGTTAACTCTCAAGGTTGAGAAACCGCAAGTGGTCTGTTCGGATTCTGGGGAGGTCACAAAAGAGTGCAGAAGTAATGAAATGGCCTCGAAAACTCACAGAAACAAAACTAAACTGAATTCACCTCTTTGGAAAGCAACATTTAACGAAAACTCTCTTTTGAAAGTAGGAAAGTTAAAGAATATCCTAGTTAAAGCTATTTTTAAAAATGTATTTCTTCCCGTCCACTTTCGTCTTTCGGGGATTTTGACGGGTACAATGTTACATACAGTGAATGTACTTGGCCATCCTCAGGCAAATGCGGGTCTCGGTATAACCCTTCACTATTTTTAAAATTTCATATTTGTATAAATTGACTAAGGGAAGTTTGCATTTATTGTTTAGAAGTAAAGGGGTGTGTTGTGGGAAATTGTGGCGAATGAGTTTTATGAATTAGGGAAGAAGAAAGAGGTCTTTGGGAAAGGATCTAATGCGTGAAGGATGATGAGCGTTTGGACCGAGATTGAATATTGGAGTGTTGGGACATGCTGAGAGGAGAGAGTAATATCTTTGACAGGTTTGTGTGATCAATTCTGAGAGGAGAGGTATTTGAAGCTCTCGGTGTATTTGTGAGTTTGAAATGAACTAGGGGGCTTTCAAGGTTTGTCTTAAATATTTGTTTTGAACCTCCTGCAAAATGGATAGGTTGGTTGGTGCTGTGTTGCGCCATATTGGGCAAGCATATGTCATTGAGGGTCTTATAATCATTTTATAGATGAGCAGCCCAGTTTCTATACTAAGGGTGGAGTTTATATTGATAAACGGGTGGAGTTTTAAAACTTTTGCTCGAGTTTTATAGGCTATTGATTGAATGTGCGGTTTCAAAGTTAACCGTTTGTCCAGTAAGACACCTAGGTATTTGGCTGGCGAAGAATGAGAAAGCCAGTGTACATCGGTGTTATTTATTGGTAAGGGTGTAGGGAAGGGAGGACGTCTGAGTGTATTTTGGATTATGATTTTGAGGGGTTGATTTTAATTCTCCATTTTTTGGTCCAATTCGTTTTATAGTCAACGTATGATTGTATGTAAACATAGGCTAAGTTGATGTCGGTATGTGAAGTGAAGATAGCAGTATCGTCAGCATAAAGAGCTATACTTGCTTCGTGTGGGGTTGCTGTAAAAATTGAGAACAGTGCGAAAGAACCGAGCCTTGTGGGACGCCTGCGAGAATAGGGTAAAGCGGTGACATAGCATCATTTATGTTTACTTGAAAATATCTGTCGGTAAGAAAGCTTCGAATTAGTTTCTGCATATAATCAGGAATTCCAATTTCTCGTAGTTTGTACATTAGTCCATTGTGCCAAACTCGGTCAAATGCCTGCGAAATGTCTAAAATGAGAGCTATTTTGTGCTTTTTATCGTAAAAACCGTTTACTATGTGCTCGGTAAGACGCAGCAGTTGATGGGTAGTTGCATGATTTGGTCTAAAACCAAACTGAGTGTTGGGAATTGCATTAACTTTCGTTAAATATGCTTGGAGTCTATTTAAAAGAAGTTTTTCAAACATTTTAGCTAAAGAAGGAAGTAGGCTAATAGGTCTGTAATTGCTTGGGAGTTTGAACCTTTTGCGTGGCTTGCAGAATAGACGACGACGGATAGTATCCTATTCTCAGTGAGGCGTTAAATATTGCTGTGATTCTTGCAATTGCTTGTCTTTTAATGCTGGTATTAAAGTTCTTTTGATGCTTTGGTTTTAACTTTGTCATACACTGGTGTTTTTCTAGTTTTGGAAAGTTTAATTATATTTGCCACTTTTGAATGAGAAATGAATTTTATCTTAGTTGGGACAGTGCACAAAAGTAGTTTCATGTACTCTTCTACCTCCGCACTGAAAGTAGGATATTCTGTGGGGTTTGGGGCGACGACACTTTCTAAATATTCCGCTAGAGCCTTCGCTTTCTCAGCGTCTGAGTATACTATCTTACCATTATTCTGTAAAGGCGGTAGCTCTGTTCGTTCTTTTGTAATGCTTTTGATTGTTTTCCATAGTGGTTGATATTAGGGTGAAGTTGGCTTAGAAATTTATGAAAGTTTGAAAATCTAAATTCATCTATTTTTTGTTTGCCAGGTTTAGTTCATGTTTATTGTTTATATTTCTATTGCACTGGCAAATAGTCAAATTTTTCTTTTCTTCTTAAGTAGTTCTAGAAACTCTTTAGGCAGTGTTGGATTTGACTTTCTGTGTAACTGATTGGAGGGCATTTTAATGGTGCGTATTTTAATGATTGATGTATGCAGTTTGTGAGTTTGTTTAATTCAATGTCTTTGATGGATATCATGTTACATGGATATGTCAAACTGCTGGTTATTGAGTCACAAAAATGATTGCAGTTAATTTTACTATTGATTGGTTTCGGGATTTTTTTTCTAAAGAGTGTGTCGGTGTTCCCAACGATATGATGATGGGAGAATGATCCCAATCTAAATCTGGTACAACATTCTGGTAGATCGGTGAGGTTATGGCTTTTGTAATGATTATATCTAGAATGTCTTTCTTGCTTGGATCTGTTGGGTAGTGGGTGGGTTCTATTGGGGCATGAATACTAATGTTGTGCCCGCTTGCGTTAATGAGATTAAGCAGTTTCGCATCCTGATGTGTAGTCACATTGCAACCCCAAGCTCTGCTTTTGCTATTTAGATCTAGATAAAGCTAGAGATAGCAACATCACAATCATTGCATGTCAGGAATCATGGTATGATGAACATCTTTTTTTAATCAGAAGAGTACAGGATATACAAAGGACAACCAGGAGAACGATCAATGCCAAATTGCCCAAAATTTGAAACAGGTTTTATAATAGAAAAAATAAATACTAGATTCAGTCTCTTCATTCAATTCTTGAGAGATTACTAGGCTAACAAGAAGCACAAAAGTGTTGATTCCGCGTGATCCTAAGTGATCCATTCGCGAAGAAGAATAATTTATGCAATGAATTATTCCTAAATGCAAGAGTTTGGAAGTCGAGATCAACTGAATGTGGAGCGTAAAAAGCACAGGTCGAGCTCTAGGATTTGTTCCGCAAAATTTGAGGGAGAAGCAAACCCCAAGTCATTGAAAAGACTGGGAATTGCAAGACATTGCTTTATTGGGATCAGACCACATTTTCGCAAAGTATTAAAGAGGCACCGACAGTTCCTAGATCTATTTCTTTTTATTTATTTTACGTCAAAAACAGTTAAAAACTGACGTGCTACGGGAAGAAGTGTATTCTGTGCACGTTCTCTTAATTCTGGTATCCCTACCCTAAGCCAATACAAGTTAAATTCTGAATACAGATAGAAATTAGCGTTTTTTGGAGGAATTGGTTATAAAATATTCGCTCCGGTGTAATAAAAAAAATTCAGGGAGAAATCAACTATAAATTTGGGCTCTTACCCCTCATCGCGTCATTTGTGAAGGAATTTACTACCTGTCGCGAGAACATGCAGCACGATATTTGAATAACTATATTTCCCACTGAATTATAGAAGACGTGCACGCATAGTGAAGTTACATTTATGTCCAGAAGCAAAACAAGGAGCCATCTCAGCATTTGCTCAAAGGATCAGGGAAATGGACGAAAAACCTGACCGAGATGAGGGTCTTTGACTCAGAAGCTGAGGTACAATACTTGTTACAGATTGTTTAGAATTCTTCAATCCGAATGGTAATTATACATTAAATATCATTCTTAAAAATCAATATTTATTTCCCTTTTAATGCTCGGTATATTCTCCATTTGTATAAAAAGTAATGCAGCAGAAAATATTTTACTTGGAACTTAAACTTGTGTATCGATTTTAATAGCTCAATGTCATCTGGCAATGTGTTGTAAAATAATGAACATACATTGTATGTAAATTTTTTGTAGTGAGCTGTTGATACTGTCATCCGATGAATATGATTACTACATCATGTGTTATAGTTCTAGACATAGTCGTTTGCTAAAAGTATATTCCCACCTTTCGGTAAGTCATTTTTGACAAAAATCTCTTATTCGTAAATGAAGAGACATGGGAAAATTCCTAGATTAATAAAGATTTGGAATTTGCTGATTATTAGTACATTTCTTTCACGTAATCTGAAAGCATGGGAGCTACAAAATGTATTTCCCCAGAATATTATGCTGTCTCATGGCATGAACATTCTCAAAGTATACAGAACGTGGAATATGAAGGCGGACTCAATTTGAAAGAATTCTGAACGTGTAGCACAATGACCTTAATTTTGTACTCAATTAATATAATTGTATATTTCTGTACAGGTTTGACTGAATTGAGAGAACTTAAAGTTTTGTTACCTTAACGTCAATGACACCTAGTTCATTTTCAGTGGAGTATAAAATTGTTTTTTGAATTGGAAAACCGCATTGAAACATTTTATTTTTATTTACTATTAATTGAATGGGTGAGTGAAGAAAACAAAACTAGTCCAAAATTGGTAATTTTCGTTGAGATTTTTTCCAGAAATTAGTGCAGAAAGCATGGAACTATATGTTAAGTCTAAAAACAGTTCAATACGTGGTATTTGACTTCTGGCCGCTTCTTCACTTTGATGAGTGAAAGTACAGTATCTATTCTGGACATGTACTGCACTTCCACTCAGAATTTCAGACGTCTGGCAACTCGGAACTCGCAGCGAATGGAATTTGTTATTTACCAGGGGCACGGGGCTGATGAAATTTACTTGTTTTGTTACTGCTCGAGAGTGTGCCTCTTATAAACTGAAGAGCGAAAGGTGAGGGGAACAGTAAGCGAAGTGGCGGTAATTTTCATTATTTTGCGTTGAACGGATGTGTTCAGTCAAGTTTGTAAACAAGCATTCGCGAGCTTGAATGGAATATCACACATTCAGGTTCAACGACTGACAGGAATTCTTTCATCGGTCTGTCTCCAAAATATAGAAGAGGAAAGCACAATAACGGACTTCATCCTATGAAGTACGAACATTTTGTTAAGATAAAAGAACACTCAGAATCCTTTCGAATGAAAATACATACTACTCATCAGGTTCTGTGAAGTTTATACCGAGTGAATTGAACGTCAAAACAAAACTTGTTCATAAAAAATTTCTTAGAAAGGAAAAGGTTATATGAGTAATATGAGCTCTATTTAAGTTTCAATTTGAAATTTGTTCGACCCTTGTTGTATTACATACGCGCACTCCAACATCCATAAAATGTGGTATTTCGGTGGTATATCGTTATTTTGCTAGAAATTTGATTGGTAAATCTTCGTTTAGATGAAAAACCGTACAAGTACATAGTTGTTTAAATCATATCATATTAATCATATATCATATCATCATTATAAAATTTGTATCGCAGTTATTCCTCAGAACATATTCTTAGGGTTTGGTACAACATATCTGAAATA
Source organism: Teleogryllus oceanicus (assembly GCA_964035755.1). Lineage (NCBI taxonomy): Eukaryota > Metazoa > Arthropoda > Insecta > Orthoptera > Gryllidae > Teleogryllus > Teleogryllus oceanicus. The sequence continues at coordinate 109,354,995 of CAXIVR010000001.1, forward strand.
AAATTGTTTAATTCTCAACCGTTTTTGTCATCTAATGAAAAGTTGAATTATCTCAGAATGAACTTTCTGGACTAGTACTGTTTTTCCACTCATCCATTCAATTTGATATTACAGAACCAATTTGAAAATACGATATTGTATCATTTACAGTTTCTCCTAGAACTGCTCCTTAGAAAGCTGGTTGAAACCCGAGGTAGATTTTATGTTCAATCGTCCTATAACATCTTTAATCGTGAATTAAAGGAATGATCATAATAATAATAATAATAATAATAATAATAATAATAATAATAACAAAAACAATATCTCATTTTATCTTTTATCCTTCATCATTATTCTTGTTGTTCTTCTTTTTCTTATTACTATTATATTCGGCCACCCACTCGGCCCATACCACTGTTTGCTACCCTCTGTCCTATTTGTACTGGTGTGCCACATCATCCTATTCTTACAGCCACTCAAATCATCATCTTACGTTCACAGCTTCTCAATCCTTCACGCAATTTCCACATCACATTCCCAGCCTGGTAATTACCACCACGCAATACCATCACGCAATCCTTTCCTCATGAACTTCGCCGCACAATATTCGCTTACGATTCCCTTCGAGCAATCCCTTTCATGCAATCCATTTTCCGCAGTCTCATAGGTACAATCCCCAAATGAAATCTCTTCCACAAAAAGGTATATACTGCAATTTCCACAGTAGAGTTCCGTTGTGCAATATCTTACGAACCCCTCCACCATAGTTTCCCCGCACACCACTCCGCCCAAAATTGTTCTATGGCCCCTGCAGGAGCATCCCAGCCGGAATGCCCGCTATGCAAACCCAACCATGCCATTCCCACAATTCTCGACATGTAACCATTACTAACAATCCTCATCACGCAATACCTCCACGAAAATCCCGCTTGGCAATCCTGCCACTGAGACCCTACCACGCAATCCCCGCCATCACAAAGTTCGCCCCGCCCCGTAACCTCAGTCACGAAATTCCCACCACTCAATTCCCGCCTCGCAGTCTCCTCTTTGCAATCTCTACCTCGCAATTTCCGCAACTCAACCCTCGCTACACAATGCCCGCCATACAATTTTCGCTGAACAAACCCTGCTACGCAATTCTGGTCATGTAATTCCCGACTCACAGTCCTGGAGTAGAAATCTCTGCCTTGTAGATTCCCCACACACAATCTGCGTCGCACAATCCCCGCTACGCAATCTCCGCCTCGCAATCCCCGCCATACAATCCCCGCCATACAATCCCCGCCATACAATCCCCGCCATACAATCCCGCCATACAACCCCCGCCATACAACCCCCGCCATACAATCCCCACCACACAAAACCCGCCACGCAACCCCCAACAAATCCCCACCATATAATCCCCACCACACAAAACCCGCCACGCAACCCCCAACACGTAATTTCTCCCATGTAGTTCCCTCTACACAATCCCCACCAAGCATTTTCTACTCGACTGAGCTTCCTCGCCTTCCTATCGTCCGCACTGTGGAACCTGCAACCCGTGCTCGCATGGTCCCTTGACCAGCAGGCGCGCGCGTGCCGGAGCGGGAAGAGGCGAGGTGGGGCGAGGCGGGGAAGGGGGGCGGGAAAGGTAGGGATGGGGTGGGGAGGGGCCGGGCAGGCGAGTGGAGGCTGAGGGCGCCAGGTGCCGCGGACGGACACTGCAACATGCAAGCAGGCGGGCGGCGCGCTCCGGAAGGCCCTAATGTTGTCGTTCCGCTCGCTTTGACCTGCTTCCAGGCCGAGCGAGGGCCCTTAATCTCTGCTGTAGCATTCAGGTTGTTGTGGCTGGTTTGGGGTGGCTGGTGCTCTTGTAACCCGTTCCAAAAAAGTTGTTATTGGTGAAGTTAAAATTCATTCCTTCGCCAAATATAATGGCGAATCCAAGACTATCAGCATAATTATTATGACCCTTATTGCTTATCTCTGCCATAAAAATCATCGGAATGCGTTTATGAATTGCAATGAAATGCTTTACTCTCTAATCAGACTCGTCTCAGCGTAAATTAAATGAATGTTTACGTCGAAACCCGTCGACATCTGGACTAAAGGAAAATAAAGAATTCAAAGCGAAGAAAATTAATTTTTAATTGGAAATCAGAATAATGGAAGGCGTTAACGATTTCAGGGAACAATATCCAAATGTGTGCTCGATTTTTAGTGGAACGAAATAAAATATAGCATCTTACGTAACGAGGTAAGTGCATGGAGCGTGAGAATGGAATGGCGGCATGCGGAGGGCAGCGCCTCTGTCGGCAAGTCTATGAGCGAGAGCCCTGCGCTAGAGCCGGCAGTCGCAGGGGCGACTGGGTGTTTGCGATCGCCGACCAGTGGAATGCGCGGTGCTCACTGTGCACACATGGCATGCGGGGCGCTCACTGCTTAGCATCAAGGCGAGGCCAGCATGCCATTGCCGCCGCCGGTTTCTGTACTGACAGCGCGCAGAGGCAACGTGAGGAATGACGGTGAAAGATGAAATGAAAGATGTGGCAACTTGTACATAAGGTCGAAGAACGAGATGCGTGGAAGTGATTAAACGCATATGTTGATAATTATATGGGTAGCAAAAGGAAACGTTGAAAGTGTGAAAACATCAAAATATTTTTACAAAAATACAAGGATATGGAGTCAAGAAAAAAGTTATTCAGTAAATATAGACAAGTCAATTACAATGCTGGCCAGAATGCTTACTGCATCCGGCGGAATGCAACATTTAAGTCTATAAGAGCTCTGAGCTCTTTTCGTGAGACATTGACAAGTGTTGACATAGTTGTATTTGATTTCCTTTTCCTTTTGCCTCTACATCGTCTGCGAATATAATTACACGGATTCATTCTTAAGTAATTAGAATAATAGACGGTACGAAATATTTTTTCAAAGGAAATCTCTCAATAGAAACAGATTCTATGACTCAATGATGAACCAAAGATACAAATTCTTCATTAATTACCTTTTCTCAAGACTCATACTTTTTTTATGAGGATGGAGGTTTTATCTTGTATATGACTGTGACTGGCTCGTTGATTATGAGTCCAAAAGAGAGTGAATATTTCTGTTGGTAATGGAGTATTTTGTTTTGCCCTTCCTTTGTGTGTGAAGAAATGAATATACATACAAATTTGTTTGGTAACTTACATTTAATCAAATTATTATATAATATGATTGCTATTGCATGAAAGTGTGAATTTGTGTCGTGACCGCCCGCACGCATTTGAAGGAGCCGCCGCCGAGTGACGTCAGCGGGGCGTTACCGCCCCTGGCGGGAGAGGAAGGCGACCGGTGCGAGCCGGCCAGGACTGTCGAAGCACGGCCGTCACGCCCGAGCAAGCGGGTAGGGACTCGCCGCCCCCCTACTCCGCAGCTAGTCGGCGGGCCGCTAGCCCTAGCGGGCTATAAGAGGGCCCCGGCCCGACACCAGGGCAGATAGCGAGCGACGGTGTTAGTAACTGGATCCTGGCGAGTGACTTGGTGAGCGAAGAGTGGAGATCAGCTACGATGACGACCTGTGCAACGAAAGTGGAACTCTCTTGTGGATATTTGACGACTCGGCTGATTTTGAGACTTCTTCTGGACAACGATAACACGGCTTCGCTTTTGATACATTCTTCTGGTGATACGAAACTTCGGCAATTGTACCTGATCTTGAATAAAAATCGTTTTATGAATTCTTGCCTCTTGATTGGATACTACAATTTGGAAAAAATATTACCGATAACACGAACCAACAATAATTGCTTTCGAGCATTGCGATAGTTATGCAATACGCACCTACACCGTTTCAGCAATTCCAATTGGAGAATGGCGGTAGATGACATGATGAAGTCCAAATTCTTCAATGATCATTCCCTTTTCTAAAGGTAGATTTTGTTAGCTAGTGATCCAATTTTTGTTGTTAAGATGTGTCCAGCATACAACAAGCTACGTCATTAACATGCCAGAAGTTTTTTAAAACATGTTCTGAATTTGTTAATTCCTGTATTAGGCAAGTTCCATTTATGACAATGGGCATTAATTCTCTCACGTTCAATACAAAGTTATCTCTGTTTGATGTTGAATATTCATACAGTAATTTATGCATTTCTAAATGACTACGTGCCAGTTATATAACAGTCACTTCTTTCCTTATTTAATCCTGGATATTTTGGATCTGTATGGCACGTCCTTGAAAACGCTTGTGAGTACGTTCCTTGATATGTACAATTGTTTCACAAATTAAGTTCTCAGATAAAACCAAATGACAAACGACAACCAAAAAGAAATATAAAGGCCTACGAGGTACGTTCAATAGGTTATCTACCTCGGTATCTTACGTCATTGTTGGAGAGCTTAGCATGCCCAGGCAGGTTGAGACAGGTCTTGAAATGGTCCGGTCTCAGTTACAAATCGACTGCCGTAAGCTCTTGGTGTGAGAAGATGGCAAGTGCAGTGCCGTGCGGGTCAACAGAGAAAATAAGAGAATCAAACGCAACGTTCAGTGATAAAGTTCGTCACAAAGGAAGACAATCAGCGTAAATATATTCATGAGGGAATGAATATTGAATATGGTGATAATGCGCATTCATAGTGTATAGAAAAAAATTGGGTCAAGCACTTTAATAAAATAGATTGAAGATGACCCACGTTCAAGGCTGCCTGTGTGCCAACCTTCAAAGGACATGTGCTAAAACCGTAATCTTATAAGATTGTCGTGTTAAAGTCATTATTAAATCTCATGAACTTGGCATTTCAGCTGACAATTCATAGCATCTTCCATACAGAATTGAAGATGTCAAAGATCAGTTCCCTCTGGGTGCCATGAATGTTGACTTGAGCAGAAAGCATTTCACCAACTTTGTTGGAAAGAGAATTTTAACGTGTTTAGTGAAAATCCAGATTACATATACTTACGAATTATAATAGAGGATAAAGCAGGAGTTCACCATCGTGATCCTGAAACCAACCAATAATCCAAGTACTGGAGGCAGAGGGGGTTTCCAACACCCACAAACGTTCGTGAGCAGACGTCAGCCGGAAAGATTAGAGCCCCGCGTTTTGGGATAGAGATGTTCTGCTCGTAGAATTCATGCCACACAAGACAACCATCACTGGAGACATCTAGTCATCGACTATAAGATCATTTCGTGAGTCTCAAACAGAAGCACCAAGGAAAGTTGTGTGCTGGTGTGTTGCTCCTCTACGACAACAAAAATCAAATTCAAAATTATTGGCCTATTTCTCTTCTGTCAGTTCTTTCAAAAATATTAGAGAGACTTTTTACGTACTAATAGAAACTTTTCGCAGTAAACACAACGCGCTTTCAGAGTGCCAACATGGTTTTAGAAAATCAAAATCAACGAAAACGGTAATATTTTCTTTTCTTTAAGATGACGCCTCATCATTGGATCAAAACGAAGCACCTATTGGATTCTTTTTAGATATTTCTAAAACTTTTGACGTCATTGATCATGACATTTTACTTTCGAAACTACCTTACTATGGAGTCCGTGGCATTGCCCTAATTTGGTTATGTTCGTACCTAAAACAACGATCACGGAGAGTAGAAATACCTTAGTATAATGATGGAACATTATGTACGCACCTTTCCGACTCTTTGCCAATTGCACCCGGAGTTCCTCAAGGATAATTTTAGGATTTTCTCCACATCGATCAGGATTTTCGTCTAGTTTCCCTGATCCTGTGATAAAATATTGAGATGGCCCCTTGTTTTGCTTCTGGACATAAATATAACTTTTTTATCTGTTCACGTCTTCTACAAGTCAGTGGAAAATATAATTATTCAAATTATTGTTCTCCATGTCGCGGCAGGAATTATTATTCCTTGACGAAGGAGATGATGAATGGTAGTCCAAATTTATTGCTGGTTTACCCTTGAAAATAGGTTTTATTACATTGGATGGAATATTTTTGTTAACAATCCTCGCAAAAAACTCTCATTTTCTTTCAGTATTGAAAATTCCAGTAGTGTATGGCTTAGGGAATATATGTAGTAGTATATGATATATACGATTCCAGTAGTATATGGCTTATCACAGAATTTTTGAAAACTTGCACAACATTTATTTCTCCCCATACACACAGGTTTTAACTGTTTTGTACGTTAAATACATAAATAAATCCTTCAATAATGTGTCGTAATGAGTGGTAGGGATTCTGGCACTCTAAGATAACGAAAGCAGCATTAAAACCGTTTTCTTTTCATTTAGTATTAATTTGTTATTTCGAAACCAATTTGAAACATCTGATATTGTACTATTTACGGTTAATATAGAATAAATAAAAGTATCAAGAAAGCCGTTTTTAAAAATTTGAAAACTGTAAATGTTCACTCCAAAAAAAATATTGGTATTAATGAAGTAACATAGAAGAATGTTTAAATTATTGAACTATCTGTCAAAAATTGATGAAATAAACTATAAAACATTCAAAGAAATTATTATTTTTTTTGACATTACATTGTACCATTACATTGTAACATTAGCATCCGTAAAGAGAGTAAAACATGTTTCTACCATCTCTTCGATTCTCTCCATCTCTCCGTGCTTGTTTCTCCCCTCGTTGCTCTCCAGACTGGTGGCCATTCGCCAGATTTGCTGGTGGGCTTTGTACAGCAGGTGGGGCGGAGTGTGCATGGGGGTTGAAGGCTATGCGAAGCGGCGCAGCAGGGACAAAGGGCAGGCACGAGTCAAGAGCGAGGACGGGGTGGGGCGGGCACACGGGAGGACGGGAGCTGGGCAGGAATGGGCACCAGGTAAGAAGAAAGGCGGATGGGTGTGGTCACGGAGGCGAAAAAGGGCGCGGGGAAAAGTGGGGCGAGCCTGGGGTCGATGATGTCGCGGGGGGGGGGGGGGGGGGGGGTAAGGCTGGGATAGAACGGGGGACGGGGACCGACGGGGGCAGGTGGGGCAGGGCGGAAGGGGGCGTGGCGGGGTGGGCGCGGGGGCGCGCCGGGGGGGGGCGCCAAACATGCAGGGAGCGCGCAAGCTGCGGTGGGCGCTGATGGAGCGCCGGCCGTCACGCATACCGCGCCCCTGCGGGCGGTTGGGCGCGCGGCGCGACTGGCCCCCGGGGGCGTGGCGCGGACGCCCTCCGCTGGAGCGGAAGACTCCGCCGCGCGGCGCATTGGCCGTGCGTTGGTCGCCCGACCTCCCTCCTGCGCCCAGCTATTTCGACAGGATTCTCCAAAGGGACGGCAATGTACCCGCAGTCTGGGTTATTACATTGTTGTTTCTGGTTGTAACACGTGGGATTATACATGTGGATGGGGAGGAATAAGGGGGCGTCTTATTAAATCTGTGATCTCTAAGTTGTGATAAGTAACGCTTACATGTATTCAACACAATAACATCCATTCGCACTATCAGTAAAAACTTCGTTATGCGCTGTTCGCAAAATTTACTCCGTCTTTGGAGACTTGACCTAGAGTCTTCACATAAAGTACCCAAATTAGAAGAGTCTGACGTGTTGTTCACACACAAACGGACACGAAATAATAGCCAAGTTTTTGGAAAAACATTGTTTTGGTACCAGTGTAAACCAAAATCTGTATTTCCGAGAATACTGCGACATTGATTTCTTCAGTATACCTTGGTTTTCTCTATTCAGTGCATTTATCGTCCTTATGCACATACTATGCAGAAAGTAATATTGTGCATCTCATTGGCGACTTTTATTACAAATATAACGAACGTTATAGCACCTTACACGGATAACATATAAACTGTTAATTTTCTACTACATGTTAAACATTCCGTGAAGAATGAAACAATCATAAACCAACCTCCGACACCTATTTTATCTAATGGTATTACAATAATACATACTTATTTGAATTATTGATAACGTTTATTATCAAGGCAATTTGCAATTTCTAACATTCTAACACCTCAGCCATCACGTGAAAATCTCAACCAAACTAACGTAAGAGATTGGAAAATTTTCAAATATTCAGATAATTCAACGAATGTGAGACCAGAGCCAATATAAGCGGTCTTTCCTCTATCCGTAGAAAGATTTTAAGTAACAATTTCAGATTTTCAAAAAAAATTTGAGTTACAATTTTTCAAAGATTGTTTAATAAATTGCCTTAGCTTTAAAATCAAATTAAACAAAAAGTTGTTTTTTCGTCTTTTTCAAAGATCTAATTTTTTACAACTGATTATATTTATCGAAAATATTTCTATGCAAAATTATTGCAATTTCAGAAAATACAGAGTTCGCCGAAATTGGGACCAGCACACCTGTTTATCGTCCTTTGATACACACTAGAAGAAAATGTAAAGAAATGTAGAATATTAGAAAAGTTTGGAAATGTCATTGAGGTTTCGTGAATGTTAGTGCCCCCAATTATCAAAACATCGGTTTCAAACTCTCAGAACCTCGAGTTCGTTAATATCGATCGAAAGGATATCAATTCTGGAGGAACTCGTCTAAATAGTTTTTAGTCTTAATATTCATCACAGACGGACAAACAGACGTTTTGCCGTCAATCGATTTTTCGGTATCAAGAACCCACAAATGCTGAACAACAAAATGGGGTATCAAAATAGGTAATTTTCCATTACAATCGTGTTCTTTCCATTAAAATCGTGTTACTTTCCATTACAATCGTCACGACTCAGGTAGGCGAGGTATGCTAGGAATGATGAAGTGAATACGCCGTGCTCGCCACATATCTCCCTTTCGCCAGGCTTAGGTAATTAAAAAAAAAACAGCGACCAGCCTAGGGGACACTGCTATCTGGAAAAGCTCTAAAATGCCAAATGTATATGTACAATATTTTTAATCATTAAAAAATTGTACGAGGAATTAGGTCTGCACCATTTTCATAAGATTTCTTTGAGGCCAAAATTTTAACACAAAATTGAGTAATTTCTGAGAAAATTCGAAAATATCCTAGGAATTTCACGAAAAATACTATCAAAATTTAACATATCAGTTTGAAAGTCTAAACTCGCATTTTATCCTGATCGATCGAGAAATACCTTTTATTGTGAAAATCCTGTGTATAATGTAGGCTTTAATGTTGTTCAGGGACCAACAAACAGATTTCAAGAAAAACAATAGTGTTTCTCTATCAAACAATTTGCACTTTTTCTCTTCTCAATTACATAAATCTCTTACTACGTAATTAGTGCTACGTACTTACTACTACGTTGTTACTACTATTTAGTTACTACTACGCAGTTTTCAGATTTATGAACTTGGGAGGAGGGAAAATGTCGATTTTTGTGTCGAAAATGTCGAGAAATACACAAAAATGATTTTCTTTCACGAGAAAGGAAATTTGTGGTTCTAAACAGCTCATTTTTCTTACATTATTTATAATTTTTGAAAAGAGATTTATAGAGAGTTCAACAATATTGAGACCTGAGCATAGTATGCTTATTAAAATGGCGCAGGTTACATTTTTGATGAACCCTCTGAAATCTCGAAAATTGCGAAAGTTACAATTAATGCGAGAAAGTATGTGATGTTTATCACCACTAGTTCCTTTGTCTTTCAAGTGTTTTTTTTTATATTTTGATATTTTTCTTCAGATAATGAAAATAGTGCCCAGATTTCAAAATGCAATTGTATTAATGAAATAATTTAAAATGTAGTACATAATTTTCTATGTATTAATCAATTATAGCGTAATGGATTACCTCAATATTGAAAGTAATTTGATGCTCCACCAGGAATTTGGAATACAGCATGCAGAGCAGTGATGAATTGCGGCTTGCATACAAAAATAATGCGATGCGCAAGGTAGACGAAATCTCTTTGCGTTTGAAGCTTATTCTCTTAGGTCACGTGTCACAAGTGTAATTTAGACTGCCACCACATGTTCAAAGACAAAACTTATCTTAGATGTTTGTCACATTTATTCTTAGGCACCCGTATGCATTGAAAATAACACGAGTTACGATAATATTTTTACGGGGCTTTACGCGGGCGCATTTAAAGTTTCGATGAGCGCGTCCAAGTTGGCGACGAAGGTTCACCGGACGCAGATTTCATTTCAAATTTCAGTTTAAAATTTTATGCCAAAATACCTTTTTGACAAACAGGTTTTACTTTTCAACTGTTCGGTTTTCCCAGTGAACTGTTCCGGAAAATGCATAAAGTGAATTTTTGTATTAAATGCAGTTTGCAAATCGACTCCAATCACAAACACTTGGACGTTGTAGATAAATGCTTTGCGGGTTACATACCCCGGCAAATGCGGCACCTCTGTGCCGGCAGAATTGGCTGGCTCATTCAGTAAGTCATTAGCTTCTCCGATGAACGATTATTATTATTATTATTATTATTATTATTATTATTATTATTATTATTATTATTATTATTATTATATAATCATTATATTATTATTAGCAGTAGTAGTAGTAGTAGATTTACGATCTATTTTATACATCAATCTCACAAATGTATTTTGCATAGTTTCATGTTGGTTGTCAAATTTATGAGGACGTTAGATGAAAATATAAATAACGTGCTTTTCTTGGGGATAAAATAATGTGCTTTCAATATGACGATATTTTGAAAAATAATTCAGATAATTACAGGGCATTTTGTAAAATCATAAATAACATTTTAATTGCTTATAATTAATTCTCCTTCCTTGTAGTGCGTCTTTTTTGTTTTGTTTTTATGAAAATTACTTTGTAAGAATTACAGCACATCTCTGCAATGAGTTATGTAATGTCATTGCCCTTAATGGAATTTTGACAACTGAAATAAATTACGAAACCACATTGAGGGAGATGTTTGCCATCGCTCTTCGTGACACTTCTTAATCGTTCTCCGGCGAGTAATGAAGGCCGCGTTCGCGGAGCCACGTTCTGGGCTGAGTACGTGCCGTGCGCAGAGCGGCGCGTGCTGCGCGTCGCGCGTCGCAGCGGCGATGACCGCAGGCTGCCACGCCACGCGCCACGCGCCACACGCCCCGCGCCACGCGCTCACCGCCACACCCCTCGCCCCAAGCCCCTCGCTTCGTGCTCCGCGCCCGCACCCCGCGTGCCACGCACCCCGCCCCCGCCCGCGCCCACCGTCTCGTGCTTCGCGCCCCGCTCCCCCGGGTCCTGCGTTCCCTGCGCTCCGAGACCGTGCACCATGCATGTAGCACCACGCACCCCGCTCCCCGCGCCAGGCCTCCCGCGACCCACTTTCCCCGCAACCCATGCCCTTTGCCACACGCCCTCTCCCACCCCGTGCCACGCGCCCCCGTCCCAGGCCCTCCGCCCCTCCCGCTCCCCGCCCCGCGCCCCCCGCCTCGTGCTCCGCGCCCCGTGTTCCGCAGGACGGCCGAGCAGCGCAGCCATCGGGCGACCCGGAGAGAGGAAGCTCTCTCCGAGCGATGGAAAATTTATTCCCTGCCAACGTGGGAAAAGGCGGCGGGGGCGGCGGCGTGTCAGAGGCCCGGACGCTTCTAACCGCTGCAGACGGCTCTCGGCAAACAGGTTTCATCTTCAACAATCGAACGGATCCATGGCGAAGGCTGCTTTTAAATACCGTCGTCGCGTGTTTTTATTGCACATCTCGACGCTTTAGCGCTGGTTGAATGGGCGGCAAAGACGTGTTTAAAAATCTCTCGGATTTGTTTGCACAGCTTCTTTTTGCCCCTTTAAAGAGAACACCCTGTTCCGAGAAGCAAGTAAACAATGTTCCGGCGCTTTCTGAATTATGCACGTGTGTATGTAAGCGAACAACGGTGTGTGTGTTTAAACACGTAACTGAACTGTCTCAGTGTTACAGTACATTATTTACTCCTGTCCGCCCCTTGAGGCACACACGCATACAGACGACGTAAAATGCTAACATTCTCATGAAAATAGAATATCACATGTTCTCTCCTTTGTTATATGTGATTATTTGTTATGGTATTAAAATATTAGGATACTATAATTCATATTAGGTTCTGAAGGATGGTGCCAAAACCGAATAAGTTAGAGTTTCATCAATAAGATGCAGAGAATATGAACTTACAGAATTTAATGATCATTTGAAAATATACAAATGGCTCTGTCATGATATGAACTCTCATGTGTTTTAGTTCCCCAAGAAACGGGAAGAAAATTGTTACAAATAAATATGATTTACAGTATTAAAATGGTGCGACACAACCTGCCTATCTAAAGCAAATATACAATCTTGGGTTTAATTTTATCTGAATTTGTAAAACAGTAATTCATTACTCAGGAGAAGTGTTTGAAAAATTGATTTGATATGGTGGAACGTAGAAACGAAAGTTCAAATACAGCCATGTCGTACACAAGAAAAAAAATAATATTAAACAAAAGTTTATTATTCAAGTATTTTTTTAAATTAAAAAAAAAAATTAAACTCAAATAATTCAGCAATAAATTAAATATTTTAACAAAAAGACAAACTGCAATAACATAATGTAGCACATACTATAAATACGTACCAATAAAACGAAAATATTGCTTTTTCATAACGCAAAAGGTGAATAGCGAATATTTCATGGCGGGCGGCTTCTTCCTTGGAGCCTTGTGAGTTTTAAATCAAAATCAATATTATTTCTTGGTTTCTGGATTTTCCCCGAATTTCTGGGTCCCAAACGATATCGTAGTCACCTCTCATTTGGCCAAAGGCTACATAGTTTTCCGTTAATTTATGAAAATATTTGGAATCAGTAATATAGTCTAGTGGCCTGCAGTAGAAAAAACAACAAGAAACAAATCAAAAACAAACAAACAGATGATCAAAGTCACAAAGTGGTTTTCTAAACATAGAATGCACACTCCTGACGCCATAAGAACGATAATTCAGTCGGTACGTGCATTATGATGACAGTCAGATAGATATGAATTTTCAAGCAAAACTATTTCATTGTTTTCGGATTTTTCCAAGTTCCAAGGTATCTAACAAACTCATACACAACTCACATAGTATCATAAGGCTGCATAATTTTTTTCTTTCAATTTCTGCAAAAATTTCTGTATTTTCTCCGAGTTCGTGTGTGACCAGCAGTCATGGACACTTATCACATTGCCAAAGGCAGCATATTTTTCTTCCAATTTTAGGATGGACTAGAAATTACTAATATAAATCGAATATTTATTCCAAACTTAGCACTAAATAAAATCGAAAACCGTTTTCAAAAATATTGGTTTGTGAAACTATGGATTCATGCACCGCAAAAGTTTGAAAAGAAATAGATTTCGATTTTCCGCCACATGCGTCATACCATGTAATAGCGGCCAATGTGCGCCATTAGAATAATTATCAATTTCCTTTTTATTAAAACCTGAGCTGCTGCTCCAAAAGGTCAAATTGTTATATCCTATTCTGATGCGAAACATTATCCTGGCTCTATCAACCTATCAATTTCTGTCCCTGCCCGTCGCCCGAACTGGGCTAGCAAAAGCCCCAGGCTACTGCGTGTAACTCGTAACCACACAACAATCCTGCGCTTGATGGCAGGACTCACGTAACACAGGCTGCTTTCCGATTGAAGCTTATCCATCGAAATGACATTTTCAACTCCCTAGTAATGAGGCACGAGAGATATTTATGTGATATTTTACGTACGTGTAATGATATTTTACGTAAGTTTAGTTAACTAAAGGGGTGACATAAGCACCTACAACTGACGGCAGACTTTTTCCACGTTCATATTTTTCCACATTATAGTTATTGATTTATTTAACGTAAATACAGTTCATAAAAATCTGTGTGACATATAGGAGACAAATGCAAACTGCGATCGTTTCCTTGAGCTCCATAATCAGTACCCTCACTCTAGTACCGTATTAAATTGAATTATCAATAAAGGTAACATTAGGTTTTTGGCAACCATGGTTAACAAAAAATATTCTCTCCATGCATGCTAGAAACTATTTACAACGAAAACAGCTATATATTTTGACTCCCTTTGTGCCCCACGTGAAGTAATCGACTAACTACCGAAGGAACATGAAGAACGATTATTTGAAGGCATCGTTGATGAAATTCCTAAATTATCTACTAACACCTCACAGTGGTAAAAATGGTCAAATTTTGAAACTACGTTTATGGGCAGAAGTAAAGAAAAAGGTATTGTCAACATTTGCTCAATTGATCAAGGGAAGCTGAATAAAAAAACTGATTGAGATGGAGGCGATTCACTGGGAAGCTGAAGTACAATTCTTATTACAGACATATTTACTCTTTAGAATTAGAGAAATGTTAACTAATGCATTCGAATTGCATACTTTTGTGTATTAATCCTTATAAAATAATTATTTTTGTTGATGCATAGTATAGTCTCTAATTATAAAGAATTCGTTATCCAGCAGTAAAGATTTTAGGTCTTGAAGCTTGAGTGATCTACGGTGATATCGAGACAGTGATTCTGTTTTTGGTTACATGTAATAATTTTGATCACCTTTGTTAAAAAATGCTTACATATTAGAGTATGAAAGCTAAAATACATTACTGCTTCTTAATAGTTTAAGAATATTTGACGACTCTCAGGTTTTCTCGGAACATATAAATAGGGTGTGTATTACATTTAATTCGGAAGGTGTTGCAATTACTGAACTACGAACCGGGAGAGATGGTTCAGGGCATCAACTGATGTCACTGCAGTCCCTCTGACCGGGAGGTCCTAGGATCGAGTCCCAACGGTAACAGGAATTTTGACAAACAGCTTGTAAGCTAGGTCGAATTCAGTCGCTGTCTGGAGGAAAATTAAAGAGGCCGGCTGCTCTGATCGGTAGTTTTCCGTGCTTTCACCGATCAACACCAAGCGAATGCCGGAGTAGTACCGTAACAAACGGGCCAAGCACCGCGCGCGACCTTTTCTACTCTTCCTTGTCCTATCCTCACCCCTTACACACACACACACACACACACACGCACGCACGCACACACACATGCACACACGCACACGCACACACACATGCACACACGCACACACACACACACTAACATGCACTACACTAAAACATGCCGGGAGACCGGTCGGGAGCTTAGAGCTTGTCCCGACTGGGGTGCTGCCACGCTGGTGGGATACACCTGGTTGAGTGAAAACCAGCTAGCAAACAGTAGGTCGACGTCGGATCTCGCCATTCAGCGGGGGAAGATCACCGCCACCCCCCGAGCAAAAACAAAAACACGTATTTTATTTTTATCCTGATTTTTTTTTAATTTTTTGATCAACCATAATATGTCTGACGTAAACGAATTTATATACAAATTTTGTCCACATCTGATGATGCGTAAAACTATTACACGAAACGTCATGTTTCATAGCATGTAAAAAAATAAAATATTTTTTGAAAGTTTTGTATTTTGATTTCCAAAACGAAAAAGGGATACCCGAGTGTTAAATTATTAAAATTGTTTATATTACTTCAACTCAATTTCATACAGTGACAATACGATATTTTGGATGCATATGGCGCGATTGGTGCATCACGAGATGTTGGAAACAAAACACAATAAGATGGTTTATGATGATTGAATAAATAATATTGTATACTTCGTGCACACATTTTGAATTTTACAAAGCATAAAATAATAAACGATGATATAAAACTAAACTAAAATAATGGTAAATAAAATAAATATAAAGTAAAGACGGCGTTATTTTATTTTTTTCCTTTTGCACACTGAATGATAGTGTGTGTTCTAATAATCAAGGAAACACAACGGCAAACTTAGCCACTTAGACTATCTTTCCTCCAACAGAAATAATAAATCTTGAAAGCAGTTAAACTTCCTGACATCAAATGTATAATAATCTCAATACTCATAAAAGGCATTCAATAAGATACTCATAATAGGCACCTAATATCTAGCATTCAGGTGTGTGATATCTTATCCCCCCTCTCCGCCACAAAACACCAACGTACACTCATTTTACTCTGAAACTCACAATTGTATGAAAGAGTTACTTGTAAGACTGAAAAAAAAACTAATGTAAACATACACGCAATACAATCTTCGAGCTTTGCAGATGGTAGTTTACTTCGTTACCAATTAATAATGCCGTGTTTTTCTTGTCATTTAGTTGATATAAAATAATCCATAATTCAGTGCAATGTAATTTCACAATTAACACATTGCTGTCGCACAGTGGTTATATTATGATCTTGCGTGTGTGATTGATAGAGCAAGAAAATATTTTCTGTTCTCTAACTCAGACAGCTGTAGTGAGAAATGAAAAGTACAAAATGAAGTATCATAGATTACAACACGGCAACTGTTGAGTGTGTAGACTATCTCCAAAGACATAATAGGTGTATAAAGTAATATTATAGTGGGTAGAAGA
Source organism: Teleogryllus oceanicus (assembly GCA_964035755.1). Taxonomy (NCBI): domain Eukaryota; kingdom Metazoa; phylum Arthropoda; class Insecta; order Orthoptera; family Gryllidae; genus Teleogryllus; species Teleogryllus oceanicus. The sequence continues at coordinate 109,371,280 of CAXIVR010000001.1, forward strand.
GTATTCTTTTTGTTGAAAGTGTCAGATGCTTTACAAACGAAGTACATATATTGTGCATGTGCTGCATTCAAAATAGCAGGATCGAGAAAACCCGCACAATATTCATTTGATACAAAACAGTACTAATGTAAATAATCTAACATTTTAAACTGTTTACGTCAAATGAGAAATGATACATTTCGAGCTAATTATCATTACGTTATTTTCTCTGTCAACCAACGAGTAAAGCATTGGTCTGTCTCTGATTGCTGTGTGGATGTCTAATGAAAATAATCAAAGTAGTTTCCATTTGTTTTTTGAATCTTATTTCTGTGTTAGAATGCATGTGAGTGGAATTTGCTGGAACGTGCCAGTGTTTAAGGATACAGGGTATTCGTAAACACTGTGGGGGATGGAGCCGGAGAGGAACACTCTGTAAATGAGACATAGACTTTTCAACAATAGAGTTTCAATAACAACTTGTTACAGGAATACGATTGTTAAACAAAGCACATCCTGTCCCCCCCACAACTCCCCAAGTCCACAAGTCTTTCTCTTCTCTCTTTCCACTTTGTATACGATACAGTCCTTGCGATCACTCATAAACTATACAGGCGTTGTATTCTACTCGGTTCATCTCGTCTGACTGTCTTTTGCATGGCACCTTCGCTGCCGACCTTCAAATACCCACTACTACCCTGCACGCCGCACCTGCCGGCCAGCGCCGCCAAAGATCTCCTGCAGCCAACCTCGGCGTAAGATACGTACAATCCCACAACACTATGAGATATCCTGTCATTGAGCGGCGGCGGCGGCTTCCGTAGCGCGAATAGGGCAGCGGAATCCCAGGAAGGAGTAATCGGAGATGGTAGGAGGGCGGCGGCCGAGCGGCCAGCCCTTGGCCTCAAGTCCTCAGTCCTATCCTCACCGGATTCGGTGGTATAACGGTCAGCGCACCGGACTGTTGTACCCGAGTTAGCGGGTCAAAGGTCGGGTCGGTACCGGATCGAAGCCGTAGATTTTTAAGGGCGAAAAAATCCCTCGTACGCCTTCCTTCAGAGGGGAAGTAAAGCCGGCTGTCCCATGTAGTAGATTTACTGCATGTAAAAGATCCTCTAGCCTAAAAGAAGCCTCTGAGCAACATTGAGATCCGCCAGTTTCGTCGCCCAAGGTAATACCTCCTTTCTCCGCTAGGTGGTGAAAGGAGCGTATCGAAATTTGCGTGGTTGGACGGAAGAGCGGGCCTGATGGCCCGAGTCTCGCCATGTAAAATAAAGCATTAACTAAACTAAACCCTCATTCCCCTCACCGCGCGCCTGGAATGCAGCCTTGTTTTTCCAGCGCACTTCACTTCCAGGGCTCTGACACAGCGCAGCTACTGTCGGCGGAGTGGCTGGGCGGACCGTACACATTTCCACCGGGCATTCCACCCGGCCATCTACCATTTCGGTCGCGGGCGGCGTCATAAAATATAGATCCCAGGGATACGCTCTCGCTCCTAAGGTCGCCATTATGGGAGGGGACAGAATACTGGATGGAGAACGTAGGCCGGTCGAAATACAAGTTTCCCATGTAATTAGTATGTATTAGTATGTAAGTATGTAAGATTAGTATGTAACAAATACTCGCTTCAAATCAACTGTCCTGTACTAAAACAGTTGTTCATCTTCTTTATTTTGGCATCAAGAATTCTTTCGACAGGATACACTCACGTAAACCTCAATGGAATAAATTCAAGAAATCGAAAAAAAAAAAAATTAAACTATTAGTGCTACAACAGATCAAAGTTCCTTGTATTATTTGTAACCTTTAGAATGTTCATTCACAGAGTTAGTCGAAAATGAGACTTGTGCTATTTTGTAGGTGTCTGTTGCTCTATTCCAAACGAAAATTAAGACAAAACTTGGTGTCTTTTTGAGGAATTTTTATAAGTTTTGGTGCCGACATGATTGCATTTATAATTAACAGTTATAAGAATAAAAAAATGAAAAGGAGATAAAAAGTAAAATATTAAAAATAAAGAATAGAAATCGGGGAATATGCTGAGTGCCTGTTTACTTTTCTTAATTGGTGTTTATTTTAAAACAATCCTGGCAAAACATCAACTATTGTTAAAATGAATTAAATTTTTTATTGTGTTTTCATTTTAGAAATTTATTTTAGTTAATTTGAAAGAATATATTTTATTTTGATAATTTGTTGCAATTGTAACATTGTAACATCTCTACATGAATTGGAGAAAATTCAGAAAGTTGCAGATATTCCTTTTAATACAATACTAAGCACATTGTCTTGCCATATTACTTACTTTTAAGATTTTGACATTACTACTTACTTGAGTGTTTTTATAATGTAATTACGTTTTGTATATAAAGCCTTCAATTTGATTAAACGTACAAAATTATATACCACGGCTGAATGATTTATGATGAAATTTTATGATAGTTTGTACCCTAAGATATATACATCTCAAAATTCAAGTAGTATGTATCTTCGGGTAGGAACAGAATTATGAAAACGTGCACAGAATTCACTTCTCCCCATAGCATATCACACACAGTTTTTAAGTTTTTGACGTAAAATAAATAAAAAATGATTTTTTTGCATCAACTCGCTCTGCTTTTTATGAGACCTGAGGTCATCATAGTTTAAGGAATTTCACCACCTGTTTCTAAATGAGGCGCTCGTTTAAATCATAATGAACCTATTGAAAGGTCTGTAGTTGTTTTAATTGTGTTTTGTTGACAGCATAATATATTTACATGTGACAAATGGGGTTTAGTTCTGAACAAATGTATTTCGTTAAAAAAGGACAATACAACCTCTCGTGCTTTAAAAATAAACAAATTCAAGCTGTTGAATTACGTGAATTTCACTGCATGGAAAAACATTGGTTTAAAGCAAATAAATATTTCGGTGAATGAGAGTTTGGATTAAATATAAAAATACGAAGATAATACATAAAATATTAAATACATTTTATTATTCGTTTCTTACAAATTTGAAGATCAGAAAATTTGAATAGATATGAGTTTCGTCAAAAAACAGTATAAACTCTATGTGACGTATGACCGACATGTATAATTTGCTCTTGTTTTCTTGACCCTCAGACTTTCTTTCCATCTTTCTCTATACATAATCAAATGATGAATAAAAGTACCAGCACAACACAACATTAGCATCATTTACAAAATAGGAATTTTCGTTTCCGAGTTCCAGAAAATTTGCTTGCTTTGTTAAATTAACTACATCTTTGATTTTATAGCATTGCTAATAACATAGCAAATCACACAACTCCCAGATCTACTCTTACCCCAACTAGTAAAAAGAAAGCTCAACAAAATCTGTACACAGTAAATCTACATTTATGTTCAGAAGCAACACGGAAGCAATTTCAGGATTTGTCTCAGTGAATTAAAGGAAACTGGACCACAACTGATCAAGATGGTGTCATTGGCTCAGGAACTGAAGAACAATACTTGTCACAGGGATATTTTATAATCTTTTTTAATTATACAGTACCTACGAATGTTAAACAATTCATTATATATCATTGTTAATATCAATATAATTTTCCTTGTGCTCAGAATGGTCTCCAATGTTACAGAAATAATTTCTCAGCAGATTAAAACTACTTTGTACCTAAATTTGTCATTTTAATTGAAAGGCGAACACGGGCGGGGATATAAGCACTAAAAGCACATTTTGAAAAAAAGAGTAGAACAGTCCACTGCCATTTCTGTTCACATTGTCTTTAATTCATCCATTCATTAACTAAACTGTTTATTTACTTACTTATTTATCTCTATGGATCTCCATGTCAGTGCGTAAGAGTAGAAATATGCAATGCTACTAACAACATGAAAGCAAGGTTTTAACTCTTATATAACATAGAGAAATTTTATATTGGATTTTGTGGTATTTTGTATCCGTAAAGTCTTACATTGCCATTAATTCCTTTACTGTACCAAGAGTGCACCGTGGCACCTTCAGGGGAGTCTTATTGTGCTGCGGCACAAGCGGCCGACTTCTCAGATGATTGAGTTGCTCTTGTGTTGACAGAGCAGAACAGGAATTTTGAGAACGCAGTCCTTCTCAAAATCTCACTGTTATTGTTCTCTAGTGTCATATCTTCCCGTTCGTGCCAATAGGCTTTAGTCACCAGAATAGTGGCTGTCAAACCGTGCGTGGCGCAGCATTCACCAGGCCGGAGCGTGCAGTACAATTTACAGCTGATACGTTCAAACGTACGTCGTCTTCTGGTTAAAAATTGAAGTTAAATACTTCTTGAATTCACGACCACAATTTTAATTCTCGGCATAAATCGTAGGTGTTTGTCAATTAATTTGTTTATAGCCTGCCGACGTTTCGGAACTTCATTGTTCTATCAGAGCTATGGAACAGTTAATAGGCTCTTACTATACATGTTCATTACACATGCATGTTATAAATATTGGATGGTATAAAATGTAAATATATAAGTTATTATGAATGAAAACTAAAGCAAGCAACACAAATAAAAATATTTTTGCTAATATCTATCATTAAGATCCGCCATACGGTAGTTGGATGTTGAACATTATAAAATTGTGTACCACCATATGGTATACAGGAAACATTCACTTACATCACTACTCTCTAAGTCCATGATAGTAAACATGCCTAGCAGAACTATCCATTTAAGCCATGTCATAGTCCATTGGAGCCACTGGGTGATTTCCTGTATCTGTGATACTTTACTTTAATTCATTAAACAATTCTCAATTGCTACACCATGACAATTACATTTAAATTTGAGTTTAATCGTTGTATTTAAGTATGTGTCCAAAATATTATTACATCTGGAAACAAAAAAATAACTATAAAAAATGCTTTCAACCTTATGCAACACCAAATATTCTAAATAAACAAGCATTAAATATGAGTTAAAGTGGCGACGTTTGTTAGGAAACTCGAATTCTGGAATCCTGGTATCAACAAATTTGATAACTCTCGTTCAAATACAAATACTAAATAACTGCCTCCAACACGTTTTGTAGTTATCACCCACGTTCGGCGTGTCCTTGATAGCGAAAAGTCGGTTGACGGCAAAACGTGTGTCTGTCCTTCACTCAGTTCGTCCGTCCGTCCGTCCGTCCCTTCTGTGGTCAAAACTCTTCAGAATATTTTCTCGAAATTTTTTATCTCCCGAAGGATTTGGCGGAACTCAAGCCTCTTCAAATTGGTGCGACTATTTGGATTTTTGAGGTTGCTTTACGCGAAGAGTTCAAAACGTTTAGATCATTTTCACCAAAAATCTCCAAATTTTTGGATTAATTTTTTTCGGATCTTGATTTAAAAACAGAATAAACCTTATTTTCGTTCAACTCTCTGAATTTATCTCTTTACATTAAGTAAGAGCATTACAATTTTTTGAAAACAATATTAGTTTGCGCGTGACATTTGCTTGAAATGAAGGCAAATAAAAAGATTTTCTCAAAATCAGCTCCAAATTTTTCTTTCAATTTTGTTTTTCAAATACAGCAAATGCCACTTATAAAAACGATGTAGCTTTCATTTTTCGTTCAACTCTTTGAATTTTTTAAATTGCAAAACTTACAAATATTGCAATAAAGTATGTATATCACTACTTTAATCTTCCATTTGGTTGAAAAATGCAGATAGGTTTATCGCCTTTTCATTGCGTCTAACGATTGATGGTAGAACATTTACGAACTAAAATTACCGTAAGGTAGCCGCGTAGATGCAGTTTCCATAGACACCATCAAGGTTGGCATACCTAACTCGGAGTTTGGTAAAAAGTTAAAAACTACCAAGTGGTGAGAAGGAGACCTAGTCTTTGCTCCTGGGTAAGAGAGGAACGGCGTCTGCACGACAGCTTCGATCACTATCGCACGACGGTTATTCATTCTTCTCTTGTAGACCGCGAAATCAATTTGAAGTTACATCGCAAAGATCTTTCACATCGATGTTAGTCGGTCAGTACGTAGCCCGGCCACCAACAGAGTAAGGTTTAAATGAACTTATTTAGCTATATCATATAAATAAGGGCCGCATTTCTGAAATCGCATTCGTGACCCTAGATTAAACCTGGGCATACTCACCCTGGGATAACATCGAGAATAATGTACGACAGAAAACTTTTGCACTGCATTGTAATAAAACTGATAGGTCAACATTACGTTTATACGTTACCTAATCCGATACACCCTAAAGTATTCTAATATTTTGAATTCTGATATTCATCTCAGAAGATCTATCCATCTCACCAAGGCCTCCGAAAGGTACTAAAGTGTACGCCTTAGTGAAAAAACCCTGAAGGGGAAAACCTGCCTTTAGAAGAAGGGTACATTCTAATCTTTCAAACCCTCTCTAAATAATTTATTCGTTTCCTGACATGGAGGTCACGTATTCTCCTTCCAGACTTTTTTCCTCGGCTCCTGTCATCGAGATTAGTCTTACCTTGCTCATTTGCTTACGAATCAGTATTTTTTCTCAAAAAAGACTTAATTAATGGAGGTAACATGATATTTGTAGTTCCAACGTACGTTGTTAGACATCACATTTATCTGGTGTCAATATCTAGTGAATTTCATTGGCCAATGTGAGGGCGCAGAGGGAATTAAACACCCAGGAATTTCGCCCTCGTGTTGGTACTCTGGTCGCTTTCAACAGCGACATTCAATTTCCGAGTTTGAATTGCAGAGGACTGACGAACGGAAGCGACTTTACAGCTTCAATAAGTAACCTTGAAATGTGGGTGAAGGTAGCAAAAAAACGAGAAGAATTTATTATTTTTAGGATGTTGAGATTTAATGCATGGAACACTGTAGTTGCAGTGAGAAAGTACATAAATTGCACATTTAAGCATCTGAATGCTAAAACTTATATTAACACAATACATAAGAATCACAGCCCTTGAATGCGCATGAATGATAGTACTTGTATTAACAGGAAATCACAAGAAACAACCCTTGAATGTTAATGAATGATAGAACTTGTATTAACTGGAAAACACATGAAACATAACACTTGGATGATAAACTTATAATAATTAATTAAGGGGGATGTTCTATGAACTAACTGAAAGAGATAATTAATATCTTTCCATTAGTAGTTTTATCCTAATTGATTAACATTGTTTGTATTGAAGCACGTCACTTTAATTGGTTTTATTAGTTACAGTGCCTTTTGTTTCGTTAATTTGTATTGTTGATATTAAAACTGTTCATTGATTAATGTTTTAATGTTTATTTGGCACTAGTAGACCCAATTAACTTTACAGAATTTGTTAATATGGATACAACCTTAGATTTAACGTTTGATAAGCAAACGTTGCTGTGAAGTGGCTAGACATATTTTGTATTGTTTGAACCAGTAGTTTGGATAGATTTGATGAGGCGATCGTGTACTTGGCACACGAAGCGAGCAATGAGGGCCGGCTCTCAGCTGCATGACGGACGATGTGACGTTACAGGGAGGAACGTGGGAACTCCGTGTGCCGTCGGCAGAGGCTCGGCCCGAGGTGGCAAGATGGTGGTGCCTCGCAATAGGACACGATGTTTCGGCAGGATTTCAATAGCAGTTTCTTGATTAGTGGTTCATCTTGTTCATGTTGGTATATTTTTAGTTGGATGTGTGGTACGAGGCCGCTACCGTTCATTCGCGACTGCTTTGATTGGCAATGATTTTGAGCTGTTGCATGTTGCAAGTAATATAATGTTCACTCGTGAGTGCACAAATTCGCAATAGTTCTGAACTGCCGCGTGTTGCAGGCAGCGTGATTTGAATGAAGTTTTTGTCGCAAACACGGCCGCGTGAGCTCGCCAGAAATGCTCCGCTCTCGACCGTTGCGGGTAAAATACTGACTTTCAAGCAGGTTCGCACCAGAGTGTGTGTGTGTGTCAGGTGAAGGAGTTGCCAGTTTAATGGCGTTAAAGGGCGAGCGGCATTTACCAGAATCAGATTTACCTGTATCAGACGCTCACTTAAAGAAATGAACATTTAATACATGTAAATTACTTTGCAGCACATTAAACAATTAAAATAAATATACATTTGAGTTCGAAATAAAAATCTTTTCTGCAGCATAAATATTTTCATATAATTAATTCCAATATTTTTATAATATATTAGTTTACATCTGTATTGTAAAATTTTAAAAATATTTAATATGCTTGTAACAACTAAAGTACTTCAGATTCTCGATCAACAACCTCCACCGCATTCAGGTTTTCGTTCATTTTTCCTCATTCATTCAGCAAATGCTTAGATGGCCCCTTTTTGCTTCTGGACATAATGTAGCTTCACTATGCGCACGTGTTGTAGAACTCTTCATTTGCTACTTGTGGTAGAGTCGGTAGCGTGGGTTACTACACAGTTCAGTCATATTAATGTGACCGCCGTCTATATCACACCTATACCTGCAATAAACTCTCAAAGACGGCAGGTGGCAGCACTAACAATTACGTGTCGGGTGGAAGCGGAAAACAGTGCAGTAGTTGTCGCAATGCAGAAACGGAGCGATTTCTCGGACGTCCAAAAGGGCATGATTATTGACTTTCGGGCCTAAGGCGGAAGCATTTCCGAAACCGCTTAGTTTGCAATGTGTTCGTGTGCCACCGTGGTTAAGGTATACCGTGCATGGCAAAATGGCGGTATCCAAAACCGGTGACGAGGTAACTCTGGCACACAACGGTATTTAGATAACAAGAGAGAACGACGGTAACGGAAATGTGTGCGGGCGGATAAACGTGCATTTGTAGAGCAACTGAACCCCCAGATAAACCAAGGGGCTACCAATAGGGCCTCCTCAACAACCGTTGAGCAAATGTTGCTGCCGTATGAGCCTCTTTTTTAACTTTTCCCCCGCCAGTAGCCCAGGCGATAGTTTATTTCCATGTTAGTGGTACGCAGCTCGTTGGCTTTTGCGGCAGAGACGAGGGCAGTGCTTACTTACTAACTTAATACTAACTTAACCTATGGATGAAGCCTGCGCTTTGGCCGGCAACCTAAGGTAGCATTCGTGCTTTTAGAGTCGTTTGGTGTTTCTTATTAGTAAAGTCTTGATTAACTATCTGGGGTCAATGAGGTATCTACCACAATAGTATTAAATGTAATTTTGATATGATTACATATAGCCAGACACGTGTTTCGGGAACACTCTTCCCATCTTCAGTGGTTCTACAATTTACAATTAAATACATAAACAAATTACACATGTATTAACGTCAACAAAATCATATATAAACAGTGAACAATAAAATAATTATTTAAAATTAGTACTTACCCAAGTAACAGATTAAACGCATAATTTCATGGAAAGTCGTCAAAGTATGACGCCATTTTGATCGTACGCTGTACGAAAGCAGACTGCGGTAAGGTAAGGGAGGAAATGAACGGATGGTAAAGCTAGTCAATTAATAAATTTATGATGGGGCTGGATTTTACTGTGGATTGCCCATTGAGGCATAAAAGGTTGGGATTTTTGCATAATTTTAAGGTTTCTAAATTCTCTAATATATTTAATTTGGTGCCTTTATTTTCGAAATGTAGAATTTTGAAATTAGTATCAGGATCGAAAGAGTTATTATTTTGAATAAGGTGGTTGGCAAATGTGGAATGATCTTGTTTCAGCCTCCAAGATCTGAGGTGTTCCTCTAGCCTACAGGAAAAGATCTTACCTGTTTGTCCCACATATGCAGAATTGCAACTATTACATTTTAAAATGTAGACTGCACTTTTTTCCCTTCAAGGGTACAGGGGGTTTGTTACTGGGAAATAAAGTTTGTAGTGTGTTGTGAGTTTTGTAAGCTACCTTAAAGTTATATTTTTTAAATATATTTCTTAACTTTTTAGATATGGGACCTATAAATGGTATGCTTACAAATTATTTAATTTCAGTAGATAGATTTTGTGGGAAGGTCTTCTTAATTAATAATTTAATTTCTTTTTGATTGATACATTTTTTAATTATGGAGGGGTTATAACCATTATTTTGTCTTATTTGGAAAATTGGTTTACTTCTTCATCAAATTCTAATTTTGACATGGGGACATTGAATAATCTGTGAATCCATGAAAGAAAGACTGCAAATTTATGTCGATAAAAATGGTTTGAGTTGTAGGGTATGATTAAATCTGTTTAGGTAGGTTTTCTAAAAATTTTAAAATTATGTCTATTGTTTTTTATATAAATTGTTAAGTCTAGAAAGTTTAGGGTATGGTTCTGTTCTAATTCCATTTTAAAAGTTAAATTTGGGTGTAATGAATTTAGGAAACCAAAAAATTGGTTTAATTGTCTGGTTGTACCTGTCCAAAGGCAAATAATGTCATCGGCATAGCCAAAATAATACACGATATTCTTAAGCAAGGGATTATTACTATTAAATACGTTATGTTCAAAATATTCCATAAAAAATTCTGCAAATAAAGGAGACATGTTAGAGCCCATAGCCAAACCTTCTGTTTGTTTGTAAATAGTGTTGTTAAATTTAAAATAATTATGCCCAATGCATAAATCTAATAATTTAATTAAATCTATTTTTACATTAATAGTGGATTTGGAATTCATGACATGTTTAATGTAAATATCTTGTACTTCAGAGGGTGGTATATTGGTGAACAATTATTCACATCAAATGAAACTAATTTGGCATTGTTCGGGATATCCAAATCTTAATTTTCTGAATAAGATCAAAGGAATTATTGAGTTTAAAGTTGGGGTTAAAATTAGTAATGGAGTTGAATATAGGAATGATAGATTTACTCAAAGGTGAAATACAAGAATTACTAAAACTAACTACAGGTCTAATAGGTAGTTTTCTTTGTGAAGTTTAACGAGTCCATATAATCTGGGGCATTGGGGGTTCATAACATTAAGATTTTTCTTGTTCAGTAAATAAAGTACTAGCTAATGGTATTTCTGACTTAACGTTGAAAGAAGGAGTGGGTTTTATCTAGGGTAATGAACTTATTTTCATTATGAAGGTTTGAAGTTTGTTGATATAATCTAAATGATTCATTAGACTACGTATTGCCTTTATCAGCTTTATTAATAATTAAACTGTTAGCTTTCACTTTCTCTTTTAATTTAATATAAATTGCTGTTTGTTAGAATTATTAGGGGGCTATTGATTTCATCAGAAAGAATTTTTGAACAATCAATAACTACAGAATTGATAATATTATTATCCTTTATCTTGCATAAGGCATCTTCAGTACAAATAGTTAATTTAGTTAGATCTTTGGTAGAATAGTTTAATAAAGGGGCATATTTTAGGCCTTTGGAGAGCAATTCAACTTCTAGTACTTAACTTGGCGCGACGGCACCGACTGTGTTCAAAGCGTTCGTGACGGTTAAGCACTGTACACCTTGGCGACGGTAGCCGACGGCTCCACCTCTCGTCGCAGTTCACAGAGCTCTGCGAGGAATTGCGGCGGCAGCGCCCGGAACGTGAAGGCCACGTGTTTGGGCCCTGCTGAGGCAAAATAGGCCCTGTGGACCTCACAGTTCACCGCCCGGCCGGTTTCGCGGAGGAGCCGCGGTGCTTTCGGGCCCAGCGCCCGCGTGAGCGCCGTGCGTGCCCTCCGGCGGATCTCCTCCGGCAGCTGGCGGCTTACGCCCAGGGCCCCATAAGTTACATGTTCCTATGGTGGCGATTGGGAGGAGGGAAAGGAAGATGCGGCCGCGTTGCGGTGCGTGCCGCTCGGTTATCGGCCGCCCAAATCGGGCGTAAGGTTGAGACCGGCGCTGCCGCGAAGGTTTCGCACCTAATATCGCGTAATACGCAGAGTCGCCCGCGAACATCAGGAGCCCGGCGTATGGACCTCCGCAGCAGGTGTCTGGTTCATGCACCTATGCTGATTGCTGTTTATCGGCGACGAAGATATATACTGCAACTGGACGTCCACCGAGTGACGACATGTACCTTTTCAGGTGAATCACGTTTTCTGCTCCATCGGCTAGACTCCGTTAGCAAGGGCTGGGCCCACCCCGGCGCGCGGCGTGCTTTCACACCCCCAACGCTTCACCGCAAAATGTAAACAAACATTCCTCAGAATCGCTACGGGCCTCACTCGCCAGGACTATTAAGGCATCTCGCCGACAAAGAGATGCACGTCGGCCATGCAGACACGCCCGGGTGGCCATTCCGCTCCTTCTCTAACTGCAACCCAGATGCCGCAGTTCCAGCGAGAACAAAAGCTTCAAATATAACAAATGGTAAGCCGCTACTGCGGACACCTCACGTGACACCGCCTTAGAATCCGATCGCCGCCAATGTCACGTGACGCTCCTCTCCCCGGGACCGAAGACGCAATCCACAAATATAAAGCCGATCGCGGGCACATCGCGTCTCACCGTCTCACCATAGGTACACGGTACGGCAACTTCGTTCCCACAGAAGAGATTAACTCGTAGAACGGAGTAACTCTAACAGAACTGACAATACTATTCATTATTTAACTACTCACTAGTCAACAACTATCAAACTTCTACGCAGAACTAACAGATGGGCAGACGCAAAATGCAACTCATTTTGAACTTAGTCATCAGTCTACAACTGTGCTCCTCTGAGACGTAAACGGCTATTGGTGACTCATCTGTCAACAACAACGGACGAGTGTATCAATACTCGCTCCGCTAGGCAGACAGTCCGCGAACAAGTCAGCAGTTCCTAATTCGCCTACCAAGGCTTCGTCAATCAACCAGCGCGGCCAACAGGCCGCTGGCTCTAAATTCGGGCCACTCGCGAGCATAAGCCACCACCTGGCCGAATTTACGGCAAACTCCGCAACCAGCTCCAGTCAACTGAGTCCGCGCCCATTCGAGTTCCAACCGCCGAATTGCCTGGAGCCAACCTCAGCTCTGACGCCATCCACACACTCAGGCGAGTGATTTGGATTGGTGCTTGCAATACAACAAACTAAGGAATGTGAACTTCAAGAAAGAAGAGCATTAATGAACTTTATACACTTTCATGGGTCCTCCGGCTTACTACTCTCTAAAATAAGATATTTGTACATATGCAAACATTTGGCTTTCATTCACATAAAGGCAAATTCCCTGAAACCCGTTCTGATCCCGTATGTAGTCGTCCTTGCAGCACGGCATCTCCTGACATGTTGCATCTGCTACAATACGTTTTCAGTAACTCTAGAGTGAAAATGTCTATTTTCAAATATTGCAGCTTTGTATTGTTGGAACTTTTATTCGTCATTCAACTATTTATTGTTTAAAAGTTGGGGGAAATTATTCTGGAGTTCAAGAAAACATGCGTAGATTGCCCTTTTCTCCCCATACGTCACATACAGTTTTACTGTTCTTTGACGAAAAAATCACCTTTTTCCGCGCACGTTTATATAACGTTCTCTTCTTAAGAAGTACCTTTGTAAGAAGCGTCCCTAGTTTCTCGCCCTTATGAAGTTTCTTCGTAAGGGCAAGAAAGTAGAAATCAAATCAAATGGAACAGCGCCACAGAAGATCGTCTGCACCCCCACCTCTGCGCTTACTTCTCGTACACTCACTCCCGTTTACCTCCTAATGCGCTCAATTAATTATTTAATGATTTACTTATTAGTTTTCCATATTTTATTCTTATCACTAAATAAATCATTTACTTTTAAATTTAAACTTAATAAAACTTATTCATTGTTTCATTATTTATTTAATTATTTCCTGTTCAGTCTAATCTCCGCTCATGTTACTAAACAGTGCTATTTTTCCAGTGCCTAATTACCGTTTCTGTAATAGACCGAACCATTCCTTGAAATTCTCCTAATTCTTTCATTAAGTAAAATTATCTCTGTTCTCCCTTAGTATGTCTTGGGCATGCGTTACGTTTCTATGGCGGATGTAATAATTCCCTATTCTCAACCATGTTCCTCATCGTGTTTCTGTAGTTCAGCAATTTAAAAGGATGTAAATCACTTATTCAATATCACCGCAAAATTGACCAACCCCATTGCCATTTGAATCTTTCAATCTGCGTTGCAACTACGTCATGACCCTAAATCACGCGTAACTCCCTCTTGCGTCACTTATAATCGTGCGAACATAACTTTCACAACTCCGTACATGACTAGACTGAATTTGTGCCACTAGCAAGGTTTTTCGACCGTCGCTGCAAACGTTACTATTCGTTTCTTTGTAAATCCGGAAGTTTATCATAAATTAATCGTTCTCTCTCGCGAGTTCTTCCATCTCCAAGCATGTCCGCAGAGATGTCTGCAGAAACCGACACGATCAGTTTAACTTTGTAAAACCATTTGAGATGTTTGCTTTCGTACAATGCGCTCTAAAGCACCTACAATATAAAGCGTGACAGCCTGTTCACCTGATAATCTTATTTAATCGTGGGATTCATATTGAAATCTTTCCAAATTCCTACACTATCAACTTCTCTTAAGAGTCCGCCGTTGGCTGCGTATCTAGGGACTCCAAGAATTAATTTGTAACAATCCGTCTCGAGGCATTTAAATCGATGCATCCTTAGCACTTTTCAAATCTCCGCGCCGTAATTCATAACCAAAAGTTCTAGTGGTTTAAATATTGTATTCCAAACCTTTTACAAGCAATCCCGGCACTGTGCACAGTGCAAACGTTTTCCTTGAGTGCAATTATTCCCTTCCTTTGGGTCGTCACTATTCGAGCCCCCGTTCATGAAACATTTTGCACAAAAGTAAGTAAACGTTTCGAGGCGGTCACACTCATGCTGCGCATAATACCATCTCTCTTTGTTCCTCCCAGTAAATTCAGTCTTGAAAACAATTTTCGTTTTTAGAATATTTTCTGTTAGTTCTCGTGTCTCAGTATACCTTCTGAGGATTTTTAAACTCCTCTGTAAACCTTCAATTGTTTGCGAGCATGGAACTACGTCATCTACATATAGTAATCTCGGAATTTTCTGACGAACTATTTTGGGCTCAGTTATGTCCGCTTCCTGTATGCATGTCATTTAACTGTTTGTAATCAAAATAAACAATATCAATGAAGAAGGACAAGCTTGTCTTTAACTTATTTTTTATTTCATTTTCTGGGGTTTACTTTCATTGCCACACTTGACGCAAATATTTGCTTTCCTGTTTGTGCTGTGCAACACATTCAGAACGTAACGTGAGGGGCCTAATTCACATTCTTAAAATCCTGTTATTTGCGTCACAACGTTCCAATCCTTTTTCTGACGTTGAAGGTGAAGTAGCCCTCCTTGAACATGTCAGTCATAAAAGTCAAGTCGTAAATCATTGCCTTTTATCACTATCGGCCAGGGGCTCAGTGCCGTTAGTATCCCGGTTTCCCAGACGATCACCCATCGAGGGACCCACTGTGAAACCAGCTGCTTAACGTCCGCGATTTCACCGTTCCGCGACTTCACGGTTCCGTGACTTCACGGTTCCGTGACTTCACGGGGCTTGGTTAAGAAGTTCGGCTACCGGCGCACGCATAGATTTTGACATGATTAGTTTCGGGCACCGACGATTGCGCACTTCGTTTTCGCCACAAAGCTTTCATATGAATTGAGTCAACAGCTTTTTCGAAATTCTCAAAACTGCTGTATAAATTACACCATTTACGGGAAGGCACTATTTTAATAGCATATCTACGATAAATATCTCGTCAGTGGGCGTGAAATGTCTCCTAAATCTTGCCTGCAAATATGAAATTTTATTGTAGTTTTTCTCCCATTCATTCATTGAGAATTTTACAAAACTTTTTCGAGAATTTTCCGATTTGGCGGTCGTAAAAGTTTCATATCACAACTATTTTCCGGTCAATTCGTATCACGTTTATTCTTAACCGTTTGAAGGAGAGATGTATACCACCTTTCAGGATACTATCAGTAATCGAATATGCTGTTAAACAAATTCAAAATACTCTCTGAGTCCATGTTCCACAATTCCTAAATAAATTTGGCCATATTTGGTCAAAAGACAAGGAAGGAGATGACGAAGAAGACAACGAAGAAGAAGAAGCAAAGAAGAAGAAAAAGAAGACGATGTATAAAGAGACTACAGAGACGACGACGATAAAGAACAAGACGAAGTAGAAGACAACTAAGAATAAAAATAAGAGGACGACAACAGAGTAAGATGACCACGTAACAGAGTAAGACGAAGATGGCGAAGAAGACGACGAAGAAGACAAAAAAGAAGAAGACGAAGAAAACAAAGCAAAAGCTAAGAGGAAGATGGAGAAGGTGAAGAAGACGACAAAAGCCCGGTTGAGATGGGTCAATGCATCAACTAATCACTGCATTGCCTCGGACAGGGAGGTCCTAGTGTTCGAGTCCCGATTATCGAAAATCGAGTTCCGACCGGGCTGCTCTGATTGGTAGCTTTTCGTGGTGTCTTCGATCAATATCCGGTGAATATCGTACCAGTACTCCAACAAACGACCAATGAACGCGCGCTCTATTTCCTTTCTCTTCCTTGTCCAATCCTCACTCCTTAAACCCGCTTATAGTTACGTGAAATACTCTACCACACATGTCGGGAGACCAGTCGGGATCTTAGAGCTTCTTTCGCCTGAGTTGGTTTGCCCTGTTGGTGGGTGATATCTGAAGGAAAATTCCTCACAAGTTGACGTATAGGTCAGTGTCGGTTCTCGCCATTCAGAAGAGGGAGAACACCGCCACCTCCCGCAACTGAAGCATTCACTACACAAGAACATGAAGAAAAGGAAGAAGACGAAAAAGAAGACAAAAAGACAAAAAGAAAAAAGAAAATAGAAGAAAAAGGAGAAAGTGATGAAGAGGAAAAATAACAGACGAAGATATAGAAGAAAATAGTGTCATGTTTCACACATGAGTGTTACTTGTGATTTAAATAGTATGTGCTACGACACCCGAGAAACCAACGCCAACATCCGTGGAAAATCCGCTAGCTTTAGTATCTAGCTTTAAGTAAAATTTATGTAATAAATAAGATAAGATATTGATGGTTGGTGCACTTTTAATACCTTCTGCACCTCAAAAAGGTACTTTCATATACAAAGAGTTATCCAATGGCCATGAGGAGGTTGATTATAAATTAAAAATTGTAACAAACCTTTTAATGTAGTGAACCTTTACGCACCAAAGCATAGGTAATTTATTTATGACATAGAAATCAATTATCTTAAAACACCTTTCCATTTATTTTATTAAATTCAGCTCTTTTCTATTGTTTTCTATGTCATAATGCTGAATTACATGTAATTGTGGGCATTATACACTGGTTTAC
This sequence comes from Teleogryllus oceanicus, assembly GCA_964035755.1. Taxonomy (NCBI): domain Eukaryota; kingdom Metazoa; phylum Arthropoda; class Insecta; order Orthoptera; family Gryllidae; genus Teleogryllus; species Teleogryllus oceanicus. Next base: position 109,388,478 of record CAXIVR010000001.1, read on the forward strand.
AACTCTGGTTGATGCTGTATAAGCTTGTATGTCATAAAAAATAATATTATTTCATGTTATCATTAACATAAGTTTACCTTCTCCATTAGATTCTAGATCAAGCCATTATCGAATACATGCTTATACTCTGCTCTTGCGCCGAGAACTAATCAGTCTACAGTCGCCTCTGTGCCCCATGAGCAGATCTGCTACATAATTGCACCCTCTTTCACCAGGTGTGCTAATATTTTATGTATTACGTCTCGTCACGCTAGGTTGAGGCGAATTAGTGAGCCGCGGCGTGATATGTAACAGAATCAAAAGCTTATAAAAGGGCCTGCGTGCCCCAGAAGCATTGCCACTCCAGCCACTTTAGCTTAACCTGTTTACTAGTTTGAATGTTTATCGAAATTGATATTTGAAATTCTCGAGTGAGCCCGGTTCAGTACCGTTACCAATGTTTTTTAAAAGGTTTTATTTATGGTACTCTTGTGTTGGTGGCCCGTAATGGGCAACAATGGTGGCTAAGAGCCGTTTGTGGTAGAAAGCACGATCTTGGTTTCTTAGTATATTAAGGTGTAGTTGTAAGGATATATCAAGGATGTATTAACTGGTTGATTTCATTTGCAGCAGTGTGTTAAATTTGATGCAAAATACCTGTAAGGCGCCTTTCATGCGCATGGTTACGCAAGTAATTGCGACACACATCGGTCCTATCTACGGAAAGGACTGAAACACGTCGCCTTCACCTTCCGTGCGCTGCCTCACGACACGCTTGCTACCTTGTGCGAGAAAGCGGAGGCAGCCGAAAGCGGAGGGGAAGACTCGCCATCGACTGAGGCACGCGTGGGCAACGCGACGACGCGCCCCTCCTACCACACCTCCCAAAGGGCCTGAGCGCCACGGACAGTTTGAGCCAAGTCAGTGCCGTGGCGAAAAGAAGAACAGAAATCAGTGCAGTGGTGTGGGAATGAATGGTTATGTATATAACGAATGAATGGTCATGTATATAACGAATGAATGGTCATGTATATAACGAATGGATGATGCGTGAATGAAAAATAAATTAGAAAAAGAACCACCTAGAAAACCATACAAAAACATTTACAGTTAAGAAAAAAATAACAATAACATTTTCGTGTAAATTAAGTATACCAAAGTGCTACAACATAATTATTAAATTAGATTTAAGCTAGAATTAAGTTAGCTTTAGATAGTATTAGCTTTTTACCTCTCCCTTAGCTGCTTAAACCGCAAGGCAGCAGCGTAATTTGTACGCCAGTATTAAAAAATTCCCGCCTCCTCAGGGTTACTGTGGAGGGGCAACAGAAAAAAAGGGTACGCAAGTGCAGGCTCGTGATGTGTTTGATACGTAGCCTTGCATGATATTCAAAGCATCTGAGTGCGCTCGGTTGTGGGATCTGCACATTTCCTTAAATTGTGTTTTAATGTTGCAGCTCCTTAGTTCCTGATACATGAACGTCTGGAGACGGGACGGTTGGGTCCGTACTGCGTTTTGCAGTGACCTCTAAGTTGGAGTCCGTCGCTTGTCCCCGTGAGAGACCGAAGTCTGCCGCTCGTTCTGAGGCTGCGGATCGGCCGACAACGTCTTCATGAAAACACTGCCGCGAGTGTGAAGGGTAAAAGGTGCCTTAAGGAGGTAGCCAGTTTTTTAAGAATTCATCTGTGTAAAGAAACCACGGTCATGTTGTGATTAATATGTTGTTTTGACACCACATAAGATTTCTTAATCTGTTTCTTGGTAAACTCGTGTCCACGTAAACAACAGTAACTCTAACGGGTTCTTTTTGCAATTTTGTATTCATTTGTTGTATTCTATGCTCCTAAAGTGGAGAGTGACAGAATTATCAACAACAAAGTAGTTCTGCATTCGATAAATATGCTTATTCTTTTTTTATTGTGTATTGAGGCACGAGATGTTTTGCCTGACAAATTTGTCAATGTGTTTATGTAATTCTGTGTCGTTTCTCTCAATAATGACTCGTTTCTCTCAATAATGACTTCTCTCAACTCTTTGTTGTAAAAGCTGAGGTGAGAGCCTTACAGCCATAAATGTAATAAAATTAAATAAATGTTATATTGTAAGCTGAAAGGTTCAGATTGAACCAGGAAAAAGGATTCCAGATTTCTCCCCGTTCCTGATTACACTTTCAAAGCTAGAAAGTTGTATGTAATCTTGTAATTTCCAAGCCTGGACCGCTTCAATCCATTAGGTTTCCCAGGTCATTAGTAAAATAAATAAAATAAATTGTTTTTTGCATTTTTATTGACAACTGGCGACCGTATAATTTATTAGGTGATATTTACACCTTGAAATACAACAACAGCGCCCTCGTGCCAAAGGTCTCGCAGGGCGTCAAGGTTTCGAGTCGCCTGCGGAAGGCCGTCGCATGGAAGACGCCGCGCGCTGCCTGCCTTCTGGAGGAGCTTCTTTATTCATGCCGCCCTCCCGTCCTCCCGGCGCTCGCGAGGATCAAAGCTTCCGGCGCCGCCTTCCGACCATATGCTCCTTGATTGGCTTCCATTGGGACGAACGCTTTGTGTCTCGCTTATAATGAAGGCGAACGAGCTTCTGCAGGGACGCGCGGTCTTCGGAAGCCGTACAGAGAGACCGCGCGTGTAAACTCAGCGTTTCCAAGGGAGAGACCCCATACCACATACGTTCGGTTTCGTTTGCATATGTTCCGATACGAACGTTCAGACATTCATTTTCGTCTTGTTAAAATAGATATATTATTGTTGTGAATATAAATTAATATAATAAAATTTTAATTTATTTTCGATTAAAAATATTCCAATCTCGATATATTTAAAAAAGTAGAATATTATTGAAATCACTTAAGAACGATATTTTTATGTCAAATATGAAACGTAGGACTCTCAAAAATCAACAGGTGTTGGAGATAGTTTTTCCATTTAGATCTTATGAACAAAACCGATTATGGGTACCGACTTTGGACTTCGAAGATATATATATATATATATATATATATATATATATATATATATATATATATATATTTTGTGACGTACCGGTAGCCGCTTGTTCTCAGTAAATTTATTTGTAAGGGACAGGTGTTCTTTCTCGTGAATGGGCTCGGGGTTATTAATCAAACACCACTGTTCCGTGAACAAAATAAACTGAACTATTTATTAATTCTATACAAATCGCTAATGATACAATATTTATGGTGGTCTCTACCCTTTTCTTCCATATAACCCAGAATCACTGTTAGTCTGTCGATCTTATCGATCGAAGAAATATTTACCGTTACTTCTTCCACTACGAGCGTCGGCGGCTTCGGGGACCCCAGGTTGCTCTGCGCTCCTTCGCTGCTTGCCGGGGTCGTTTCCTGGGACCAGCTGAGGTGAGGCGCTGCGCTTCCGAAGTACGTCTCCTTCCAATTCTCCGATCCACTCGACGTCTTTTGATCTGTGTTACTCCAAATAGCAGCTATCACTTTGGCAATATGTCCGATCGACTATTGATTGTTATCACGCACAAATTGTCCGTCAATTAATCTTTCTGCACTCGTTCGTTCGCGATACTGGTTTGCTTTTCGATCGCGGAGCAGCCCCAGATACGTCCTTCCTCGCCGGCGGCCAGCCAGACACTGACTCCTCGCGGCCTCGTTCCCACGGTCGGCCAACCGACGACACCTCGCCGCCCGTAACCGTTTTTCGTGGCTGCGAGCGCCCTCTTGCAACCGTTCTGCCGTGTTCGTGCTTGATGTCTCGCCGTTTCTTTGGGTAACGCGGTGCGTTTCATTACCCCCTCCCCCCTTTTTTGTGGATTTTTCTCCGGAAAAATTCAATGACTTAATGGTCTGTGTCCATTGCCTTCTCTTGTTGGGCAAGGTCTTAAATTGTAAAAATTATAATGTCCCACCACTTCTCTGTTATCGTTGACTAGTTTAGCCACGTTCGGGTTTGTTATCTGTTCAATGATGTACGGCCCCTCATATAATGGAAAAAATTTTGCGTATAACCTAGTTTAGGTTAGAAACTTTGGGACACGCAACAATATTGTCTGCTCCTCGCATATTCATATGTTTTCTTCTTTGACTTTGCCTCGTGCTGGGCTTCAGTACTTCTATCTGGTCAACCTGTTGTTTCAGTCTTTCTTCTACCCCTCCTCCGATAACACGCCCGTACATATTTCTAATCCTCTTCCATTCCCATGTCCATCTCGATTCTCTGGCTTCTAGTTCTACTACCCGTGGTCAAGATCAATAATCGCGCGTCGTTCGGATCAAAAATCTGTCCCTATAATCATCGGATACAACAACTTCTTTACTACTAGAGCTACTCACTTCTACTTCTGATCGCCAATTTCAGCATTAAACATTATTTGTTTCGTGATAGGGCTTGACTTCTTCTGAGTGGCTCCTATCACGTACGCCCTATTCATGGGCAAGCACATTACTTGCTTTCCTTTCGCAATCAACTCATTATAAAATTCCTCTGATATAACTGTTGTAGTACATCCAGTATCAACCAGTGCTTCCGTTACCACCCCTTCGCATTCTACTTTGATCGTGGGACATTTTCTCATGCGAACTTCCGAACTTTTTTTTCTCTGCCACGTTGCTGATTCATAGGACACCGACTGAATCGTATGATAGGGACCACATTCAGCTCTTCTTCCCTTGTGTCCGTCATGGGTCGCCTGTCATCACGGACTCTATCTGTTTAAAGATGTTCCCTGTCCTCCACTTGACCAGGCCGTGTTGATTGATTGGGCGCACCTCGGTTCGTTCCTCTCTCTTCTTCTCGACGGTTTGGGTCTTGTCCACCCCACTCCGGTCTTCGGTTACTCGGTTCCGATTGCCACCGGCTTCCTGTCTCGTGCCGCGTCCACTGGTTGCCTGCCCCACCACCATTCCCTTGTCTATTGACTGTTCCGTTCTTACCGCGTTCACGTTTCCTTCCTCTTATTCTTCGGGTATTGGCAAATGTTAAATCATATCCTCCTAATGCGTTCATAAAGCTCTCAAATTGGTATGTTCGAACTTGCAAATTATTTTGGATCGACACGGGAAACTGACGTGTCAATAAACACATAATTTCTTGATCACTCATTGGGGGACGTAGTGTCCTACAATCTCCAACACGTTGCGTCGCATATTCCCGCAGAGTTCCCATCGACTGAGTATAATAACCATTCATTAGATTTAACTTCACATTCATTTGAATCTCATCGTTCCAATACCGCTCATAGAACCGGTCTTGAAATTCCTTCAGCGTCCCCGGAAATACATCAAATGTGTCGGCCCTGCATCTTTCCGATGTGTTGATCACGGCTAGGTGTCGTTCCGCTGCCGCATGAATGCGCATGGGTTTTCTCGACCATCTCCCGAAAACTTCAATGATTTCGGAGGCGTAAAAGTTGGTATTCCGCCCGCAATGATGGGCGTTGTCCGGCATTCTTTGATTAGCTCCACATCAGATTGCAGGGATGATACCTTTTCTTCGCACCTTCGTATATTCTCCTGTATGTTCGCTCTCTTGCTCTCCGCCGTCTGGATTTCATTCCGAATCTGGTTTTGTACCTCCTCGCTATGTGCGGTAATCTTCTCCTCAAGTTGTTGATGTAGGTCGGTTTTCAACTCCCCGCCCAATTTGTCGATCTGGGATTCTATCTTCTGATCCTGCTCTACGAATTTACTGGCGATGGATTGGTTTTGAATCTCGACCTGTTCCGCTATCTTCTTCATTTTCTGCTGGTTTCCTGATTTGCTTGTTAATAGTCCTATTTGTTTTTAATTTCTCCATTAACTTTCCGTTCTGTTCCTCGATTGCCTTCTTTTGTTCTTCCATCATCTTCCTACTCTGTTCTTCTGTCGATTTTTCAATTCGCTTAATCGCCTCCTTCTGTTCTTCCATCACCTTGATTTGTTGTTCCGCCTTTCTATCCTGTTCTTCTGCCGATTTCTCAATTCGTTCTTCAATCGCCATAAGCTGCTTTTTCGGATCTTCTTTCTTGTTCCTCTGCCGTTTTATTCAAGTCGGTCGTTAATCATTTTCATTATTAACATCAAATCCGATGATATCTTTGCTTGTGCTCCTGACTTGGGTTCCCTGTTACCTGGTTCATCGGCGTTGATGTGACTTTTTACTTCTTCATCAAAACAATCGCCCGACGTGTCATCTAATTTACTTCAACTCCAGGATTCCTACTATCAGGAAACGTACTTCCGCCGATTCCTTCATCCGAGTCTTCTACACGCTCCTATCTTCTCATTCCGTTCCAACATCGCCTTTGAGCTCCATTTTGCTGTCGCAATCTATTTCTTGTCTTCAGCTGCTTCGTATCGTTCACTCATTTTCTCAATCGCTTTTACTGCTTCCGCGCTTGTAATGCCGCCCTCAGCTCGTCTACGCTCGCAATACTACTGCAACTGTTCCACAATTTAATTAATCTAATTCCCAAGTAATTGTATTGAAACAATGACCTATCAGTGATTCTAGGCATTAGCTGAATACACTATTCGTCTTAAATTTTGCATGAAAACCACAATTGTATAGTCTACTAGACCAACCCAATTTTTCACTATACAGTTACCACATATGACATACAAATATCCACTCTCTGCAATAAATTTTAACATCACCTATGCACATAAATTCACTACACAAAAATACCTCATAAACACATCACATATCAAACAATACAAATAACACTTCTGGAAAATTCCTGAAAACATTGGCATACACAACTTCAATTCAAATTCACAACAATAATCCAAGTCTCATTTCACACACTCCTACAGCTTCCTCAATAATGACACAAAAATATACTGTATGCAGTTTTCAAACATTACCCCCAACATTCCAACAAATCAATATTAATTCCTTCACTCATTAATTACTTTCCATTCACTGCTAATAACAATGCCCTCCACACCTGAGCTATACTCCTTTTAGATGATTCTGACAATTATCTTGTAAGATTCATGCCCTATGCTCAAAATAATTAGCATATATAATTTACACCAAAATGACATTAACTTCTTTTATTCATTACACTTTCTCTACAAATTCTACTAATTTCTTGCTTTATCCAATATTGAGAAACAATTCACTTAACTATGGTATGTTATCATGTACACAAATAATTATTCTAACAAACACAATACCCTATACACACTGTTTTCCTTTACATACATAATTACCATTGCCTGTCAATATTTCTATAATTGCTTTATATTTCCTCAACAGTATTTACCTTTACATACATGACAATAATAAATTTCTACTACTTTTTCAGTAAGCAACTGCACATGCACACTGTTTTATTTCAATATTTCTGTTCAAACTCTTATGTTTCTTAAAATTATTACACAAGTTTGTTAATTCAAGAGTCAGTTAGTTTATCTCCTCCAATTATAAGGAATTCTCAGTACTGTCTTCAATTTATTGCAACACTATGTAAATACCCCTTGTTAAATTAATCCTGAGCCACATTTCTAAATACACGAGTCCATACTGTTCGGCGCCAACTGTGACGTACCGGTAGGCCGGCTTGTTCTCAGTAAATTTATTTGAAGGGGACAGGTGTTCTTTCTCGTGAATGGGCTCGGGGTTATTAATCAAACACCACTGTTCCGTGAACAAAATAAACTGAACTATTTATTAATTCTATACAAATCGCTAATGATACAATATTTATGGTGGTCTCTACCCTTTTCTTCCATATAACCCAGAATCACTGTTAGTCTGTCGATCTTATCGATCGAAGAAATATTTACCGTTACTTCTTCCACTACGAGCGTCGGCGGCTTCGGGGACCCTCCGGTTGCCTCGCGCTCCTTCGCTGCTTGCCGGGGTCGTTTCACTTGGGACCAGCCGAGGTGAGGCGCTGCGCTTCCGAGTACGCTCCTTTCCAATTCTCCGATCCACTCGCGTCTTTGATCTGTGTTACTCCAAATAGCAGCTATCACTTTGGCAATATGTCCGATCGACTATTGATTGTTATCACGCACAAATTGTCCGTCAATTAATCTTTCTGCACTCGTTCGTTCGCGATACTGGTTTGCTTTTTGATCGCGAGCAGCCCCAGATACGTCCTTCTCGCCGGCGGAGCCAGACACTGACTCTCGCGGCCTCGTTCCACGGTCGGCCAACGACGACACCTCGCCGCCCGTAACCGTTTTTTGTGGTGGCAGAGCGCCCCTTTGCAACCGTTCTGCCGTGTTCGTGCTTGATGTCTCGCCGTTTCTTGGGTGAACGCGGTGCGTTACAATATATATATATATATATATATATATATATATATATATATATATATATATATATATATATATATTATAACACGCCCACCTACTACCTTCCTCCGGTGGCGATGAAGCGTGAAACTATGAATGCTCGTAAGCGAGCTTTGAATTCTCAGGAAGCAGGATCTTTCGGTATGAGAAAGGTCTGAATCCTTGACACAATGAATTATATAAAATTCTGGTAAAATGAGCATATATTCAGTAAACAAATTACACAGTGGCACAAATATACAATAAGTATGTATTTTACGTAGATGGTCACTGCAAAGAAAACAGAAACAAAAAGAACAGAAATAACACAACCATAAGAGAATGTATAGGCGTCACCTTGACTGCTGATTACTTCAATACGCACTATTTACAATACTTTTGCTTTGACCTCCTTCTCAATTACTTTGTACCTCATTTAACTGTGGTTAATCTAAGTTTTCTCGTGCACGGCCCTTTAAGTGATTCTCTACAATTATTCTGATTATAGACTTCTACAGAGGTCAGCCTTGAGCACAGTTATTACAACGCTGTTAACTCTATCAAGAATAAACGTGACACACACGTTACTAAATCGTACCCTTTACAAAATTATAGCAACTGATTATTCCTGACATCATACAATGGAAACAATACTTCAATAAGATTACTTTTACATTACATGAACAATTATAATTTACTTTAGAAAAGTTGTACAAGGTATGGCATTCAACGAATTTACTGGTGCGTACAGCGAATGAAATCAAAACTGCCGCTCATACGTTCTGAAATATTTCTCCAGTAACTATTTGTAACTTTCACCTATTTTAGGACGCTACGCCTGGTGTTTAACGCTACACAGTTTCCCAACAAATTGTCGCATAGAAGTTGCCAGTTCTTTACCTCGACATTTCCTTCCCGCTCGCCGTCAGTTAACCTTGGGGTTCAGCGCTCGCAGTCCTCGCCACGTCACTCGACTGGTTTGATGTCCCGCGGTCGCACCTCTTCTTTCGCTCGATCTCAGGATGACGCCACACGTCCAAATTCCAAACCTTTCTCTCGTTCTCAGGCTCGTACACACCATGAATTGGTCCAAGTCCTTCTCGCCTACGCTTGAGTGTTGAGTCGTCCTTCTGCCGGCTGCCGCGTACCCGTTGCTCGCGCTTCCAGTTTTAAATAACTAACGTGCTTGAATTGACTACTTCTAGCACTCGGCCGATATACCACACTTCTGAGCGTGCGTGGTCGTGGCGTACAAAATTAAATACTGGATTTCGTTCAGAGTCCTTCTGCGCGAATTTACTGATGATGAAACTATTTCAAGTTCGAGCAGTCACAACGCTTGCTTACTCGCGTAATGTTAGTGCAAATGCTGTACATGCACTTGCTTCTGAATTCTATCACTTATCACCGCGTTTCTAAATCAGCTTTACTAAAGCAAGTAAAATTATACTCCTGCACTAACCGATTACTACCGCTGAAGAATTTAGTTGAGTCGCCGCCGCTGTCGAAGTCGTAAGAGAGCTCTACTGAAGTGCGTCACGGTATTTATGCAACTCCGCCTGGGGAAAATTTCTGGAGGGGTGAATTTTCTCCTCCTTCGCGCCCTCTCGAGAAAAATATTATCGCTAACTTTGGACATAGGAGTGCGAAAACCTGCGGGTAGATGTCGCCTTTCGGACCATCGCTCCGCCGCGTACCCTATTTCTCAGTTCTCTGGTCTTTTCTAGTAGCATGGTGGCGTTACGTTCGTATAACCCGTGACGTCACTTATATATATATATATATATATATATATATATATATATATATATATATATATATATATTGAACGCACCGCGTTTCTGCCTAAAGAAACGCGATACATCAAGCAAGCACGCGGCAGAACGGTTGCTAGAGGGCGCTCGCCAGCCACGAGAAACGGTTACGGGCGGCGAAGTGTTGTCGGTTGGCCCAAAGGCACCGTGGGAAACGACGCAGCGAGGAGTCAGTGTCTGGCTGGCCACCGGCAAGGAAGGAGGTGCCTGGCACCGCTCCGCGTTCGAACAAAGTAAAATAGTGTCGCGAACGAACGAGCGCTGAAAAAGTGATTGACGGACAATTTGTGCTAGATAACCATTATTAATATCTCGGACGTAGTGCCAGAGTGATAGCTATTATCTGGAGTAGTACAGATCGAGAGAACTTGTGTGCAGAGGAATACACCACGAGACTAGTAGCCTGGTGAAATGGTGAGACACGTGCTCGCAACTGTACTTTGAATAATTAGTGGCGTTTATCAGCTCGCGGAAGGTGACATCAAGAAATCTGGGTGAACCGGAAAGGAGTTCAGCGAGGAGGCGCGGAGATACCGTGGGAAGATTACGCTGGAGAACGTACTTCGGAAACGCAACGCATCGCATCGGCTGGTCGCCAGTGGAGCGGACACAGGCAGACAGCGAAGGAGCACGAGGCAACCCGAGAGTCCCCGAAGCCGCCGACGCTCGAGGGGGGAGGATTAAACGGTAAATATTTCCTCGATCGATGTAAGATCGAAAGAACTAACAGTGATTCTGGGTGAGGTAAAGAAAAGGATAAAGACCACCACAGATATTGTAATCAATAGTGATTTGTATAGAATAATAAATAGTTCATGTTTATTTTGTTCACGGAACAGTGGTGTTTGATTAATAACCCCGAGTCCATTCACGAAAAAGAACACCTGTCCCTTACAAATAAATTTACTGCGAACAAGCCGGGCTATCCGGTACGTCACAATATATATATATATATATTGCTGCATAAAAAATGAGGGTGATAGGGACTTAAAAGACTTCGAATATTTACTACTTCAGTATGTGACAATTAGGACGCCAAATTTCCTCGCAATAGCGATAATCTATCATGTCAGAAATAGTCTTCAGCTCAATTGTTACTTTCTTTGGGGGGGAGTTCTCAAGAGTAAATATTGCAGTTATTAATAAGTCCTATACAATACAAAACTTGAATTATCTGATTCACGTGCATTAATATTATTATAGAATGCAGTCTGTTTTCAATTTGAATAATTTTTGTCGCCTCTATTTGTAAAAATATTGTCTGCAGCAAACATACTTGTCATTTAAGCTTATGTAATGATCTCACGTTTTAATGAGTTATGATAAAACGTTCAGAAATTATCCAGTTTTATTAATTAAACTTAAAAACAGTAAAAATATGGTTGCTCTCTGCTTTAGTCTCTGTCAGTTTCACGTTTACGTTTTATAATACTGCGGCGGAAATCGACGATCCTTCAACGATCTAATGGGACTACAATATTACATACTTTCTCTCATAATTTCGAAATTTGCAATTTTCGAAATTTCAGACATCAACGAAAATGAGACCCACGCCATTCTTTTAAGCATCCCTTCTTCAATCCGCGAAAATAATAAAGGGAAAGTTTGGAGCGATGGTGAAAGAATGTTAATTTTTTAAAAATTGCCTATATTTCGCCCCAAATTACATGAAAAGCACACATATTTTTGAAAAATTAAACTTAAAGCTATTCAAAGATACGTCTTTAATGAACAGATTTTATTAAGGAAATATCTCTATTTTCAATATTTGTGGGAAGTCGCTTCAAAAAATTGCACTTTTGCAGTTTTCAAAAAATGTGGAATTTCGACGATTGTGAGATTTGCACCATTCTCTTAAGAGTAATTTGGGCTATGGAGCTATAAAAACTGGAGCCATTTTTGAGAAAATTTTGTAAATGTTTTTGGTGTTTCATTTAAAATACCCTCAGAAATATAAATATTCATTTGAAATTTCCAAACCTTCCAGTTAATTCAGATCGATTGGGGAATACCTATTTTGGACAAAAATCAGCTGGACGGTTTACGCCCTAGCAATGACCACAGACAGACAAACAGTTCGTTTGCCGTCAATCGATTTTTCAGTATCAAGGTTTTTCAGTATCGATTTTTCAGTACAAAACATGGATTCTGGCTACCCCGCGTGTAGGAGGATTTTTTTCTATATTTAGTATCAGGTTTTATCCACTTTTTCGTTACCAGGGCCCGACGATAAGAGTTTTTCTGCCATTTCTCTCGATGAAAAGTTAGTTGACATAACGTCTGTCAGTCGTCCGTTAACGGCTTAAGTTACAGCCTAAGGCCCAAAAATTGCAAATTTTCGGCCTCTTCCCACAGCTACAATTTTTAAGGTATACATTTTTCCTTAATAAAATCTGTTCTTTGAGGAGAGTTTTTTAAACAAAGTCATATAAACTTTAAAAAAATACGAGTATTTTTCGCGTACGTTTGCGTGAAAGTGGGCAATTTTTAAAACAATTGCTATTTCAATTTTTTCTTAATTCTTCTCGTATAAAATATGGTCGTTATAAAAATGGCATAGGATCTATTTTCGGCATATTATTCTCTGTATTATTGAAAATTGAAAAACAAATTAACATCGAAAAAAAAACACAAAATTGATGACGAAAATTTTATTGTAAAATTAACGTCTTTTTAGCGCTTGCGTCTACTGATGGGCTCAAATAAATTCAATTTTTATTTTATATGCCCTTCAAGAAAAATTATGATTTGATTTCTTTAAGAAGAGACTGATTTATTTTGTTTTGGAGACCTAAAGCGTTTAATGGTCTAGCTGAAGTCACCGTTATGCAGATGTTTGAGTCCAGGCAGAGACTATTTGGAACTAATTCTACTCATCGGTACATTCTCTAGTTGAAACTACAACTACCTGTACAATTCCATTTTGTTTAAAAATATTGCGTATCACTTTTAAAAATATTCTACACGATCATTACTTTGCGTGTGATAATTCTGAATACCTTTGTGGCATTGTAAATTATAGGACCATGTCGCTGAATGCTCCTGTTATCAATGTCGTCACAGTCTATAACTTCTGCTTCTCTTCATGATATTTCTTATTTTTTGTACTTATTCTGTTCTTGAATGTTTAATATTCGATTTCTCGTGATAATTAATTAATTTTTTCCAGACAATATCGGTGTTTTCTCATATTTGGTATCGGGGTTGTTTATTTGATAATAAAATTCATCACATTTTACACTGTTATAGAACTCAAAACTGCTTCACTGGCATGTGTAACAGGCTCTTTTGTGCATCTTAAATTATATATTATATAATGATATAATTCCAGTTGCTGGGTATTTAAAGTAGCAATGTAAGTTCTACAATACATAGTTCGCATTTAGCACCACTGAGGCTAAAGTGTGGTGGAGAGACTGCCTTCGAATAAACAAAACTGCTTGCCCTTCGTTAAAATCTTGAAATCGGAATAAAGTTACAATAGTAATTCATTCTCATATTATTTGTAACGGTTATGTAATATTATAAAAGTACTTGCATCGGCGAAAGTGTCTCCAAACAGCATTTTTTTCATTCGAACGTAGCTTTAAGTTATCCCTACATCATGAGTCTCCTAGATATAACAACTTTCCCAAAGCTTTAGAAACAAATTTGAAAAGTTGCATTAGCAATTTTCTGATAATTCAACCAATATCAGACATACGCCATTTTTATGAGCTTACTTTGCTCCCTCCAAGAAGAAATCACATTTAATATCACAAATCACAAAATAAAATAGATGACAAGATACAAGGAGACACAAATTCATGTATAACAAATACTACAATTTGAAAACTTCTAGTTATGATTCCTTGAATGGATTGATTGGTTGAATGATTATTTCGTGTTTTAGGGCGTGTCAACTGCTATGGTCAATATTCTCGTAAGTGTAGTTCAGGTTTTATCACATGGGTGGTAGTGATCTTTCACCTCTGGTCGGTGCGATACCACGGCAACCTACAAGTCGGCTTGCGGGGTGTTCCCCTATCATGTATCTTCCACCAGAGGGACACCGTCCCAGCCGTAACAATCTCTAAGCTTTCGACCGGTCACCACATGTGTGATAGTGTAGTGAAATTAAGTGTGTGTAATGCGTAAGGACAGAACAAGGAAGAGGAAGAAAAGATCGCGCGTGGTCCTTGGTCTGTTTGCTTGGGCACTGCTCCGGCATTCGTCTGATGTTGGTCGGAGAAACCAGTAAAACTACCGATCAGAGTAAACGGCCGCTAGAATTTTCTTAATCCAACCTAGTTAGTGTTGGAAATCCTGCCAACGTCGGAACTCGCACTCTAGAACATCGCAGACAGAGGCAATGCATGAGCTGATGCTATTAGCAACCTATACTGGTCTTTGAATTCACGATTTCCACGCATTTAAGTCTGTATATGAACGTTGAGGAATGAAGGTGAAATTGTATCGATAATGGCCCTATGGTGGAGTGAGTGCTTAGGAAAGTTGAAGAACTTCCGGGAAACCTGCAGCTAATTCACTTTGTCCACCGCAAATTCAAAGTGGGTTGACAGGAACGTGAACTCTCATCAGAAAGGTGAAAGGCGAGCGGCAGCAAGTGCACCTGGGTTCACTCTCTCGTCCATCGTCAAATTAAACTCGAGCGAAACGTGCACCTCTACATCATCTACCAAATTTTCTGCCATATCCCTTTCACGCACGTCACGTCTTACTCTCGCGAATCATGGTATTCACCCATATTGTCGACTGTGATCGTGCTGTTTCTACTGCCATTAATCATCGCTTTCGCTTTCTTAGTCATTCATTGTCATCATATTCAATGCAAATACTGTTTCTTGTTTAATGCTTGTTGCAGAGCTTTTTTTCCTGCAGTTTCCTCTCTTTCCGTTGACCACAAACAGGTTATAGACCACGTCTTCTCTGCAACATACTCTCATCTCCACCGGCTGAGGTGGCTCAGGGCATCAACTGATTTCGGTGAAGAATGCCTGACCGCCAGGTAGTATGATTCGGGTCATGACGATGGCAGGATTTTCGACTGTAGCTAGATAGTTCGAATTCAGTCGCTGTCTAGATGAGAGTTCTAGAGGCGGGCTCTTTTTATCGGTAGTTTGCCGTGGTTTCTCCTATCAATGCCAGGCGGATGCTGGAGCAGTACTCTAACAAACGGGTGACGGGCCGCGCGCGTACTTTCCTTCCTCTTCCTTGCCCTATCCTCACTTTTTACTTACACACACTTACTCTTACATGCACTACACTACCATACATGTCGGGAGCCTAAAGCTTTTCCAAGCTGCGCTGGAGACTGGAGATACCTGGTTCGGGGAAACGCTGCACGTCGATGTGTAGGTCGGCGCCGGATTCACTAAAAATACCACCACCAGCACCTTCCGCGATAAAGCATATGCTATATTTATGGGACTAATGGCTTCAGCAGGTGACGTACCGGGAAATTAAATCAATCAGAAACTACATCTCCGTCAGCGTGTCCGTCGCGCTGCAATGCCTATTAAACACTTTTCACTTTTTCCTTCGCCATTGCTTCTCGAGACTCATCTGCAGTACTGTTCCTAGCGACTGCCCCCTGACCACACCCCTCTACCGACGTCGCGGCACCGCCTCCTCTTTCGCCACCCCCTCCTTCTCCTTTTACACCTTCGCTAACTCCTCCCCTCTCGTTTATCTCTTCACCTTCTCTTTCGCCTCCGTCTCCCTTTCGCTTCGTCCTCGGCCGCCGCTGATTCCAATTCCTCGGTCGGAGGCGCAGCCGCGTTCTTCTTTTGTCTCGCAGCTGGCGGCGCAATCACATTTTGCACTGCCGACGAATACGTCGCGCAATTTACTGAAATATTTAAACAGTGTCCGACGCAGCACTCTGTAAATCATGCAGCGCAGAACAAACGCCCTGAACAAACGGTGGCTGGAGTCGAAAATTTTTTTTGGAAACGCGACGCTGAGAGAAACAGCAAATTCAAACGAGAATTGAATGCATAAATTGTGAGTAGAGAATATGATGTTTATTATAGACATGATGGTGGGAATTAAATTGTTATTGTATTTGTTGCCTCAGTTTCTCTGCGTGTAGTAAAAACTCTCTTCTAAAGGGTATTAAAATTTCTACAATATTAAATTTCGTGATGAATATGCTAGAAAATGTGTATTGGATGTGTAACTTTAAACCATTTTGAAATATTTCAAAAGAAATTTTCTCGAACGGTAACACGGTAACACGAGTATATTGTACGTACTCAAGACTTTTTCACACTCCTTAAAAATTGTACCCCTCCCATTTGATGTTGAATGAATCCTCACAATGAAACTTCCCTAAATAACAGGTTTTAAGCAATATTTTCTGGATAAATCATTAAGGCTTGATATAAAATGTTCCAAAATAATTTTAAACTTTGCTATTTATTACACGTTATTTTAAATGTGTTTCAAGTTACAATATGTGACAAGTTATTTTAATGCAAAAGAAAGTCAGTTTAAAAAATTGCTCGCTCACGTAATAAATAATTACATACACGAGCAAATAACTCAATTTCTTATCTCATTAAATGAAGGCAACGGTGTATTACTGTGTTTAGGACTATTATAATATCTTGAAACCTCAGCGTAACCTATATGCAAACTTTTCAGTAAGTGAAACCTTATAGTTTATGATGAATTTAGGGCTCGTCCTCCACAGTTAGTACGAAAAGGGCACTCGTTATTCTGAAATTTTTGATGATGAAGAATTAGAAAACAATATACAGTACGTAAGGCTAAGAATAACGTTAGCAACCGTATTCACGTGCAATTAGGTCCGTTGATGCTGCTATTTTCCGACAGTGTTTGGGACGTGGTCGCGCTCGTTGTTTATATATGAAAGGACTCAAGTAGGGATCTACACAGAAATGAATTTTAAATTTTAAATGAAGTTTCTTTCTGCTGCTGAGGTAATTCCCGGAGATCATATCGACATTGTCCACGAAACTCTACAGAGCTAGACGAGCTAAGGACGGCACCGCTGTATTTGGAAGCAACCCTACGATCGGGATTATGATGATCAGTCAGGGTCACACCTTGGCAACATACCATGCTTCGAAGCACTATACAGCGTAACAAGTTACATAATTGCAGGGTTTGCATACTTGATACTAGTTGAGTGCAAAGTTTTCACGTTACAGTCGCTCATCTTTCGAAGTAAAAAAGCATTTCATGCTGTGAAAAAATCATTCGCCTTCGCAAAATCTTATCTTGATATCAAGTAGTGAAAAAATCTTTAATTTTTTGAGTTTTGACACATTTCCTTTAATATTTCGTTATTGGCTCTGACAACTTAGGGTTACTTGTCAACGTGAACACTTGCTTTAATTTGAAACCCTAAATTCGGAAACGAGGAATCACACCTCAATAATCCAAAATGCTCTACATTACCAAATCCTCTTGATCAGGAGCAATAACGCACGGATGCCACCGCGGAATCTAGACATAGCGGTAATGGCGGATAGTTTTATCCTGTTAAATCTATGAATCTAATTATGCTATTATAAAATATATTATTATAAAATCTAGTGCACTAAGTAGTCAGAATCCACTAACATTTATGTAGTCATAAGTCTTGTGGATAAATCTAACACGTTGAACACTCAGAATCTACGTCCATTGGTCCTTGACACCCAAAACTGATAGATGGCAAACTGTTTGACTGTGACCAAAGATAGCGTGTAAACCGTTCACATGATTTCATCCAAATTTTTATATTCCTCTGTCGATCTAGACGAATTCAAGGCTCTGAAATTTTGATGTGTATATTTTGATTTTTGGAAGCACTTACATGAAGCATTAAAAGCATTTTCCAAAGTTTCTAAAAAAATCGCCCCAATTTTTCATTAAACTTTTTTTCGTGAAGGTCTAGTTTTCATTAAAATCTCTGAATTTTTGAAAATTGTCCAGCTAACTTTTGTCGGCCTCTTCATTCAACTACAGTACTCACGGCATATTTCTTCCTTCATAAATTTTCTACAAAGACAGATTTGAAAAGAAGGTAATGTAGAATTGTGATTTGAGAAATTTTTGCGTAATTTTGTTTGAAATAGCAATTTTTAAACAATTATTTTCTCAAAAAGGCTCCGAATTTTTTATTTATATTTTTTTACTGTGATAGAGGAAAGGAGGGTAACAAATGGCGAAAAAGTAAACTAGTGGTTCTACAAGAGTATTTACTCTCATACTACGTCCGCAGTATAGATAATGTTGTAATTCTGCAGCGCAAAGTAGGGAGTTTTGTCAGAAAATCTTGTACGGGGACCTGCTATTGAAAATGTTTGTAACTCTAGTTCTAAAATGTGGTAAATTACTTCCTTTGTTACGTTGTGTAGCTAGAATTTACGTTTTATGGGTTACCGAAAATTACTTCTAATGATGTAGTAGAGGTTACTTTCACTGCATGACAGTTTAGAAAGATCCTGGTGACACGGATGAAGCATGCGGAAGTTAACTCCATCAGGGATCGTGAATCTGAAGGGAATCACGAAGAAAAGGAGAAAAAAACCTTGATCGTGATCCAATAAGTGTAATGAATTTGTCGATAAATTCTGTAGAGAGGTGCTGGGTTTAACATAAAGTAACCTCGCCTAGTATGAATCGATAACTGAAGAATCTCTTCTTATCAAAGATCTTAGATTAGAAATTTTAACCAAGGTAGCCCTGTACTACTTTTTCTCTTGTCTCTCCTTCCTCTTTTTTCTCTTTTGAAGATATTTCAATAGAAAAATATAATGTACGTTATTTAATGTTAAAAACCTTTTAAAACATATTCAAGAAAAAAGTATAGTTAATGAAGTCAAAGCTAATTTAAATGGCATCTCATTAATGTTAGTTTGCAAACAGAATTTAGGCGAGAATATTGACCAGAACGTGACACCGATAATGTGGACTAATTTCTACAGGCTGTGAAGGCACAAACTCATGTGTATCCATACAAATTAGGCGCGACCATGTGTACATGTTTGTGGTTTGAATGTGCATAAATGAATTGTAACATATTAGGTTAATGTAATCGACACTGTAATCGAGACTCAACACAAAACACAAACAATGGAGAAACCAGAGAAATTACTATGCTGTTTTGAAAGTAAGGACTGGAAAACGTTTGTGAATATTGGAGATTAATTAATAGTAAAGAAAACTCAGAGGTTTATTTGGCGTAATTTTCGATAGACTGCTACTTGAAAAACATTTCCGCTAACAATACTTCTCATTCATCGACACACTATGTACACCCACACGTTCACACAGAAAATAGCATTATATTTTAAAATTGTAAACCTGCAAAGTTCAATTTTCAATCTTTCAACTTTAGACTACGGTGGTTATTCAGTAATGACACGGTGGAATATCGAGCACCTAAGCGAACGGAGCGTGCTTAAATTAGGGCCGTTGACAATGCGTAGGGATTGAAAGAGCGCCCCCTATTCATCGAGCTCAAAACTGCTCGCGAGTCGCAGGCGCCGATCTCAAGTGGAGCGGCTCCTGGCGATAACCCGCCCGCCAATCTTAAAGGTGAAGGGCGACAGGGCGAGGCGGGCGACTGAGCGGGGCGGGCGACGGGGCGGGGCGGGCGACGGGGCGCGGCGGGCGACGGGGCGCGGCGGGCGACGGGGCGGGCGGGCGACGGGGCGCGGCGGGCGACGGGGCGCGGCGGGCGACGGGGCGGGCGGGCGACGGGGCGCGGCGGGCGACGGGCGCGGCGGGCGACGGGGCGGGCGGCGACGGGGCGGGCGGGCGACGGGGCGGGCGGGCGACGGGCGGGCGGGCGACGGGGCGCGGCGGGCGGCGGGCGGGTGACGGGCGGGCGGGCGACGGGGCGGGGCGGGCGACGGGGCGCGGCGGGCGACGGGCGCGGCGGGCGACGGGGCGGGCGGGCGACGGGGCGGGGCGGGTGACGGGGCGGGGCGGGCGACGGGGCGGCGGGCGACGGGGCGGAGCGGGCGACGGGGCGGGGTGGGCGACGGGGCGGAACGGGCGACGGGGCGGGGCGGGCGACAGGGCGAGGCGGGGCGGGCGAGGGGGTGGGGTGGACGACGAGATGTTCCGCGGATAGGTCAAATCTGAATGGGAGAGGAAGAGACAGGTGCACCAGCTGGAACGGCGAAAAGTTTCTTTTTATCTATTTTAAAGAGTTTCATTAAGAAAGAGAAATACTTAATGACTGAATTGATCTTACTTCAGAATAATTATCACGTAAACAAATATTAATAAAAATATACAAACAACTGACTAAGAGTAAACAAAAAACCGTAATCTGTTAACAAACAATATCATGAATCCTCAATGTGTAAATTTATGCATGTTAAAAATGTTATACTATGCTTTTATAGCGAAACTATTTAGTTCACATCAAAGAATTTTTGTAATGTCACGCTCTCGCCCTGTAGCTTCCTTTGCCCCCCGCTTCACCCCTCTCTCTCTCATGGAGAGTATGGAATTGGGGGGACATAATGAAACACAAAGACAAGGTGATTCAGGTAATTGCCGTAATAAGCGCAAGTGGGTGAGAGGCTTCTGTTCGATGAGGATGGGGTGGAATGTTGTGTGTGATGGACAAGTGTAGAGTTCAGAGATTGAAAGGACAGCGCTGATTTTGAGGTGTCGCGGCGTTTTAAAGGGGAAGTCAGGGGTCATGGAGTAGGGAAGTCAGGGATGTACAATGAGAGAGCATGTATAATGAATGGTTCATATGTGGGTCGAGGAGCTTGTTGACATATAATGAAGATATACTAAGCAGTAATAACTAGGAGTACGCACAGCGTGGAAGGATAAGAGAGATACTTTGTACCATAAAGTAAAGTACATAAAGGGACAGTGCAGTGTGCCGCACGGAAAGAGGTTGGAAAATAGTGAGATAGGAGGTATAAGGTAACCAAAAAAACAGAAAGGTGGGTACGTGACGAGGGCCGATTTCCTTCTAACAGGCTGCAAAGGAACCAAGAAAGGTGCAAGTCTTCAATCGAAGAGAACTCATTGAGGGAATGAGGTAAAATCCATAGGATTGATGCGTCGTTGTGCGTGCATAAATGCACTGAATCAGAAAATGCCTCTACAAAGTGTGTCAACGGTACGTGGAACATTTAGTTGCAAAACGGACGAACAGTCGGATGGTGGCCGGAAGTAGTTGATTGTGGAGTCAATTGGAGCAGAGTGCATTATGTGGAGGGCGAGTGCGGAGGAGGGCGAGTGCGGAGGAGGGCGAGTGCGGAGGAGGGCGAGGAGGAGGGCGAGTGAGGAGGAGAGGAGGGCGGTGGAGAACGAGTGTGGAGGACGAGTGTGGAAGGCGAGTGGGGATGGCGAGTGGGGGGGGGGGGGGAGTGAGGAGCGTGAGATGGAGGGCGGTGTGCAGAACGAGTGTGGAGGACGAGTGTGGAAGGCGAGTGGGGATGGCGAGTGTGGAGGGTGAGTGGGGAACGCGAGTGCGGGGGGGGGGGGACAAGACTGTAGAGGGCGAGTGTGGATGCGGAGGGCTGAAAGCGAATGCGGAGAGTGAGTGTGGAGGGCGAGTGTGAATGGCAAATTGGGAGGGTGTATGTGGAGATGTGTGGGGCGGGTGGGAGTTGAACAGGTAAACGGGGCATGGGGCGCCCACCCGTTGTCGAGAGCAGGCTCCGCCCAGTGGCCCCTCCCCGCGGCCTCCCGGCCTCTGCCCCCAGCCCCCAGCCCACTGGCCCCGGCCTCGGGCCGCGATAAGAGCGCTCTGTTCCATGCAGCGCCGCGGCGCGCCTGCTATCAGCGCGATCGACGCAGAAAGGTCGGCGATTCTGCACTTTAATACGCCGTTTGATCGCACGGGCGGCAAAAATATGCCCAGAGAGCACCAGCGAAACAGGAGACAGGTTGGTGCTCCAGAAGGTTGCCCTGAAGGCCCTGCAGCATTGGCGGGTATAGGGGAACTTCCATGTCGAACATATAGCATTCCTTTCACATTTTAAACATCCAATTTTATAAAATGGGTGGAAGTTAAACGGAATATGCTACAAATCATCGATGATGTTCAGAAAAATTTATTTCAAAATTTAAAAATCATCTTTCTGAATTTGTCGTCTACTGTAACTGAACTACATGTTCTTTTAGCAATTTATAGTACAGAACATTAAATAACAATGTATTAACAATTTGTAAAGTACCTCATAATTAACTGAAGTAGCCGTGGGATGATACAGCTAACCCGCATATACCCAACATAAAGATATTAGAACGTCTCCTAAGAACAAACAGTACAATCGAAACGCTGTACAAAAGTGTTCACAGACATACAAAATCTGTGTAACACGCAGCAAGAAGTGTACTCAGAAACTAAGTCACATCTGAATTTACATCTTTGTAATTTTTGTGAGTCCGAGAAAAGCAGACCTGCAGATTTGCTTCTTACCCGAACCACCCTATACCTATGTTGATTCAATTGTCCCAATATTTAAATGTTGGCCTATCTTATTTAGAGCACTATTCCTGAAAATATCGTATTTTGTCTCTTCTGATATATACGTCATAATTTTTTTTTATTTAATTTATTTTAAGTCGCATCAACGGCTAGGTCATTAGCGACTAAATGAATACATTATATTTTACATTGTCAATTTTTAGTTTTTACAATATTGAGGTTACAATTGAGGTTACAGTACAGAGATGATATGGATATAAAAACATAAAACTTAAACGTGAAAATTACATAACTGTTAATTACTACAAAAAGGAATGGAAAATTACGTTATTCTAATACAGTTAAATATTTACTGAAATACCTATTTCATTACAAAATTTTAAAACATTACCTGGGTAAGAATTATCCCTTAAAATGGTACTAAATCTTTTCTTATCAAAGAATTAAGGTCTCACAGAATTGAATTGGGAACATTTCTAGACGATGTGATTAGTTTTTATCATAAGGTTATCAGCCAATATAGCAGCTTTTAAAAATATGGCTACTCCACCAGAAGGATGATCACTGGTTCTATTTTTAAAGAAACATTGATAATTTTAATATTAGCTGAGTGATTAGCCTTGGAATTGGATTCTTGCAAACAAATGATATCTGGGTAATAGTTGCAGATACTCAAGATGACAATAGTATCCATTAATATTCCATTGGAGTATCTTCATTTGTTTGCTTGAAATTTATTTAGCAAGGGGGGAATGTGTTTCTTTAAGAGACCTGAATTAAAAGATTTAGTGTCAGATAGTTTCCATACTGGATTCAGAGTCAGTTGTGTATGATTCCAGTAGGTGATTTTTAGGGTAAATTCACTGAGCATTTTTAAAGGAATTGGAACTTTACTATGGTTAGAGGATCAGCAGAGCCCAGAGTATTTTCTAGTAGTAAGTGTAATTGATTCACTGACAGAGGGAAGGAGTTTTGGTTCCTTTCAATCAGATCTTTAGTTGGGCTAAGCATGTCTTCAAGTGTTTTATTAGGATTGCTATCTTGGTCCAGTTCTTCATGTTTTGAAGAATTCTTTTTCTGTTTCTTTTTAGTTTTTTTAACATTATTATCTTGATTATTATCTTTAACATTATTTGTTGCTTCAGATAGGGAAGAGGGTTCATTGGGGAGGCTTCTTTTAAGAAGTGGAGGAAAGTTCATAGGGTCACTGGTGGAGGGGCAGTGGGAGTTTCAGTTATGGTAGGCTGTACTTCCATATTATTAGAAGGGATAGTTGGATAAATATGAAATACTGAGACTGGGGGTTTGTGAAGTTCCTCAGGTTGGATAAATGTTTGCCTTCTGAAGCTCATAATGTGACTGAAGTTAGGGTCAGACAGACCAGCTCTGATGAAAGATATACTGGAGGTAGTTTTGATGTCATGATTCTTGAAAATATTTGTGATTTCCTCGTTTGGAATAAAAGGGTATACATTTGATATTATGATTCTCTTGAGTTTGTTAATTAGGGTCTCACATTAACAATAGTATTTTAATGATTAGAGTAGGGTATTTGTTAGTTATAAGATCAGCATTGACTTTCGAGTTCAGAAACACACATATTCTGTTATTGGATATTCTTGATATGAAAGTAATGGCACTGGGGGGAACAATTTCAGTTAGTTTACTTATATAGTCTTTGACAGTTAGATTTTCGCATGCGTCCAGTAGTATAGATTGTTCTTTTGATGGAAAACTCACAGTATTTGCAGCTCCTGCGTACGACTTCGTGGGTTGCTCTTGGAGGTTAAGTGACGGATTCATCTTGAGTTTGGCTGGTACTGCTTTATTCATGTGGTTACGTTGAGCCAGCCGGCAGGCCGGCCAGAGAAACGCTGTACACTGCTTGGAACACTGATAGCACTTTAAATAACACTGTTAGGTAATATTAATACTGAAGTGTTTTGGTTCGGAGATACAATGTATCGGTAAGCTGATAGAGCGCAGCAGTAGTTGTTGCCTCTACCGCTGTCGAACTACGACTGTCATAATTTTATTGTTGACAATAAAAAGCATTTCAATGTATTAACGTGACCACAAAGGGGATAGTTATGCTTCTTAGCTTGTTTCTTTCTCTGGAAGAAATTCCATAGCAATAAAAAACTGGGAAAAATCCACATTCAAATTGTATTTATTTATTTAGTCAAAAAAGTCAAAAACTCTATGTGACGTATGGGGGAGAAAAACATCTGCGCACGCTTTCTTGAGTTCCAGAATCCCTTCTAACAATTTAATTATTAATAGTTGAAAGATGAAAAATAGTAGTAATAATAATAATAGTAATAATAATAATAATAATAATAATAATAATAAATTTTTTAAAACTTTTTAAAAATAATAATTTAAAAAATTTCAAAAACTAGGTATTTTCGTTGCCGAATTATAGAAAACTTATTTGTAACTGTAAACTAACGGATTTGATTTTTCTTTATTGCTAAGAAATATAAACTCATCCTAAGCTTTACTACCACTACAAGCAAAAGGAAAGCTCAACAAAACGTGTGCATAGTGAAGCTACATTTTCGTCCAGAAGCAAATCAAGAGGCCATTTCAGCATTTGCTCAATGGATCAGGGAATCTGGACAAAAACCCGATCGAGATGAGGGTCATTGACCCGGAAGCTGAAGTACATTACTTGTTACAGGCATTCAAGTCTTTTTTAAAAATTATACAATGCAAATGCAAACTAATTCATTATACTATATCACTGTTTTGTTAAAGTAAACATTATTTTCCTTTTTTGACGATCAGTATAGTCTCTAATAGTATAGAAACACATTTGCAGCAGAAAAGATTTTACTTTTAACTTAAATTTGTGTACCAATTTTAATTGTATAATTTCATCTGGCAATGCGTTGTTAAGTAACGTACATAGATTGTATGTGGATTTCTTGTAGTAAGCTGTTGATACTAACACTTGATAAACATGATTTCTACGTCGAGTGTTGTAACTATACATATCAGTATTACATGAAAATATGTTCCCACCGTTATGTAAGTCAGTTTTGACAAATACTACAGATTCGTAAATAAATAGGCAAGGCAACGGTAAGATTCCAAGCTCAATATAATAAATAATGAGCAATACTATTACAATATTGTAAAAATAATGAAATGAAAGTGAAATGAAATGAAATACAATATTGTAATTAAATAAAATAACCTTAATGAAAGAACTATTTATGAACAAAAAAATTTATTTGAAGGAAAAATCGCCATCTTCAATTTTGTAGTTATAGGAAGACTGCAATTTTAGAAAATTCAGACTTAAACGTGAAAATCGGACCCCTACCACCTTCATAAGTGTATTTTACTTTCTTTTTGCAAGAAATTTAAAGAAAAAATTGGGAGACGATTTTGAGATTTTTTGAAAATGTCTGGGGGTAATGGGAAAATGTAAAGTACCCCCAAATTTTAAAGAAAGTGTTTTCAAAACCGCAGAGCCTTGAGTCGAGCTAGATCGACCGGGGCATATACATATTGAAAAAAAATTTACGTATGGCTGATGTGCCAGCGGTGTTCACAGACGGACGGATAGGTGTTCTAAAAAAAGAAAACTTTTTTAGTATCAGGTGACCTAAAAAACGTGTATTTCCGTTGAAATCTCAAAATCGATTTTTCGCAGTATTACATAATTTTCTCCATACTATGTATATTACTCCGTATATACGTACGTATACGAGAAAGTAACAAGAGGTGTTATAAAATGGCTAGAGTTGCCAGGTAGGAAGTCCAGGTGGAAGTAGCTAGAGGTGCTAAACATTTCCTTGGTGTGGACTGGCTTTAAGGTCTTGCTCCATTCTCTAGCCAGCTCTCATCTATCGTCATCGGAAGTACATTTTCTTGACTTTTTGGTTTCTTAATATTAGAACGGGAATATGACTTCATAAATGTTAAAGAAGACCTAATCCAAAATAGAAATTTTCACTGAAACTTCTGAAGCCGTTTTTAAGAAAATGGCGATTTGAAGCTTTTTTTACTGTAAATGCGCAATTCGAAGCTTCTTTTTACAGGAATCTATTGAGTTTTCAAAAACATTCATTTGAAGTCATTTGAAGCACTTTCACTCACAAATGTAATAATGTATACAAATCGATAGAAATGTTCATATTAATAGCGTGAGCGATATATAAAAAATTATATTTGTGTAATTTTTTAAGAAACAAAAGAATACACCAAAATGAATTTTACGTCATATTAAACAGTGCAATTAGAACCACCCATTGGAAAAAAATTAAGAAAAAATTTGGAAACATTTTTAAGAAAATGGCGTTTAAATGTTTCTGAAAATGCGGAATTTTGAGTCCAATTTTACAGAAAACTCTCTTGTGTTCCTGAAACTTTATGTGACATTATTTAAATCACATTTACTCATAAATCTAATAATGGGAAGAACTCGACTCTAATGCAAATATTACAGACGTGGGAGATAAGTAAAAAAATACATTTTCGTAATTTTTGACAAAACAAAAGAAGAGAGCAATATGCCGTTAATGTCATCGTATAGGGTGCATTTGGTAATACCCCTACCAAAAATTTATAGTGAAAAATTGAAGCCGTTTTTGAGAAAATTTTGAAAATGTCCGGTGGGCTTCATGTAAAGTACTCCCAAATTTTAAAGAATGTTCATAAATATTTTTAAAAACTTCACTAGATGGACAGAGGTTTCTTTAATTTGGAAAAGATCGTACGTGTGGTTTAGGCGCTAATAGTGTTCTCAGACGGATGGACAGAGGGACAGACAGAAGACAGCAGACGGACAGACTGACAGACAGACGGATGTACGGACGTTTAAAAAGACACTTTTTCGGTATCAGGAAACCCCAAAACGTGTAGTTCCGTTGAAATATCGAAATATATTTTCCGCAACATTACATAACTTTCTTTATTCTACGTATATTACTCCTGCATATACGTATGTATACTAAAAAGTAAAAAGTGCAATTCTTAATTCATTCACGTAGAGCTACGAGGCGTTTTTATTAGTTTGGAATATTTTACCTGGCAGGCAAGTTCAATGTAAAATATTAAAATGATTGCTTCTAGATACAATATTCATTGTTAGAATCAGGCATAATAATCATTACATATGGGCTGATCTTTCTATTCCAAGAAAACTGTAACTTCTCTCAACGAAAGCAATAATGTGATTTTTCTTTATTGTGCGTATTTATAGTATTCCACTTGTATGAAATTAGCGGAATCAATTTCCCAATTTGTTTACTATTACTCGCGCATTGCTCTTGAAACCCAACTTTGACGGCTGAGTCCAGATTAGGCAACCGGTATCCCAATTTGAAAGATCACTTTTATTTTTTCCATTCCTCTGTACCAGACACAACGTAACTAAAATATATTTGTAATAAAAGTATGTACATTGTTATTTTATTAAATATTTAATTTTAATTGTATAATAAGATAAGATATATTAACTGTTTGTTGAAGAATAGAATGACAACTTGATGGCAATATGTTACAAAACAAATAACCATCAATACAGTATTAGTAGTAACAATAATTGATTTGAATAATAAAGCATTTCATTTTTATCTGTATTAATTGTAATTTCACCGATTAAGTACCGTAGAACCCTTGGTATATCAACGTGTAACTTCAGAATATTATCTAACTGTCCTCCATACTTACTCGCCAATACTCCTTGAAAAATTACGTTTGCTTCTGAAACGGTTATTAAATTTCGCATGTTGCATAATTTTCCACGACCGTACTTTGCATCTAAAATCTTTAGATGTAACTGATTGTGGCAGCCATTGAAAATTATTCAGCCATGTACATATGCACTATCTGCGAACACAGGGAATGGCGAGATGCTCATTGCATGGTGTCGGTGTAGACTTTCGCTTTGATGTGGGATAATGTTTATTTTCCACAGGGTCTCTACTTCGCTGCAGTGCACACGACCTCATAGGGGAGTCATTAGCGCGTGCGATTGCTCACTCCTAGTTAAACAAACACCGCAAATGACCCACACAAAAGGATTTCGCCATCATCTCATTACAAAGTTCACTTTATCGCTGATTAGATTCTAATAACAAAGGGAAACAGGAAGGGGCGTGTCTTTTAGTAAACACACACAGTTGACATTCTGTTTTGTACATCAATGAGAAACGAATATTACAAAAAATCTAATTTAAACATGACAGTATTTTTAAAATATTCCAAAAAGTGTGTATAGTGTTGATTTAACACGAGGAAAAGGTGTGGGTTCGTTTCAGAATACAAAAGCATATATACTTTCTAGCAAACACTATTGGTAATACGCTTTAGCCAAGACTGATTCTTAATGTGAAAAAATACCTAGAAAAAATATTCGTATATTTTTCGTTTTCTTCTTACGGCTACTAGCCGTATATAGCTGATTTTAAACGTTCGTCGTTTTTCAGATGATTCATTTAGTAACATTTTCGATCAGTAACCGGTCCTCTCCGATGCACGAAGCATATATAAGTTATAGAATTATCTTTACACAGTGAATGTATTTGTCTTTACACATGACATGCGCTATTTCATAAGCGTTACAGACGTAGGGAAAATGAGGAAAATCCAACAACACTTTCATCGAAAATCGGAATATTAGATCACGAAAAAGAAATTACGGGTATTTGTATTGAGCCACTAGAAATATGCGTGGGCCATTATTTTTCTTAGGGTATGTGAATGATATCCATGCTAACATACATTTAAATGTGCGTTTATACGCAGATTATTATATTATACACAGCAAAATCAAAAGTAGCTTTTACGAAGAAATATTACAACATGATTTACAACGTGATTGGGCTGAAACAAATGACATGGGAATTAACGGATCGAAAAGCAAAACAATAATGACGAAATGATGAGGAACCAGGCTAACGTTTAGGTGAGGTCATCATCCCAAGAGTCTCATGATGTAAATATTTAGGCATTCATCTAGACAGTAAATTAGGATGAGAGAAGCATATAAATCAAGTAGTGAAAAAAGTGAAAGTCCTTGCATTTCATAATCGAATTTTAAAGAAAAGTTCAAAAAACGCCAAAAAATTAGCGGATCTTTTGCTGGTTTGCTCCCTCATGGAATACAGAGTGGCAGGTTGGGATCATAACAGGAATAATTTAGATAGAATGCAGAGAAAAGCAAATAAATTTAACTATAGGACTAAGGCATTAAACGTCATGAGAACCACTAGAAACGAGAACAAGAATAGGCTTTGTGCACTTTATAAATCGTACGTAGGTCGACCAACTTGGACCGGGAACGGAAGCTCAGTGCATCAACTGATGTCTCTGCAGCGCCTCTGACCGGGAGGTCCTAATTTCGAGTCCTGACGGCGACACTAGCTTTTCAACTAGGTCGAATTCATTCGCTGTCTGGAGGAGAATTCTAGCGGCCGGCTGCTCTGATCGGTAGTTTTCCGTGGTTTCTCCGATCAATACCAGGCGAATGCGGGAGCAGTACCCTATCATACGCACCGCGCGCGATCTGTCCTTCCTCTTCCTTGTTCTATCCTCTCCCCTTACACACACACTTACACTAACATGCACTACACTACCATATATTCCGGGAGACCGGTCGGGAGCTTAGAGCTTGTCCCGGCTGGGGCGGTACCCTGCTGGTGGGAGAGTCCTGGTTAGGGGAAACCCCACCAGCCGACGGTAGGTCGGTGCCGGATCTCGCCATCCTGCGGGATAAGATCACCGTCATATCCCGAGAAAAGACATGCACTACACTAACGGGACTAATGACCAGAGCAGCTGACGCGCCCGGAAACATGAAAAAATCAAGCAATCAATCGACCAGCTTGGAAGTAAATTGAGCCTAGACTAGAAAAAACAAATTAATACTACCGAAACGATGACATCCACAAAATTCGAACAAGGGAAAAAATCAAATTTTGGGAAAATTTTATTTTGTAACACGCAGCAAATTTTCAGTGTCCGAAGTTTTAGAAATAAGTTAGAACAAGCTAAGAGTAAAAGATGTTAAATGAGTAACTAATTGGTGTGACGTGCTTGTAGATGTAATTCAAAGCAAAACAATTGTGTAGTGGACTGAAGTGTAGTGAACACGATCAATGCCTTTTTAATTCTAATTTAGCCGATACCAAGTATTTACGATGACAGACTTCTGCATTCATTTTAAAAGCCTTGGAGAAATATCAAGTTTTGAAGGTTTTCTATGACGTGTTTTTTATAAGGCCATTACTGGAGATAATTATTGGGAGAATGAATACTTGGTCCTGTTTCCATTGATCTTCGATTTGAATGATCCCTGTACTTCCTTATTTTTTCGAGAATGTTTTTTGCATGTTCCTGAAGGAAAGGACTGCAACTTCAATAATAAAAGTAGTTTTTGGCACCTTGAGAGTTATCACAGTATCTGGCCTGTTATGTTTTAGAGTCTTGTGCGTCAAAAAATTGGGCGATTATTATTATTATTATTATTATTATTATTATTATTATTATTATTATTATTGTTATTATTATTATTTATAAGTATTCTTCACAGTTTTTTATGGTCGGTATGTCAACCATTCACAGGTATGATGACCACGTGTGCGGTTGTTTTATTGAAGATTTAGGTGGCTTCTAACAATACGGCATGTATTCAAAATAACTGCCTTCTGCATATTGTATGTACTCTTGGCATCCAAGTGAAGAGACACTAGTGCTCGAAGTGTCGTTCTTGGGATCACTCCTGGGGCTGATATTATTATTGGCACAATTGTTACTTTGCTGAAGTTTCAATGAGCTGCGACTTCATGGGTGAGATCGGTATATTTTTGGATCTTTTCTTGATGTTTGCCGATATATTGTGTGTGTTGGGTACTGATACATCAATAAGGTAAGCCTGCTGATGGTTTCAATTGATGTATATTATATCGGGTCTATTGCCGCCGACTTGCCTGTCAGTGATAATGGAGCGATTCCAGTATGGATTGTGATCAATACTTTCGAGCACGTTCTGAGGAATATATTTATAATAGGGAGAGGAAGTGGAGAGTAAGCCCTTTTTCATTACCAATAATTGGTGGACCTGCTTAGCCCCTTCATTATGCCTCTTTTTATATTCCAACTGAGCGTGGCCCCTGCATCCACTTGTCACGTGCTGAATAATTTTGCTTGCGGCCTCACATCTTCTACATGTATTGGAATGGATGGTCGAATCTCTCAGAATGTGTTTTCTGTAGTTCAAGGTTGGCACCACTTGGTCCTGGAGAGCTATCATGTAGGCATGTCTCCGGAAAGAGATCCCCATGCTGGAGCCATGCGTGTGACGCAGTAAAGTCGACTTCTGGTTTGCTCAGCTCTTGGAGGTACCATCCGTGCAGTGCTTTCCCTTTCCATGAGGTTATCTTTCCTTCGGTTTCAAATACTGGCTGAACAGGTGGATTCGCCCTTTTCAAGTTCAGAAGACTATAGTTATAATCAACTGCACTCACTGGTTGCTGAAGTCTCCCGCAATGTTCGAGGAAGTGTCTTCTGAGTGATGCAATTGGAGAGCTGTGTAGATTTATGAGATCTACAACGCCTCGCCTTCCTTGTGATCTTAGAAGGGTAAAACGTTCAATGCTTCAGTGAGGATGATATTTTCGGCCCTCTTGACGTTGTCGAGTTCGGTACTGCTCAATTTAATAATGACAAAGGAGTATGTCAACACTGAAATGGCATGAATTGATCGCCTGCACAAGATTTCTGGTAGAGAGTTGAGTTTTTGCAATCGTGCAAATCGTTTGCAATCTCCATGCAATCGTTTACACACTTCAGTTGTTAGTACGTTTTTAGTATCAGTGTATTTGATTCGGAGTGACTGTTGAAAACGTAAGTACTTGTAAGCTTCATGGGGTTCCATGTAGGTAATCTTTGGTTTATTGTCATTTTCCAAATTTGTATGTTGCATACGACTCCGAATGGTATTCACTCTCCTGCACTTATCCAAACCGAATTTCACTATCATTTATTATTAATTATTATTATTATTAATAATAATAATTATTATTAATTATAATATTATATATATTATAATTATATTATTATAATATTAACATATAATTAATTAATTGGCAGCGGCTCATACCTAGTTGCAGTTCAAATGAATGTATGTATACTATTTTGTAACAGCCCAGTGTACAAAGATTGTATGTCCATTTAAGGGGGAACATATTTAATTTTTTTCTGAACGCAAACCTTGTTGCACCGTATGTAAATGCACTAAACTATCGACATTATATCGCACTTGAAAATGTCACGTATGGTGCCGAGAAGGGTGGCAACCATCTTAGGGTAAATGGCGCAATTCTACAGTAGGAATTCTCCTCCAGCTTGGCGCCCAGGCCCGCTGCCGGAAGATTCATTCTTGGTAATCCCAAAACAATGGTATGCAAAAAGAGTCCATCCACTCAAGGAGGAGAGAAGATTCACGGAAAATTCCGGCCGCGTCGGAAGGCAGACTGTCACGTGGTTCCAAAGGATTGCAACACTGACGCCTCGCTCCTCAGCTGAGATGCAGCTAGAGAGGGCGTATTTTTGGAATCCCTACGTATTCACGAAAACCTTCCCCATGCTGGAACGAACCGTGCTTCCACCTATTTAAAACATCTCGTCTGTGTTGTCGTGTACGTTCGTGCACAAGTTCTATAAATACAGAGTTTCCGAACATTCATAAGGAATTTGGTGTTAAACAGGAAAGGATGAGTAGGTTCTATTTGGGTTTTAAACACGAAAATGCATAGTTGCAGAAAGAGATACGAACTTACTTAGATGTTTCCTTCCGCTTTCTTTCCACCCAAAGAAAATGTAGTTTTTGTACTTTTAAGAGTTGGTTGTAGATTTTCGCGTTTTAGAGAAATAAGATGAAAGTGAAGTAATAGAAAGAGTAGATGGAGACACAGAATAGAAGAAAAATTAACAACGATAATTAATAAAAGTGAAAAGTTTCAAATTAATTAGTGCAAAATATTAATCACAGTTCTTTTTGGAATGAAAGAGAGGGATTCGTTGGAGCTTTGAAACTCGATGTTCTCCATTCAACACCAATACAAGAATTTACGCCCACGAAAATTTCATAGAACGATCATTAAAAAAAATTGTTTACGCACAATTCTTGAACATTATTACTACGTTCGTATCCATCTTCGTAGTATTCTCGTACCTCATGCTTTTCTGATACTAACTCATTTTACCGAGAGAAGAAGAATATTTTTGCACCGATACGGTGATCAAATCAATCAATACAAGAACCTGGCAAGCAAAGAATGTCATTTGTGGAATTGAAGAAAAATAAGAAGTATAAGGATATATGCATTTTAGTTCTCTATAATTAATAAAAAGTATTATATACAAAATTTCAGCCACTAAAAATTAACCCTAGAATTTAAATTTTCGACTGATTTTTTTACCTCACAACTCAATGTTTATCTTATCTCTGATATCGATTAACATAATAATTTATAATTAATTCCATTTCGATCCTATTAAAAATCCCGGATAGCCAAGTAAGTTTTAATTAAAATCGTTTCAATATTTTATGATGGAGTGTAACGTAATGCTTATGATAAGTAACTCATACGTGCTTTAGCCAATCCTTGTGTAGATATTCCTGCAATCATTAAATTATTTCATGTAATAAGGCAAATTAGAAAAGACTGTTCATTTACGCACAAAACAACCTGAAATGGTTACTTTATGGTTGTTTAAGTGCGATTGCTTCCAAAATCGCTCTCGGAAACTCACATACGACAATATCTAATATCGCGCTACAATGCACTGGATAATTTGTACCGGCATCGCCCGTTACTCACTCAACTGGAAGGGGGTATTGGTAAACCGATAGCAGACGACGTTCATGCGGCGGAGTAAAGAGGAGAGGCTGTTTCCACTGGGTGTACCTTGAACAATGAGTAGTCGGCTGACGAAACAAGCAAGCATCGCTCGCTCCAACACATTTCATTTCCGCTCGAGCGACGGCTTCCTCTGCGCGACACCCACGCGGGCACCGCCCCCGCCACGTCCCCGCCCGCCCCCCCCCCTTGATCATTAGGTGCTACAACGCCCCAGGGGCGAGCCGACGCGTGACAGTTCACGCACAGGTGTGGATTGCGCCAGGCGATTACGGATTTCTTTGGCCCAAGTGGAATAAAGGAAGATACTGGTTATGACAATGTTCATTATACACTCCTCCTAGTAGCTAATTCGTGGAATTTTATCACATACCTTAAAACGTATAATTCATAATTTTATGTAAAGGGATTTATGTTATTTATGGCATGTTTAAAATGAATTAAAAGAAATAATATTTTTTAGATAGATATTCATTTCTAAATAAGATTTAATTTGATATATGAAATTATGAGAGAAGTTCATTTTTCAAGAAAAATAACGTTATTGAATACACTAAACTAATTATTCTTCAGCATCTCATGAAAAGTATTTCTTAAACTATATATAAAACATCATATTATATATATATATATATATATATATATATATATATATATATATATATATATATTTTGTATAAATATTTTATTCATTGCCGTAATATACGGGAAATTTTTATGTTTTCTTCTTGAGCAGCTATTTTCCAGAGGCAAGGCGTCGAGTTTTACGAGTTCATTTAAACGGTGACCCTGGTATGCTTGCAAGAAGATTATACGTGAAGTTCCAGATGGTATAATAACGTCCGGGAATTCTTTTAAAAAATAATGAATATCTTTTAAGTTGTGGCAAAGTTTGTTCCTAAATTGAACTGATAGTCGACGAACACACGTGGGCGTTACTAATTTCTGGTTTTTGCTCTCGGGGAATAATGCATAAAAGGTCAGAAAATTGGCACCAATGATAGGCAATCTATACGAGAAATGATGAAGTTCCAGATAAAATGACGTGTGAGGGCTAAATTCAATGTGATCCAATAGCGCAAAAAGTTTTAAACGCGTGTGTTACTTGCTGTTATCGGTTGAAATACATCGGGTTTGTTCCTTTAATCAACTGTATGAGAAATACTAGAAATGTTTGCTCCAGTATGAGTAAAAAATGCAATTTAGTCATCCGATTGAACATGACCAAACCAATTGATTTTGTACTATCACGTACGGTTACTATTAACCATTCCGTAAGTTTCTCGTTTTAAAACTCCCGACTTCTCGCATTTGCTAGTTTTATCGGCGAACTTATTATGATACTAGCATAGGCTTGAAGAATATCTGTATGGTAATTTACATTGAA
The DNA here is from genome assembly GCA_964035755.1 of Teleogryllus oceanicus. Classification (NCBI taxonomy): domain Eukaryota; kingdom Metazoa; phylum Arthropoda; class Insecta; order Orthoptera; family Gryllidae; genus Teleogryllus; species Teleogryllus oceanicus. The sequence goes on from CAXIVR010000001.1 coordinate 109,424,231, forward strand.
ATTGTAGGGATGTAACCGTGTGATCAGAGAGCGTGATTGATTGATTTTTTCGTATTTCCGGGCGTTAACTGGTCGGTCATTAGTCCCGTAAGTATAGTGCATGCTTTTTCTCGGGAGATGGTGTGATCTTCCCCGCTGGATGGCGAGATCCGGCGCCGACCTACCGTCGGCTAGTGGGGTTTCCCCCTAACCAGGACTCTCCCACCGCCCCAGTCGGGACAAGCTCTAAGCTCCCGACCGGTTTCCCGGAATATGTAGTAGTGTAGTGCGTGTTAGTGTAAGTGTGTGCGTGTAAGGGGAGAGGATAGGACAAGGAAGAGGAAGGACAGATCGCGCGGTCTGTGGCTCGTTTGATAGGGTATTGATCGGAGGTGTTGATCGGAGAAACCACGGAAAGAGACAGAGCAGCCGGCCGCTAGAATTCTCCTCCAGACAGCGACTGAATTCGACCTAGCTGAAAAGCTAGTGTCGAAAAATCCTGCCACCGTCAGGACTCGAACCTGGGACCTCCCGGTCAGAGGCGCTGCAATGACATCAGTTGACGCAATGAGCTACCGCTACCGGTGAGAACGTGATGGAAGATTCCAGGTCCAGTTAATGACGTATTTAATCTGTCAGTTTTTCCATGTTAGAGTACCTTTAACGCAGTTGTAAAGGATCTACATATTAGTGCCTTGTTCGTGTTTAATTGCATCTGCATGTAAAAAAAAATATATTTGGTTTGAAGTGGTTTGAATTTTCTTGATATTATCTGGCAAGTATTCTAGTAGGTCAATATCCAGATCACTTGGGGTATGTAATATCGCTTGGATATGTGCCGGTAAACTTAGTGTCAATAATGTTTCAGTCACTTGTTTCAGTGTCCATAAAGCAAGTAAATGAAGAGGTAATTGAGTTGATAAGCGATCTTCAAATTATTCTGTCACTAACTAGTTTAGTGGGACGTTCGGTGGACACTGTTAGCTGTTTGATTTACTTACTCTTCAGTGTTTTTATTTTTAATTTGTTCCGCCTTCGTCATGACCCAACGCGTCTCATAACCCCCATTGGGCGTTGAGCACTTAGGAGTAAAACTCCGTTACTTGGGTGTTGTATGTAGGGTTTCTAATGGAGGTGTACTTATTACGACATCGACATCCCATGCATAAGTTTGGTTTATTTGTAAACTAACATATACATATTTTTCATTATTAATACTGGATAACAAAACATTGAGTCAATACTCGCGCAAACCATTTCGGTAGTCTCTCAGACTAAAACGGAAGAAGATTGGGAGTAATCTATGCTGCTTAAGAATTATAATGGTAAGCATCTTGTGAGGTAGTAGGAATGTCAATATTTGATACCTTTTGTGGACGTGACATCTAAAATTATACTTCACACAATTATAAAAAGATAGTAGTTTACGCACTTTTTGTATTCGACGAATTTTCACTTTCCGTCAGGAAGTCACCAATTGTAGTTAGAATAAGACTACCAATATTAATATAAAACAGCTCTTTATTAATTGTTCCGATACACATCTGACCATAACAGATTTTGGCAAAGAATATTTCTTTATGCCTTTTTTTATCGTCATAGTGACGACTCGCGGACAAAAGCCCACAACAGACAGTGGCGCAGGGAAATTTTCTTTCAAAGTAATTACATTATATATTGTAACTCATTTTTGACCTTGTTTCTGAAATTTTTATTGCAATATATTTGGAGTTATCGATATTTAATTTAGATTTATTTTTATTCGTGTTTTTTTTATGTCTGAGACAGACTTATTAAATATTGTATCAGATCACAAGATTTCTCACTCCCCGCAGAACTCGCATCGAAAGAGAAACAATGTGCCGAAGTTTTCACTCCCACTAACAATGAAAATTCAATTTTTATCAGATGTGTTAATAAAATTAATGTTACTGGTGTAAATAAATAAATAGTTCACGCCCCGCACGTGTTGTGTGCATTTGGGAACATTCTGTGTACTGCTAAAATCCCTACCGTCACGCTTGTACTAACCGAGATTAGCTGTCACTGTATGTAGATCCCAGACTAATACCGTAATATTTGCTAGTATAATTTGAAAACGCGCTCGTTTTGGTTATGGAACTAATCCCGTGAATTCACTCACGTATGATTAGCGGGTAGCTTTTCTTTCTCCACTCTACCGGGATAGCTATTTCCATTAGTTATTCGTTACTCAGATAAATCAAATGGTGTTTTGATCTCAGTAATATAAAGTAGGCCGCTTCGCATCTCTAATGAGTTATGAGGAGGGAATCAAAACATTGGAAATTGAGAAAAGAATTTGGCTTTTATTAGCCAGACAAAACAATCAGTACTGATTTCATAAAACGTACACAAATATAAGAGAAAAGAAAAGGCAAAGCCGTCTTTAATATTTTTCTCGCATTTGTGAATGGCAATCACTAGATGGAAAACAACCGTTTACTGTATATTGATTGTAAAGGAGCAATTTGTGCTACGCTTATGGTAAAGTGGGCCTTTGTGGCTGACGTAATTGAAGTAAAAGAAAGGCTATGTTCCACAAAGCAAACAACTGGGGCGACCAGAATTGACATGCCTGCTGATATATATTGAGAATAATCCTAGGAGTATAGTTGAAAGATTCCATGAATCCGTGCTATAATTGAAGGGATTAAAAAAGTCCATACTCCAAAAAGTGAGATTTTGTGATACTAGAACTGCTGCTAAAGCTTCATATCCGCTATTTGCTGACTCAGTTGTTGCGAATAAAATCAGGTCCTGTCCTTAGTTATTAGCTCTGAAAGTTTAAGTGATTTTGATAAAAGAACCATAGTCCAGAGTCATTTTTGGTAAAAGAACCATATACCTCCGTGATTACGTTTGGTAAAAGAACCAAGTTTTCTCCGTGATTATGTTTCAAACACAGCTTATTTCAATCTGCAACGTGTGACGTTTGTTTTGTGAATGTGTTTATTCCGCGTAACCAGTATTTTTGTTCTGAAAGTTTGGTGATAGTGAATAATCTGTTCTTGTGGCATATTGAGTAACGACGGGTAACATTGCCAGGAGTGAAACATTGCCACAACTTCGAAAAATTTAAGTAGCGCAGTCTGTGTTGTAAGTTTATTTGCTGGATGTGTTTCATAGTTATCTACCTCTCTTAGAAACATTATATCCAATCGTTTGGTGTTTTAAGCTACAGTTGAAACCTAAAATGTCCGTAAATATGTATGATGTATTATGACGCAGCCAAATCTCGTAATCGAAACTTCGTTAATTTTGGGTTAACTGAGTTGAAATAAACGACATAGAAAATTAAATTGTTTTAATTAAAATTATTCATTATAAACAAGAAAAATATATGACAAGATAACTTGCCTTTCTCATATTTATATCCTTTGAGAAGATATTCTTACATTGAAACAATTGACATTTCCGAGTTTATATACCATTTCTAAAGCATATGACATAAATTGTAAACATTTATTAATTATATTTAATACAAAATTTCTTTTTTGTTATCGTCATACTTGCAGTGTAACTTTGAGAATCACGTCGTTAATTTACTTTGGCTTTTTTTTTAAGAATGCCACGTAGACAAAACTTTCAATATCTAAGGTTTTCAAACCTCAGGTGAAGTTAAAATGCACCAAGCAATGGAAAATGTAAATATTGGAAAATTAAGTACGAAAAAGCTAAACTGTATAGAATTAGCAGGTCCACTTTACATGACATGGATGATTTGATATGCAAATATATGATATTGTTACTAAGCTTCCCAAATCAAATATAAAAAGAAAAAGCCCTATTTTCCTATTGCATTTGATCACAATGTAAAACAGTTAATACAACTTATTTTAGACTTAGTTCTCAAGGCAGTATTTATCACTATTTAGTGTATTCAAACAGTCCAAAACCAAAGACTAATAATCATAAAATTTGTTCTGATGCATATTTATATGTTTCTGTTTCCTATCCAACTCTCATACATATAAACATTGCCAGTGACTTGGAAATGAATAAGAGGTGGCAAGACCCTGCAGCATAACATTGCCACTTTGCTTGCTTTTAAAAAATAATAAAAGCTTTCCAATTGTTAAAGCTGTGACTTTAATATTTTGAAGAAACATTATACTATTGTGAAGGATTAAATTGTCAAAACATTTTTTTGTGAAGATTGATGCAACAAAGTAGAATTTTAAAAGAAACAAAGATGTGGCAATGTTACCCCCGTTACCTTACGTACTTTGTGTTGTGAATGTGAGCAAGCAAGGGAGAAAAGGACAGCTAAGAAATGGATTCCACGTCATATGTAGAAAGAACAGAGTAGAAGAGAAGTAAACCAAAGAAAGAGGGAAAAGAGAATGCAGTTAGAGCCAAGACGGTTAAAGGAGAATCACATTTTCATCAGAAAGGAATCTTCAGAAGTTGTATAAATATATTTATAGCCACCTGCCAACAGAGATTTGTATTTAAATTTGTCATCAGTGGCAGATGCTAATGTGGGAAACGAAAACACTGATAATGATGATAACAGCAGTGGCCAAGCACAATAAGTTGGTCCATAATATTCCAAATTGATTAACTGCATAACGTCTTGTACTAATACTTTCTAATATTGTAATATTACTGCCCCAAATAAATAATTTTGATATACAAATTTCTCAATTTTGAAAAAAAACAACAACATGGTCCATACACCCCCCACTTTATCCAATAATTTCTACAAGACAGTTCAAGCTTGAATTACACTCAAGTTAAACAGTATTTACAATAACAAGAGAAAGTACACAACTATTTTAATGCTTCAAATGTCTATCAATTTCGCCATGAAAATTGTTTTTCGCTCTCCTGAAACATTGATTTTGGACTACGGTTGTTTTTTTAAAATCACTACAATTATTGTATGCAAATCATACGAAGTTATCTTTTGCTCACTCATTTCAAAATACAGAATTCGGTTTATTTTGCCACCTCGTCCAGTAACATTTCTTTCCCACACCAAGAACTCACCTTCTATTTCAAAACACTGCATGTGTCTTGAAATCGCCCAAACAAAATTTCCTGAATATTCCTGAAGGTACCATCTAAAATTCATGCCAATCATTTTGTCTAATAAAGATAAAGGCATAGAGTGAACTATTGATAAAGACTGTATGTTTATTATAATGTAGGTGACTGTATGAGTTTCTGTATAAAGAACTTCCACAAATGGGGTTTAGATGTCTAAAATTCCCAAAATACACGTTTATTGAAAATGCTCGTACAATATTCTGAAAGGATCGCGAGCAAATGGTCAGTTTTTCTCCAGTACACCGAGACTAGTCACTTAACCTCTCCTCACATGATATCACTTGTCCCGAGTAAGGGATCAGAAGATTGAAATCGTGTCGGTCGATCGGAGGGACACAAACAGTAGGGTTATCACGACCGAGATGTGGGAGATTTTTCATTATATCGATTCAAATACCTTTCCGATTGTTAATTTTGTGTTTCCGGAAAAGTCAACTGTTATGATATATTCTCATAAGTCCCGTAACCGAAGTGAATGGTGCACCCAGTAGTTGTGGTAGTTTTCCTTTGATGTAGATGGTTTACCTCCTTTGGTACGTAAGTGTATATGTGTGTGTGTGTGTGTGTGTGTGTGTGTATGTGCATGCGTGTGTGTAGGTCTATGAGAGGACAATAATGAGCAAGCAAAGCTCGCGCGCCGTGGTTCGTTTGTTAGGGTACAATTCTGTCATTCGCCAGGTATAATCGGAGAAATTATGGGAAACTACCGATCAGAACAGCCAGCCGCTAAATTGATTGATTGATTGATTTACTTATTATTTCGTATTTCCGGGCGCGTCATTTGCTATGTCATTAATCCCGCACGTGTGGGGGATGTTTTATCACGGGAGGTGGCGATGTTCTTCCCCGCCGGACAGTGAGATCTGGCACCGAACTACACGTCGGCTTGCAGAGATTTCCCAGTCCAGCTACTTCCCTCAGAGTAGCACCGCCCCCAGCCGGGACGAGCTACAGTCTCCCGACACATGCTGTAGTTTAGTGCATGTAAGTAAGCGCGTGTTAGTAAGAGGTGAGGGTAGGACAAGGAAGAGGAAGGAATAATCGCGCGCGCTCCATGGCGCATTTGATAGGGTACTGCTCAGCTGGAGTCGAAGATTCTGGCTCTGACGGGAGTGGAACCGTAGGACCTCCCGGTGAGAGGCACTGCAGTGACATCACCTGATATCCTGAACCACATCAGCCGGTACGGGCTGCTAGAATTCTCCCCCAAACAGTGGTTGAATTCGACGTGATGTCGAAAATTCGTCACCGTCGGTTCTCCAACCCTAACACCTCCCGGTGGCCACAGTGGCAACAGCTGTTGCCCGGAGCCATCTAAGGTGGTTACCGTTTTGAATTGTGGCAATTTTAGTTCCACAAAAATTGTCGTTTCGCTAGTCTAGAAAAAGTATATTGCCGTAGGATGTGTTGTGTGAGCGCTTATTTGCTGTATATAGTGGAAGGAGAAGGCGAGCATTACGTGAGAGTTACGGGGAGCTAAAATCGTACAAACATGCCGTTTGTCTGAGGAACAGGATTAGCAGCACTACAGAGACACAGAAATGCTGGAAATAAATATTAGGGTATTTCCGCTCTGTCCACTAAGTCTTTTTGAAAACTGTAAATGACCCAGTTTTACTTATCGTTCTTTTCTAAGAAGGCTGGTGCAAGTCATGGTAGCTACGACTGCAAACTAAAGCCAATTCAGAGACCTTTGTACATTAAATACTTGAAAGGAAGTGGAAGAGGAAAAAAGGAAGGTGCTAACATTCAATGAGAGAGCCGTATTCAAAGAAGAATAAACTGAAATGCATGGTAATAATGTCGATTCTGCATAAAAATGTCAAGGGAAAGAGAAGTGGATATCAAAGTATTCAGACATAAAATATCACATTTGTCACGAAGGAAGGTTCCATAGTAAGATATTAATCTCACTAACAAAGATAGCTTCTGGCTTTACGAATATGCGGTAAGAAAAAAAGATTCTCATGATAAAATGGAAAAAGACGAACTTCTATATACAGAAGAGGTCCGATAGGCGAAGGTGAGTGAAAGTTGTAAAAATAGAGTATCACATGAGAAACATTAGACTCAAACACCTTTTTGTATTTACAACAACTTTCTTATGGAATTTCAATTCTACCACGCAGAAATTTATTATGAAAGTAATAGCACTACTACAAGAGCCATATCATGATGTGTCTTAAGAGAAAAAGACATGAAAATCTCAGATCCAGAACAGAGAAATGGAAGGAAGGTGGTACAGGACGACGATGATGGAGATGCCGGAAGAACTGATGTGAAAACGGTATCCGGAGACGAAATGCACCACAAGGCACAAAAGACAATTGCTTTAGTAGAGACGAATCCTATTGAAGGAGTATGCTGTGCACATTCGCAAAGCAAAAACGCAGAAATTGTCGGAAATATCATATTCTAATACCTCGAAAAGGATCGACTTCGCGTCCACAAGAAATTAAAAATTACAGCAATGCATCATTTCAATTGTAGAATTAAACGCTTTTTCCATTCTCTCATTTTCTCGCATCTCTCAGTTTGCCGAGGGGTTGAAGCAACAGAATACGTTCTGTACGCTGTGCTAACCAGTGCAGGAGGATTAGGACAAAGGAGGAGGGAAGGCGGGAGCTGTCGGGAAGATGAATCGGCGGCAGCTGAACGGGTGGGGGCCAGCGGGAATGAAGCGGCTCGGCGGGCAGAGAGCAAAGGCGGCGCCCGCGGGGCCTCGGAAGCGAGCAGGCAGTTTGGAGCGCAAAGGAGCGACAACACGCACTCACACAGGGAGGGCTCTTCGGCGACCCCTTAATAGCGGCAGTGCAATGACACAATCCACTGGCAGGCGAAGATATGTGCTTTTGTGTTGTGCAGAAGAGCTTTTAAATGAAGAAATATTGACGTGTAATGCTAAGATTTATAATGAAAAATTTCGTTAATGTAACTATCGAATTACGTTTTATAAAGTCTCGTAGTTGAAGTCAAATTATTTTCTGGAATGAGTCTAGTGCAATAACATGTGATGACGTATTCGATAAAAGTTCGCGAGGCAAGAAACAAAAGTTTATTCGAAAGCACATGTGAAATATCTGAATAAGATAGAAACGTACAGGGCGGAGGCGGGGCGGAGGTGGGGCGGAGGCGGGGCTGTGGGAGAGAAGCGCGGCAGAGGAGTCGTCGTGGCGGCGGGCCAGCGAGAGCCAAGAGCCCAGCAAGAAGGGCCGAGGACGGCGAAGAGGACGGCGAGGACGGCGAGGACGCGAGGACGGCGAGGAGGCGAGGAGGCGAGGACGGCGAGGACGGCGAGGACGGCGAGGACGGCGAGGACGGCGGGGAGACGATGGGGACGACAAGAAGACAAAGAAAACGGATGAAGATTAAGAAAATGAGGACGGAGAGAACGGCGAGGACGGAGAGGACGGCGAGGACGGAGTAGATTGTGACAGTGAAAGGACGGTGAGGATAGCGAGAACAGCAAACGCAAAGAGGGGAAAGCGTCCCCCACTCCGTTCCCACGCCGTTCGGAGCGAATGGGGCGTTGCCTCCGGCCCCACGCCAATATCCGTTTCCTGCTTCTCCTCCGTACTATCGCAGGCTTTCAATCATCTCGCGCGCAGAACGAAAAGCCAGTATTTTAGATTCAGCTTCTTTCTGGGAATTACTCGACCTCTGGCAAATTAATCACCAGGGTCGTTCACACAAGCCTTTTACTTCATTACAAGTATCTTGGATGAAGGAGCCTAAAACGCAGTGGAAAAATAAACGAGCCCCCATCTGGAATGTGTGAGTGCTCTAAAAGAATGTCAAAGATTACAATAAATAATTCTGAGCACTTAAAGAAGTAGATAACCTTGAAATCATTATTTTCATGCGACACAAGTATGGGCTAAGCTAATGAGTAATGTCTGAAATAGGAAATATCTGCATTATTTAATTTTGCCGGTTACTAGGCAAGTTTAGTTTACACGATACACGCACGACATTACGCGTTTTCAGACTTTTAAAATGCGCCGCTTTAGGCTTGAATCTAATACACGCTTGAAACTCACCGCTCGGCCGAATGTGGTCAGTATGTGGTGGCAGGCCGAGTATCAGGCCGAGTGTGGTGACCTGATGTGGTCAATATAACGCCGTTATATCGGAAAGCAGCGTGATGGGGATGTACAATTTTGAGATTATTTGTACTAATTAATTTAGAATGTCCATGATTTTCAGATATTTCCAAAAAGGCACGATAAATTATTTGAAATGCTGTAAAACTAAGTAAAAATTATTTATCAATTTATCAAACAATTAAATCAATATTGTTTCCCAATGAATATTAATCTCAAAGAAAAAGATTTCTTCACTTTTTCAATAACAGTGCCTCAAAATACAAGTTTTTTTTGTTGAAAAGTCGCCGTTGGCAGAATTACAATACTTTCTGTTTATTACGTAATTACGTAGTATGCCGAAGGAGTAAGTAAACTTTAACTCTGAATTTTCGAAAATTGGAAAAGACTACACATTTTCGGCATTATTCCACAATATACTGTTTCCTTCTAAAATTTTGTGAAATACAATATATTTCCGTAATACATTTTGTGTACATAAAATTTTAACTGATCTTTAAATAATGATATTTCCATTTGTATTGAAAATTCTAGTATTATTCTCGTAATTTTGAATCGAAATAAAATTATTTTAATTTTTCCTGAAAAAACGCTTGTATTTCTTCCTTTTTTCGAATAGAGCAAAGTACACTTATAGGTAGGTCTCTTTGTCGGTGAGCTCCCTGTATTTTGAAACAATTGCAAAACATTAATATAACAAAACAACAATATTGATAACTAGGCTGTGGATTTTTGCCTATCTACTTATTTTTTCCTTCAATGGAAAACGCAATCTTTTAGGTTACTTATTCATTGATTGGTGGCAGTCGAGTTATTATTTTACTTCTAATTTATAAACAATATCAAATTTATAAACAATCAAAAACTGCTCAAATTTTTTTCTTAAAATTTCTTGTACCTATCAAAGGACGGTACAAAAATTGGTGCTGGTCCCACTTTTTGCGAAATCTTTGTATTTTCGAAACTTGCAAAAAGTTGACATTGCAGAGTACAATATTGAACGCAGAAATTATTGTAGAGGATGAAATCTGTTCCAAAAAGTCATATCTTTAAAAAGGTCGTGTACATTGTTTTAACGAGAGTTTTGCGGAATTTATGCCCGAAATTAATGTCAATTAAAAAATTTAAAAAACCGCTACAATTTTTTCCTACGGACAGAACAGGGACGCTTAAAAGAACGACGCAGGTCTAATTTTTGTGTAACTCTCAGATTTTTTGAAATTTGGAAAAATTTTTAAATATAATCAAAGTTATGTTCTGGTATAAAAGGTTGTGTTATTCTTGGGATTGAAACCAATCAATGTTTTTAATTGTTTAAATTAAATATAAGGAAAAGGATCATTAGCGTTAATGTGCAGCATTAGAGTATTAGATTTCATTTAATAAAACGCAAAAAAGGTATCTATTGCGATTAAGCCATTTTTGTCCGAAATGCCCGACAACAAAAGGATTTGTACGAGAATTTGTCAGAACAATGATGAAAGCAAACATTCCATGAGGTAACTGTGTATTTCACAAACAGTGACCTTCATGATTATTTATAAACAACGTTCTACACAAGTATATAAATAGAGATAAGAAAAATTTATAGTGCATTTTTGAATATCTATTTCACATTTTTAAATGTCCTTTTTGCCTACCTATTTCTATAGTTTTTCGTGCCTATAAATCCACACCTTATTGATAACAGAGATTATCCTCTTAATGAAATATGCCTTAAAAATTAGATTTTTAAGGAACATACCGTACAATTTAAAAAAAAGAGTATTTGATGCGTAATTTTTTTAATAAAGGCAATTTATAAAAAATATTTTTTGTCATCAACGGTCATATATTTTTTTCTTTACGTACTTATTTCTCGAATTCAACAAAAAAACACTTAAAATGTAACGCAAGTATCATTTTCGTTGAACTCTGTAAATTTTCGAAAATTAAAAAAAAATAATGCGAGGAAATATGCACTGTTATAGCACTCTGAGTTCGGTATAAAGGAACCACAAAACGTGGATTCTGACTTCATAACTTGTTGGAGGAAGGTGCACTTTACGACACATAGGAACCAGATTTATCCACTTTTTCGATATCAAAGACCCACATTACAAGCACTTATGACAAAGAATTTTTTCAGGTGTATTTGATTTATATATCGTCAAAAAACTGTAATAATGTATGTGAAATATGGAGAGAACTGCACACATTTCCTTGAGCTCCAGAATTCCTTCTCTACTCTTTTACTATATACTAATATCTGAATGATGAATAACAGTACTAAGAATGTTTGATTATCAAAACAAACGTATCACTCCCAAATAAAAGAAATCTTATTTTGATCAGCAAGCTGCACGATTTACAAGTTGAAGGTTGCTAGTATCCATAGTGTTAACAGCTGCAGAGCTGACATTGTAGTGGTACTTGCGCTGTGTGAACATAATGCAAATTTTGTTAAGTGTGTACATTCTCAGACTTGGTTTAAAATTCTTTACATCAATATTAATATTCAATCCTACAGAAGTATCAAACATGTTAGTTATTTCGAATGTAATAAACAATATTTCATTTGTACAATGAAATTATCACCAACATATTGTTCATACTCAAACATGATGTCTTGTTCGTCTTTTCAGTGAAAAGGGAATAACCATTTCACTTTCGTTGTGAATCAGCTGTTCGACTTTTCTTCGAAAGGAACACAGTAAACGAGTCAGTTGAAAAATATAAAATATTTCATTTATGAATACAAACGTTTGGTGCTTAGTAATTACGTGTAAAATCACATGTGTAATTAACATTTATATATTGCCTTATGAGACAAAAGTGATTTTAGTACGGATGCAAGAAAACCAGAATTTATTGTGAAGTAATTTGTATTTAATACTGTTTACCCTTTTCAAAAGATATAGTATTACACCTCTTGTTAGGTATCCCATTTCGTCAATCGTGACATTTACGTATCTCTGCAATAAAACGAGGGAGTCTAGGTCATAAATATTTGCGTTCTGGTAATGAAGACACATCTCTGCAAAGCGATGCTTCTGCAATATCGCCCGAAAAAATGCGGATATTTTGCATACATACATACAGAAAATAGGGATGTAACACGCAATATACTGCAAATTTGCACCAATGCAGAGGAAACAGAGTAACTTAAATATGAATAGCCAATTAACCGGTCGGGAATAAATAATGAAGGATCAGAGAACGTGGGACTGTTATAGGTAAATTGAATGCATGGTGCAGGCTTATATGCAGAGGATGCTTTAAGCCGGTTAGTGTTTACATATTGGAGTTTTTCCTCCATTAGTGGGCTTCATGATGGTTTCCATGCCCAACTTTTTCACTCCGAGGTTGTTTGGTACTTTAATTACACAGGGAACGAACGTGACACAACGACATGCATTGTGATTCACACACAATAGACGTGAAATATTCATATGCCAGAATAAATCGAAAATTACGAAAACTGTGTGTTCATAATGCCAGAGAGGATCATCTCGATTTGACGCGACTTTTACAATTGGGATTAAGGTTCAGCGTCAAACGTCGCATTTTTATGCTTCGTTGGCGTTTAAAAATTAAAGTTCAGGTGTTTTGATTTTTAAATATCTTATACAACACTGGCAGTCGAAATTTTCTGAAAAATGTCTTCCAAACGCATGAAATGAGTAAAAATTTGTGTGATGGTCATATTAAAACTTTGTGTGATTTGTGTGGTGTGAAGAAAATGCATCCTCATTTACTCAGTGCAATGTTCTTTACTGCAACTTTATTGCCAACGAATACCTTACAGTAGTTGTAAACACATAGTACACATCACATAACATTTATAGAAACTGGAATTGTTTGTTATTTGTATAATGTATCCCCTAAATTCAATTACTATGAGGGACATTCAATAATTAAAGAAACAAATTGGTCTGGAGAAATAAAGATTTATTTTTCGAAACAGGACTTTTCCTACTTTTCAATAAAATTCTCACCAACATTCATGCACTAGTCCCAGTGGGTTACCAGCTTTTTTGTATCTGCTGCAAAACATTTTTGGTGTTTGAATCAAATTCCCACAATTTTTTTGACATCCTCGTTGTTCTGGATCTCCTTCCCACGTAATGCCTCCTTCAGTGGACCAAACATATGGAAATCATATAGTGCTAACGTCGGGCTGAAAGGGGGATGAGGCAACCCCTTTTGGCGATGATTTCACGCGTTTGTTGAGCAGTGTGTGGACGTGCGTTGTTTTGCTGGAGAACCACACCTCTCCTCTGAGAACCATGACGTCTTTCATTCATGGCTGGCTTCACTTTGTTCAAAATCATATTTGAGTAGTATTGGCTATTTATTGTATGTGAGATAATCACAAACAAAAACGCACCTACAGCCAAAACACCGTCAACAGGACTTTTCTTGCTGATGCGACCAGAACGTTTTTCGTCAGTCACTGAGTCTCGACAACTTTTGAACTGCTCTACCCACTTGTAAAAATTTCCGCGATTCATACAACTTTCATAATACACTTTAGTCAAATGACTACAGAGAAGACGAGAAGACTTCTAAAGAAAAGAAATTACTCTAGAATTAGAGTCATATTAGTTGTTTTTTCACTTACAGAAAGTTAAGAAAGAATCACAGAACTTTGTTAAGCCAATGTGGAATTTTCAAGTGGACTCCCCGTTTTTAACTTAATTTTTAAGTAATTGATACAACAATGATGACCCTTCAGGTGGTCAGAGCTCAATTTCAGTTACCCCAACTTAAATTCCTAAAATTACCAAACTTGTGCTACTAACTGTTTTTTATCCAGGCCAATTTGCTTCTTTAATTATTGAATGACCTACGTAGTATTTCGATGGTATGTAAATTGCCACTGTACATCACGAAAATAAAAGATAACACTCGTTGATACAAATTCATTTAATTCATATTGATCTTTCTGTTTCAAAAATGAAGAAGATGCCCATTCGCAAATCCATAAATATTGATTTGAAATGTATTCATATAAATTAACTTACATGACCAGCCAGTCATTGTATTAGTTTCAGAAGGAAACACACTTAAACCAACTTTAATTGATTAGTTAGTATTAAACGAGTCAATAATGGCGATGTACTCTGAGGTTTTGGTATTAAGAAACAAACTTTGAGAGCAGGGAACGCCATGGAGCACGACTGAACACTAACCCTAACACTGAACACTAAGACCTCTAATTACATTAATTGGATTTCACACAGTTTGCCATCCATTAAAGTTACCAGGTTTTCCAATTTTTAATCGACCCGGGCCTCCGGGTCAATGACCTCCATCTCGATCAGGTTTTTCGTCCAGTTTCCCTGATCCATTGAGCAAATGCTGAGATGGCCCCTTGTGTTGCTTCTGGACATAAATGTAACTTCATTTTCTGTGCACGTCTTCTAGAATTCACTGGGAAATACAATTATTCAAATTATCGTTTCCATGTTGTCGCGACAGGAAGTATTATTCCGAAGGACAACATGGATAAGAGCCAAACTTTATTGCCTTTTTATCCTTGAAAATAGATTTTATTACATGGAAGGGTTTTTTTGTTGTTGTCTTTTTCAGTGGGCGTGAACGAGTAGAATTAATGGTTATGTATGTAATGAAACAATAATGAATAAAATGTAAAGAAAAAAATGAATATATACATAATTTAAAAAAGTAGCATAAACAAATCATTACTTAGCATTGGGAAAAATATATATTTTTTTTAAATTAGTTGTGCTAAAGTGCTACATACTATTGATTCAGTGGTGAGTTGTAGTTGACATTTACATAATTGAAATGATTGAAGGCGTTGTTATTGTCAACAATAGTAATACTATTGTTGACAATGACAACGCCTTCAATCATTTCAATTATGCTACTTACTAACTAATAAATTTGATTTAAGCTAAAATTAAGTTAGTTTCAGTTAATTATTAAGAAAAGCCCTCCCTCTCAGCTGCTTAAGCCACAAGGCAGCGGTTTACTGTAAACCCTATTAAGCAATCCCTGTCCCTCAGGGGGTACAGTGGAGGGGAACTAACAAAAAAGGGAAGCTACGTCGAGGCGCCGAATGAGAAAGGTCACTGTGAAGTCGCTCCACCTGAGGTGCACGAGCACGGCAACACAGTGCGCCCTCTAACCATGCATAGCCTCTACTTCCCCTCTTCCATCAACGGCCGACGCGACGGCGAGCAGGACGGAAGGGCAATATCCTGGCAGGAAGTTGCCTTAACCTGCGCGAGGTGTTAGCGGTGAGGAAGTTGCTGCCGAGTTTGCTGAAGCCGCTTGGGCTGGGGCGAGCGGGCTGCGTGTAATTGACAAGCGCAACCGCCTCGCCTGACGCTTGCCAAAATGTAGGGGGAGTATAGGGAACTCCGTGGGCTCGCGAGGCAAGCGACGTGTGGGCTGGCATCTTTTGAACGGAGTAGTTTGGATGGGAGGGACTGGACGGACATTGTTTCTTGGTGAGCGGACAAGACATATTAGCAGAAATGAACAATCCGAATAGCATTAATGACGTACTAAGTAATGCACAAAATATAAAAGTCAAGACGTGAAATTTTAAGTTCGGAATTCTACATAAACAGATGAACACATTATTATTTTTAAACTTTTCTGTTGACTTCACGATGGAGAGGACGACTATGTAAAATATGACAAAGAAGTCGACAAATAACATCATTGAAGTTGA